>CM054181.1:74217258-74749758 GCA_028829895.1 Sinotaia quadrata | reverse complement strand
TAGTTCAGAGTCTTGCCAAAACAATGTCTACTGTATTCATGGCAACATCAACAAAATGTCTATTGTATGTATTCTTGTAAAATCAATATAATATCTGTTGTAGAGGGCAACATCATTATCTATTGAAGTCATGGCAAAATCAACAAAATGTCTATTGCAGCCAAGGTAATATCAACATAATATCTATTGAGTCATGTAAACATAAATAATTATATTGTGGTCATGATAATTATTAATTAACGAAATACCTATTATAGTCTGGTAACGTCAACCATGGTCTATTGTAATCATGGTAAGCATAAAAATCTATTGCAGTGATGGTAGTATCAATATAATTATATTGTAGTCATGGCAGCATCAACAAAATGTCTATTAAAGCCATGGTAATATCAACATATCTATTGTAGTCATGTACAAATCAATAATTATATTATAGTCATGGCAACATCAACCCAAATGTCTATTGTAGTAATGGCTGCATCAACCCAAATGTCTGTTGTAGTCATGGCAGCATCAACCCAAATGTCTATTGTAGTCATGGCAGCATCAACCCAAATGTCTATTGTAGTCATGACAGCATCAACCCAAATGTCTGTTGTAGTCATGGCAGCATCAACCCAAATGTTTGTTGTAGTCATGGTAGCAAATCAACATAATCAACATAATATCTTATAGCTGTTGGTCCTCACGAAATAGACGAGTGGATGAGTAGCTAGCTCCGCGTAAACCACTGGTCAAATAAGACAGTCTTCCCACACTGGCATTCACACTGGCCTTTACACTGACCTTTACATTGACATTTACACTGGCACTGATATTGTAATCACGTGTATGTGCTCATATCAATAGTAATTTTCTTTCTATACTGGATTTCATGCTGGAATTCACACTGGCCTTTACACTGACATTTACACTGGCCTTTACATTTGCACTTACACTGGATTTCATACTGGACTTTACATTGGCACTTACACTGGATTTTACACTGGCATTTACATTGGCACTTACACTGGATTTCACACTGGCATTTACATTGGCACTTACACTGGATTTCACACTGGCATTTACATTGGCATTTCACCCTAGCCTTTACACTGGCATCCACACTGGAATTCACACTGGCGTTTAAATTTACAATGCTCACTAGCCGTGATGTGAAAGGTTATCAGATTCTCTTTTCAGACTAATGGTGAGACGTTAGTTACTTTTCTTGTTATTTGTAGTGTCATTTTCAATTAAATACATTTTTATTTATATTTGTGTTACTTTAATATTATTTACTTTAATTAGAAAAGCAGTTTTAATTTTGATTTAACTTTTAGTTAGAGTTAAGGTTGTGTGTTTACTTTTAATTTAAGTAAGAATTATACGGCTAATTGTATATCTTCCTTTTTTCTTTTTCTTTTTTTGTATTTGGGATGGGGATTTCAATAATTGTGTATTATAACATCTATTGCAATGTGTTACTGTGGATTTAGTCCTCTTGGAGTTATGGCTGCAAACTATTTATTAGATGGCCAGTGTATTCTCTTCTTCCATTACTGTGGATTTAGTCCTCTTGGAGTTATGGCTGCAAACTGTTTATTAGATGGCCAGTGTATTCTCTTCTTCCATTACTGTGGATTTAGTCCTCTTGGAGTTATGGCTGCAAACTGTTTATTATATGGCCAGTGTACTCTCTTCTTCCATTACTGTGGATTTAGTCCTCTTGGAGTTATGGCTGCAAACTGTTTATTAGATGGCCAGTGTATTCTCTTCTTCCATTACTGTGGATTTAGTCCTCTTGGAGTTATGGCTGCAAACTGTTTATTAGATGGCCAGTGTATTCTCTTCTTCCATTACTGTGGATTTAGTCCTCTTGGAGTTATGGCTGCAAACTGTTTATTAGATGGCCAGTGTACTCTCTTCTTCCATTACTGTGGATTTAGTCCTCTTGGAGTTATGGCTGCAAACTGTTTATTAGATGGCCAGTGTATTCTCTTCTTCCATTACTGTGGATTTAGTCCTCTTGGAGTTATGGCTGCAAACTGTTTATTAGATGGCCAGTGTATTCTCTTCTTCCATTACTGTGGATTTAGTCCTCTTGGAGTTATGGCTGCAAACTATTTATTAGATGGCCAGTGTATTCTCTTCTTCCATTACTGTGGATTTAGTCCTCTTGGAGTTATGGCTGCAAACTGTTTATTAGATGGCCAGTGTATTCTCTTCTTCCATTACTGTGGATTTAGTCCTCTTGGAGTTATGGCTGCAAACTGTTTATTAGATGGCCAGTGTATTCTCTTCTTCCATTACTTGTAAGATGACGTTTTCCATTGCGTGACGTGTTTATTTATCAGCGCAGTATAATTTGATTTATAGCAATTTAATATCGCATGTTTATTGTATTATCACAGTCTAACTTGATTTGTAGCAATTTAATATCGTATATTTATTGTATTATCACAGTCTAACTTGATTTGTAGCAATTTAATATCGCATGTTTATTGTATTATCACTGTCTAACTTGATTTGTAGCAATTTAATATCGCATGTTTATTGTATTATCACAGTCTAATATTTATTGGAATATTGTGTGTTCACAGCTTAAACTCAATTAGTTATGTGATACTGTTCATTTTTGGACACGTTCAAATATTCAGGTTTATTTTGAGTGATTGTAATTCTATTGGACCTGTATATCTTTGCTCATTTTAATTCCTGTTCATGTTTTGATTTTTTTTAAAAAGTAATATAATGCTAGTAGAAATAGTTAGCTTGATACAGCTGGCATTGTTCCGTGTTTTGTTAATTTATCCATTGTTTTATTTCTTGTATTTTAACATGATCCCATTTATTAGGTCATTGTTTTTTACTCTCACCAAGTTTAAACTGCAACCAATAATTTCTCATGGCCTCCAAATACAAGGTGTTGAAGATACAGATGTCTGGACTGGTAGAGGACAGGAATTCAAATTAATCCCTGAACCCTCCTCCAGACTCCCCTCTCCCTCCATTTCGTGCTACCATAGACAGATGCAAACTGACCTCCCTGGGTAGGAATAAATTCTCAGGATTAACAAAGACTGTTTTCATCACATTATCGAACGATGAACAGTCTAGCTGGACATGACATACGTAGCTGACACAGGCAAGCCCGAAGTAGGAGTCCTTGTCCTCAAATTTACAGACAATTGCCTTAGTCTCACTAAACATTATTCCGTATTTACTTGCTGAAATGGCAACCATATTTAACTGACACACGTCAAGTCGTTCGAATCACGTTTACTTTCGTCTAACTCATTTTCCCCACTGCCACCATTTCAGTCATTTTTCACCAAAACATTTAAAGCATTTCTTATTGTTACAAGTAGGAAAAATGAAAGAGTAATACACTGTGAAATATGAATAAGTGAATGCGACTATATGCGTTGGTTTCGTGTGCACACACATTCTTCTCGCACCCCTCAGTCTAGACTTGAACACAGTCAATCATCAATGTGGATGGCCACACTCAATGTGGATGGCCACACACACACACACAGTTTTAGACTCGAACACAGCCAATCATCAGTGTGGATGACCCCACAGTTTAGACTTGAATACAGCCAATCCACCAATGTGGATGGTCACACCCTACAGTTTAAACTCGAACACAGCCAATCATCAATGTGAATGACCCCCACCACCCCACCCCCACCGACAGATCAAAAGACGGATAAAATGCTTGCTTCCATCAAAATGTCAGTCATGCCTAGACAGATGTAGACCGAATGAACAGAGTCTAACGAATGATGTTATGATCGTCGTATGCAACAAGAAAAGACTTTCAGTTGACACATTACACCTATACAGTCTATAAAACTAATATTGCGTCAAAATCTTTAGAAAAGTGAGAGTTTGATGAGAGCCAGTCTCCTAAACTCTGTATTCTCCCAAATACAATATTAGTCAAATGATCTGCATCACGTGCATGATACTAGAACAGTGGTAGCGTTTTTTTATGACGGGGAGGTTTCTAGAACAGTTGAATCTTTTACTATGACGGGGAGGTTTCTAGAACAGTTAAAGCCTTTTCTATGACGGGGAGGTTTATAGAACAATTTAATCTTTTACTATGATGGGGAGGTTTCTAGAACAGTTGTAGCCTTTTCTATGATGGGGAGGTTTCTAGAACAGTTGTAGCCTTTCCTATGATGGGGAGGTTTCTAGAACAGTTGTAGCTTTTCCTTTGACCAGGGAGGGGTGTTCTAGAACAGTTGTAGCCTTTTCTATGACGAGGAGGTTTCCAAAACAGTTGTAGCCTTTCCTATGGCGGGGAGGTTTTTTAGAACAGTTGAAGCCCTTTAGATGATTTCAGACCAGGCAGAGCTAGTGAACGAGGATATACTGTTTGGTCTGGGAAGAATAGAATGGTAACCAGTCCAAATAATCATACTTCTGGGAAAATAGCACCTGACCTTCCTAAAGATGTGGGCGACCAACAGTGAAAACTTCTGAATGTATTTACTAAGACGTGGTGTAGCATAAGAATCTCCAGGATAAGAACCATTGTATAACATACACACTCTTACTTTAAGTGTAATGTTCTTCGCTCTCTTTGCTTTAATTATTTGCTACAACGTTCCATAGTGCAGGATTTATAATTCATCTGTTGTAGCAGGTCTTCATATGTTCATATTCATACATAGATGTGTGACAGTAATAGTTACACAAACAATCTAATAGGATTAATACAATTACTATCACGATCTAATAGGAGTAATACAATTACAATCACGATGTAATAGGAGTAATACAATTACAATCACAAACTAATAGTAGGATGCAATCACTATTACAATCCAAATATAAATGATTACATACAATTTGCTTAAAGAATCAGTATAAATAAATAGATACGGACGGACGGAGAGACAGATAGAGAGTTGTAGAGATAAATAAAATAATGCAAACAAGAACAAAGAAATAACAACTTATCATTGATTGTTATTTCACCTTGCACTTTTTATTGATAATAATATATCATAGACTAGAATTATAATTGAATGCCATTAAAATGAACCAACCATTCATTGATTTAATCGTCTTTTGCTCTCTCTCTCTCTCTCTCTCTCTCTCTCTCTCTCTCTCTCTCTCTCTATATATATATATATATATATAAGAGAGAGACAGAGAGCAAAAGATATATATGCTATGTGCGCGCGTGTGTGTATGTGTGTGTGTTTGAATGTAAGTATACGCTTGTGTGTCTGCGTGCCTGCATGCGCCTATGCGTGTATGTTAGAAATTTACATAAATAAATATGCCAAACGTTCTTTGAAATTTTCAGAAAATAATGGCAACGCCAAAGACAAGGATAGACTGAAGAGAAGTGACTTCCTTTTATTTCACTTGACTTTTCCGCTCAGTCTGGTGTCACGTGATATCTTGGAGACTTTATTCTAATAACATTCTAAGAATCATACTCCAGAAATTCTCAATATCCATATGTGTGCAAATAGACTTCTCGTGACAATTTCCGGATGTCTGTCTATGTATCAGTTGTGGTTAGTTTGGAACATTATAAAATATAAGGATACTGACTAAACTATGATAAGAGGATGAGTATAAAACAATAGACACGATGTTTTCTTCTTAACTCCCCTGGGCGAGGCTTCTTATCTCCCCTGAATGGGACTGTGCCTTATATGTTGGCAAGTCTGAGTCTGTGAGAGATGATGAGATATTTTGTGAATATATATTTTTTGTATAATTTACAGTGCGCAATTAACTTCATTTCCAGAATATGCATACAGGCACACACATTACATACAAAAAAATAACAATAATAATTATTGAAAATAAATGATGGAGTTTAGCGGAGTTATGCTGATCACGTGTTATATTGGCTATCCTGGTTTCTCACGGAAGTACCATTGGTCGCTAGAATCACTTGATGCAGAATGGTGACGTCAACATTCATGCCAATTGCACTTCATCGACACTAAGGTCTGTTTTACGTTTGCTCTTATACTGCCAAGAATTGGTTATAATGAAAAGACACAAACACTGAGGAAAGAATGCCATTGGAAAATTCAATGGATGATGGAATTATATTATAAATGCTTCATTAATTGTTCAGAGTTTATAGTCTTTCTTTGATGGAGTGGGCTCACAGTAACATTTTTAATGCTTTAAATCTCTATAAAGTGTATGCGTTCTCTTGTATGAAATTGATAATTAGTTGTTGTGCATGTGTATTTGTGTAGTATGTGTATCTGTGAAAGCATGCCTTAGTGTGTTCTGTTTGAATTATTTTTGATTTGGTATGTGAATACATTTAATTTTGCCTACTTATATGTGTGTGTATGTGTTGTAATTTTACAATTCTTTGACAATTTAGAGCAAACGATGTAACATTTTTTGTTACCATTAATAAGCAATGTAACATTTTTGTTACCATAAATAATTATAATCATAACGATGGCTAATTTTGCTTCCATAAAACTCTGAAGTAGCATATTTTGTAATGTCTTATTACTATTAATTTATAACTATACATGATATCTCACATTTTCCATTTCTATGATTATATTATAACTCAATTTTAATTATCGTAGGATCAAATTAACTTATTTCGCATAGCCCTAGAGATAAAACGTAACTATTTGTCACTGCCCAGCTTACTATAGAACTAAAACTTAACTATATGTTACAATCCTACAACTGAAAGTTAACTGTTTGTCACAGTTCTGAAACTAAAACTTAAATACTTGACACAGCTCTGGAATAAAACTTAACTGTTAGTCACAATCCTAGAACTAAAACCTAACTATTTTTCACAGTCCTAGAACTAAGACTTAACTATTTGTCACAGTCCTAGAACTAAGACTTAACTACTCGTCACAGTCCTAGAACTAAAGCTTAACTATTTGTCAAGTCCTAGAATTAAAACCTAACTATTTGTCACAGTCCTAGAACTAAAACTTAACTATTTGTCAAGTCCTGGAATTAAAACGTAAATATTTGTCACAACTCTAGATACATATCACAGCCTTATGTGTTGTAAAACTAAAATGTAGTGAATTGCTACAGCCGTAGACGCTGTACATTTAAATGTCACTTGTTTGTTACAACATTGGTTACTGTAAGACTAAAATGTAACTTGTTTGTTACAACATTGGTTACTGTAATACTAAAAATAACTTGTCTATTCTAACATTGGTTACTGTAAGACTAAAATGTAATTTGTTTGTTACAACATTGATTACTGTAAGACTACAATGTAACTTGTTTGTTACAACATTAGAATCTGTTAGACTAACACGTAACTTATTTGTTACAACATTAGACTATGTACGTCTAAAACGTAACTTAACTTGTTACATTACACTCTGTAAGACTAAATCGTAATTTATTTGTTACAGCGTTTAATACAGTAGGACTAAAATATTACTCATTTGTTACAGCGTTTAATACAGTAGGACTAAAATATTACTCATTTGTTACAGCGTTTAATACAGTAGGACTAAAATATTACTCATTTGTTACAGCGTTTAATACAGTAGGACTAAAATATTACTCATTTGTTACAGCCGTACGTCGTAGAGAAATCAACTGTAACTTTCTTTGCCGGTCTAGGATACTGTAAGGATAAAATGTAATATATTTTCACAACATAATTACTGTTACACTGTGCGCCACATAATTCGATACTTTAGAACGGTAGTACCAATAATTCGTCATTTTCACAGAAGGCACAGTAGAATTATTTTTGTTGTTGAGTGATTTCTTACATTTCTGATAAATAACAAGTCACAGTAGAATTATTTTTGTTGTTGAGTGATTTCTTACATTTCTGATAAATAATAATTTGATAGATTTAATAAGCTGTTTCACAGTTCCCCTTACTATAGATAATGACTTATGATCTATACAACTAACAGTTATTTGTATTTGATCATAGTCGTAAACATTTCAGAACTAAAAAAATGTTGCAACATGTTATAAAGTTCTTTAAACGATTTGTCCTGATGTGTACTATGGAACAAAAAAAAATGTTGCAACATGTTATAAGATTTCAGTAAACGATTTGTCCTGTACACTATGGAACAGAAAAATGTAAGTCGTATATATTTTGGGCCATCTGAACGCAACTTGTTGACACCTATGTATATTTTAACATTATGAAAACATTATGTGGCTGTTGTGATGACAGTATGATAACAACGGTATACCTTCTGTTCAAGTCTGTGTATACTAACAAACCCATGGATGATGTTATGATAACAAGTGCTAATATTTTATTATACCGGTGCATATATTTCCGATGTTATGATGAGTTTTACATGTAATAATAAAGTGCATTTATTTCCTATGTTAAGATGAGTGTTTATTTGTAATAATACACGTGTATATAGTGAGATTATGACATAAAGGTTTATATTATAATAATGGTATACGTATTTCCGATGTTATGATGACTGTGTAATTATGTAATCGTCAAAGTATATATATTTGTGATGTTGTGATGACCGTATTATTACGTAGTCGTCAAAGTGTATATATTTGTGATCTCGTGTTGACAGTTTTAAAATATATTCGTCAACGTGTATATATTTGTGATGCTGTGATGACGATATAATTGTTTAATCGTCAAGTGTGTATATTTGTGATGATGTGATGACGGTATAATTAGGTAATCGTCAAGTGTGTATATTTGTGATGATGTGATGACGGTATAATTATGTAATCGTCAAGTGTGTATATTTGTGATGCTGTGATTACACTGTTAATATGTACTCACCGACGTGTATATATTTGTGAAATTATGATTATTATGACAGTATTTATATGTAATCATCAAAGTGTATATATTTGTGATGTTATGATGACAATGTTGATACGTAATCGGCAACCTGTATATATTTGTGATGTTATGATGACAATGTTGATACGTAATCGGCAACCTGTATATATTTGTGATGCCTTGATAATGTTAATATGTCATCGTCAATATGTACATAAATTTTGATGTTATGATGGTACTTTAATAATAAATGTATTGTTAATATAACTACAGTTCTATAATAAGCATGCTGCTGCTACAGTGATAGCAATATACTAATAGCATAATGCTGAATTTATCTGATGAGAGTTAACTAATAGAAAAGTGCTAGTGTTTACATGGCAGTGCAATAATAAAAATGTTGTTGATGATATGACTTCAATCGTAAACTCTGTGTGTGTGCTACTACAATGACTATAATAATAAGCATACTGTTGATGATTAATAAAGGTATATAACAATGTACATGAAATTATCATACTGTCATACTGGAAAAAAATTGAATATCTTTTCAGTCATTGATAACTCTGATATTTTAATATGTTTATTTATCTGATAATAAAGAATAATTTTAAAGTCTTTCAGTACATCGTGAAACTATTCGTGACGTGCATACTGTGAGAGTGTTGTGACGTCGTAGCAGCTTCTGCTTCCGTAGCAAACATACAAATCTTCCGTACACTTCTGTAGCAACCATGCATAACTCCCGCACACTTGTATAGCAACCATACACAACTCCTGTACACTACTTTAACAACCACCATACACATCTACTGTACACGTGTGTAGAAACCATACACAACTCCTGTACACTTGTATAGCAACCATATACAACTCTTTTGCACCCCTGTAGCAACCACACATAACTCCAGTACATCCTGAAGCAAACACTTCCAAGTCCATACATTTCATAGCAGCGACACCTAACTTCTTAGCATCGACTCTTAATTCCCGTCGTACATTTCTGTAGTAACCAATCACAACTATCCGTACACTCCTGTAGTAACCAATCACAACTATCCGTACACTTCTGTAGTAACCAATCACAACTATCCGTACACTTCTGTAGTAACCAATCACAACTATCCGTACACTCCTGTAGGAACTACGCATAGCTCTCATAGCACTCACGTAGACTCTATAACTCCGTACACTTCCGTAGAAAACACACAACTCCCGTACACTTCTGTAGCTACCCCGCATAACTCTCATAGCACTTCCATAGCTACTATACATAACTTGCCTCTCAACACTATGTCTTGTCACTCAGCACAGAGACAACTTGCCTCTCAACACTATGTCTTGTCACTCAGCACAGAGACAACTTGCCTCTCAACACTATGTCTTGTCACTCAGCACAGAGACAACTTGCCTCTCAACACTGTCTTCACTCAGCACAGAGACAACTTGCCTCTCAACACTGATATTTTTTATTATTTTCAGACTCAGTAATTGAAAAGTCATTCATGAACATAGACTTGCAAAACAATATTCACACACTAATTCAAATCATTCCCTATTCCCTATTAATTACTCATAAAAACAGCAGAATTATATAACAGCAATGCCTCATCTGAAATATAATTATCGTTAACTGGTGCTGAGAAGCTTACGTGGGTCAAAGGTTGTGTGTGTGTGCGTGTGTGTGTGTGTGTGTGTGGTATTTCTAGATTATGTTGCAACCGATGTTCACTTGCATTATACAAGATAAATGATCATTTAACGAAAGTTAGTTTTTAAAGAAAAAACACTTCCGGTTTTCTGCAAGGTATCGGGGGTGCAGAGGAACATTTAGTGGCGACTTTTAACCTCATGAAGAGACAACAGAACTGTAATCAGGTCAATGCCCTGTAACAGTAGTATCCCCTCTCTCTCTCTCTCTCTCATGCTCTCACCCTCACACACTCACTTTCACACTGTCTCTCTCACTCTTTCACTCTCTCTTACTCTCACTTACACTCCCCCACACACTCTCTCTCACTCTGATATTCTCTCTCAGCGACATGATATCCCTAAGACGTTCGACCGTAAGCAATCAATCAAGTAGTTACAGCCGTAAGTCTACAGTGTGGAGTTGAATGGCTTGTCAGGTCATTCTCTTCTATTCTGTGCGAAGAATTAATGTGTTGATTTGTACAAAGATTTCTTACTTGCCCTTTTGGTCAAAGCAACTTGAGCTCTTATTCTGTCTGACAAGGTACTTCTGCACACAGGAGACATGCGATCACCATTCTTCTCTTGAGTTGTTCTGAACAGTTGTGTCTGAGAACAGTTGCAATTCACGGACAGTCTGCCCGTGTTTTGCCTGCAGGTCAATCTGGCAGGCGATTTTAACTCTTTTCTAGCATGATTTTTAAAGAAAGAAAAAGGCTATACAGTTGTATTTAATCCATTACGTGCTACTAAATTTTCGATTAGGGTGATGTTGTGACATAGCGATTGTAAAGGATGAATGGGAGTTATCGATCCGACATGTGTGTCCACAGTGGTATAAAGGATGAATGAAAGTTGAATGTGCCCACTATAAAAGACGAATGAAAATTAAATGAGTAAATGTAAAGGACAGATGAAAATCGAATGTGTTCACTGTAAAGGACGAGTGAAAATGGAATGTGTTCACTATAAAAGGCGAATAAAAATGGAATGTGTTCACTGTAAAGGACGAATGAAAATGGGAATGAAAATGGAATGTGTTCACTATAAAGGACGAATGAAAATGGAAGGTGTCAATTGTGTTGGCTGTGACAGCATGACCGACATTCAAGTCATGTGAACAGGGTTCCATTGAATTTATAATTTAGCTACCCGATGGAAAAGTAAGGATGCTTAAATAATCAGTTAACAAATTATGTGCGCCCCTTTCTGTCAATCATGTAGTGGAGCCTCGGTTAATGACGAGTCCAGTTAACAATACTCCGATTAATGAACCACTTGATATCTTATATTACTTCATTTTGCGAAACGTTTTTCCTGCACACTACGACTTTACGACTCTTCGCGTATTGCCACTTTCATCTATCGGAGCTTTTAAAAGTGGTCTTCATTAGTTATTTTTTAATTAGATTTATATATATATTATTGCGCAATACATATTTGCATTAAGCGATCAAGTGTTAAAACATTTTCAAACTGATACATGTCATAAAGTGATGAAGATCATTGTCTGGATAATTGTCTTTCCGTAATAAATTAATCATGTATCATTCAAATGATATATTCGATTAATGGTATCAAGTTAACTGTCTTTGTCATTATTAATTGTCTTTCTCGTGGTTAAGTAACTTTGTCATTTTTAATTGTCTTTCTCGTGGTTAATTAACTTTGTCATGTCCAATTGTCTTTGTCATTATTAATTGTCTTTCTCGTGGTTAAGTAACTTTGTCATGTCCAATTGTCTTTCTTGTGGTTAATTGTCTTTGTCGTGGTTAATTACCTTTGTCTTGGTTAATTGGCTTTCTCGTGGTTAATTACCATTAGTAGCATTATTCACAACAATGATTATTTGAATTGCTGTTATAGACCTTCCGTGTATGGACTGGGTCTTGTAGTCTTGGCTGTCACCATAGTGGCAGCTGTCGCTTATTTTGCTGGCTTCCGGTAGTCAGCTGGGCCTGAAGGACGTTCTGGCACTGGCACCATACTTCGTCGAGTGAATGTGATACCTTCTCCACCTGTACTCTGGTCTGGAATAGAATGTTCCAGGATGGAGCCCAAACAGCGAGAACTGAATGACTCATCTGTCTATGATGGTGTGCAAAGGACGTTACACACAAGGCTGTCAAGAAGCATTGAACGTTTTACTTTCTCCACGATGTATTTACAAACATGTTGCCTCAGTGTTTGTGATACTTGGCATCCGAGTGATGAGTGGGATGGGAAAAGAGATATTTCCAACTTTCCCTAGTGGGCACCACATAGCATTCCACACCAGTCTACACACCACCTAGCATTCCACACCAGTCTACACACCACTTAGCATTCCACACTGCTGAAAATGTTACTACTTGGAATTAATGACTGATTAATTAATTATTTATAACCCCATACTGGAAATTATCATTCTTATCAATAAAACTATAAAGTACAATCAATATATTGAGCCACCCAATCTATCTGTATACAATGCATAAATTAATACTAAAAATTATTCTATCCTAACGGTAAAATCAATATCATAGAAGAAAGTCGGAATTAGACAATATAAACTTTTCTTCGTATTAGGCGTAGTACTTTTGAGGCGTCGTTATTGTTATTCTCCCCACTCCTTAACTTCAGTCAAAACGGGGGAGAGGTTGATCCGTGTAATTATTTGTGCGTCTGTCATTGATTGAACAAGACAAATCAGTGCTGCACAATTTTTTGCCAAGACATAAATCCAACTGTTGTCGCCGACATGACACTAATTAGCGTTTTAAAGCAGGATGTTCACTGACTAACAAACCTGATTACGTCAAGGAATGGTTACAAATAAGTGGAAGGTGAAATACTCGTTCTGTCTCTCTACCCAGTGCCAAACTCAATGAGGCCCACAAGCGAAATCAGTTGGTGACAAGCGATCTTTTTTATTACAAAGAAAGAAATTGGTGACGATTGATCTTTCTTTTTGTTTCCAAAGAAAGAAATATATTGGTGACAAGCGATCTTATTTTATAAAGTACAAAATAATGTGATGGCTGGTGATATTTTTTTTAAAGAAGGAAATAAATTGGTGACAAGTAATTTGATTTGAAAGAGAACAGTGATTGGTAACAAGCAATCTGATTTTAAAGAGAACAGTTCTCTGATTGGTGACAAGCAGTCTGATTTTAAAGAGAACAACTCCCTGATTGGTTGTACACTCCATCGTCAGTGTGAACTCGACTTTACTGTAAGTAAATAACACATCACCATTGCCCAACGCATCTGAATAAATGGCGACAAGTGATCTAATTGTAAAGAACAACAATTCTGATTACTGATACACTCCCTGTGAACTCGAAATTACCGAAAGCAGAATAATGCACCATTGCCCAGTGCATTAGAATAAATTGAAGATAAATGATCCAATTGTAAAGAGCAACTATTCTGATTTCTGACACAGTCCAGCGTCACTGTGAACTCGCCTTTATCGGAAGTAGAACAATCCAGTTGTCAGTGTAAACTCACCCCAACATAAGCAATAACACATCACCGCCTCAAACATCAAACTAAATCGGTTCTAAAGAGGCTATATTCTGCTTGTTTATACAGTCCAGTGGTCAGTATGAACTCGACCTTACCGGAAGTAGAATAACGAGCCCACCATCTCCGTCACGTGTGAATATATCAGCATGCTGTTCACCCCGCTAAAACTCGTTTCCTAATAAAGGAGCGCGAGAAAAGATGCGTCTCTATCTGCAAATGATGCCTCGAAAAGAATAACAGTATGTACTCTACGGAGAATAAATCTCGTGTGTGACAGCCATTTCTCCGTGATGGCCCATAAAAGTCGCTTTCATCATCGCGATCCCATTCACGCCTTGGCGTTGTCTACATTAAAACCACGCAACCCAACATCCATCAAGCACCGCACTGACAGACAGGTCGCAGGTCAATCGGTTCAGTCAAAGACATTTGAGAAGTTAATCACAGCTTGAAAACAAAATCCAAAGAGAAGCAGCGTCATGTCCGTGTGCAGTCTTGGTGTACTTTCTAATATGTTGGACTCTAAAGGGTTAATTGGTGTGAATATCTCTTACTGTTCTGTGACGTAAGAATGAAAGTGTGGAGACTGGCAACTGCACAGCGTTCTAGGGAGTGCGAGAACACGTACACGCTCCAATGAACACTTCTGGAATGAGAAACAGACGTTGTCCTAGCTACAATTAACAGCTTTTTATTTTATTACACTTTTTTTAAAATGGGAACCAAGAATTATCCTAGCTATAATTAATATCTATTTATTTTAATATACTTTTTATTTTAAATGGGAAACAAGAATTAATAGCTATTTTATTGTATTCTTTCTTAAGTGAGAAACAGGAATTCTCCAAGTTACAATGAAGAGACATTTTATGACACTCTTTTTAAAATGGGAAATATGCATGTCCTAGCAACAATTAATAGACATTTTATTATTTTCATTTATACCGAGAAACTTAAATTGTCTACATTCAATTAATATATATTTTATTATATTCTTTTTATACTACAACTCATAGTGCTTTTGTTCTTTCTGCTGGGAGAACTGTTCTGCCAGACCATAGTATTATTTTATTCTTACTAATCGGAAAGGTGTCTTGACAGTTCATATTGTTATAGTATACTTTATACTGGGACAACCCACAGTACTATATTAAGTACTAAAAGTACTTAATGCTAGGAAAGTTGTTTTGACAGCTCATATTATATAGTATACTTAATGTTGGGAAAGGTGTATCTTATTCTGGAATGTGGGGACAATTTTTAAAATTCATTTTACTGAACCAGAGGGATATCGAACTATAGAGTTTAGATCCATCAGAAATAATCTCGAATGACGCTTAATGACATGAAGTTGGTGTCCCACAAACACTTCATGGCACGTGTAGGAATCAGTGACATTGATTCGTGTAGTTAATGTAGGTTTAGTTATGTCCCATACAAACAGCTCATAGCATTTGTAAGAATAAGTGACATTGATTCCTGTAGCTAATGTAGGTTTAGTTATGTCCCATACAAACAGCTCATAGCATGTGTAAGAATCAGTGACATTGATTCGTGTAGCTAATGTAGGTTTAATTATGTCCCATATATAAACAGCTCATAGCATGTGTAAGAATCAGTGACATTGATTCGTGTAGCTAATGTAGGCTTAGTTATGTCCCATACAAACAATTCACACTCGTTTGACATTGAAATATTCTCTTCTTGGTCTCAACCGGTCATTCGGGTACATCGGCGAAGAGGGAAACAAATCGCAATCCTTTGAAGCAGCGACAGATTGGCGTAACTTGTCAGACTGTCTGCGATAGAAGTAAGCAGACATTATGTACTACAAAGTCTTTCTAGTTCACTCGTCATTTTCATTAGAAGAGAACGAAAGTTAAGCTGTCTTCAAGTGGACAAATCGCTGATTTCTAAGTGCGCAAATGATATATCACACTTTGTGAAGGTGATGTCATATGAATATCACAGTTAAAATAATACTCAGTTTAGAGTTCATGCCGCGTGAACTTCACTGCAAATGAGAAAAAATAAATATCATTACAGAGAGAATGTTACATTACTATCACCATAACCGAGAGGTCAAGTAAGAAGTGGTGAACAAGTGATCAAATGAAGTGAAACTGTGATCATTATGACTAATTGTAAGAGTTGTAAATTAGGTCAATGGGCCTCATTTTAAAGGTAATTTCGTCAGTGTAAAAGTTGTGCCATGTTGACAACACTTTAAATATTATTCAAGTATTTGTACATATATCAAGGCATAATAAGCACATAGTAAATGTGTGTAAAACATACGAAGAAGATTAAGTAAAAAAAAAAGACATAAAGGTAATGAATGTTTAAAAACATAAAGAATGTGTAAAAAAACAACAGAGAGAATACAAGTGTGATAGACATAAAGATGGTGTAAATATGAGGTAGAGATGTAAGAGATTATTGTATGTGTACAAGACATGTGTAAATATATGGTAGAGATGTAAGAGATTATTGTATGTGTACAAGATATAAAGAGGAGATATGTGCAAAAGATATAAAGAGGAGATATGTGCAAAAGATGTAACGAGAATCTATGTGTGAAAGTTAAAAGAGACTCTATATATAAAATATGTATAAAAACAACAACTCTATGTGTAAAATATAAAGAGACTATATGTGTAAAGGATATACAGAGAATGTATGTGCAATAGATGTACATTTAGAGAGGACATACATGTAACAGGCATAAAGGTGATACTTTCACAATGAAAAACATATAAATAGTATATGTATACAGGACATAAACATAGCACTTGTGTAAAAGACATGAAGAGGATATATCTGTAAAAATTTAAATTTACGTGGATATAATACTCAAAAGATTACGTAAGGGGACATGTTTCTAAAACACTTAAAAATATATATGTAGACAAGACATTAAAATATATGTGTAAAATAAAAATTATTGTTCAAGAACGAAGGAACAAATGTAATACTGACTCACATTTTCTGTTATTTTATTGTTGTTTGGTTCCATTTCTCGATCTTATAAAACTCTGCTGGGTTTCTTTCATTTCATGTCTTCATATCTCGAATGTTCTATTTTTATTAAACCTCTGATTCACTTTAGTGATTTTTCTTCCTCTTCTCAAACTTTATATATATATATATAATCTACATGCTTTTTGTTTAATAATATATTCCTTACTCTTATCATACTTTATATATCTCTACGTGTTGTTTGTTTAATAATATACTTCTTCATCTTGTCAAACTTTATATTTATCTCTACGTGCCTAAATGATTTCTCTTCTTTCTCAATTTTTAAAATTTCTCTAAGTGCTTAAGTGATTTATCTTCTTTCTCAATTTTGGGGGCATTTCTCTAAGTGCGTACGTGATTTCTCTTCTTCCTTCTAAAACGTTTTGTATCTTTCTATGTGCTTAAGTGAATTTCTTTCTCAAATGTTTTATATCTCTACAAAAGTGCTTAAGTGATTTATCTTCTACTTTCTCTAGCGTTTTGTATTTCTACATGATTAAGTGATTTGTCTTCTTTCTCAATCGTTTTATATCTCTATGTGTTTTAGGATTTTTCATCTTCTTTCTCAACCGTTTTGTATATATCTATGTACAGAAGTTATTTCTCTGTATCTTTCTCAAGATCTTTTGCATATCTCCATGCATTTAAATGATTTATCTTCTTCTTTCTCGAACTTTTTATATTTTTAATTATTTCCGTTCCTTTTACTTATACTTTGTATATCTCTAAGTGTTTTACGCATTTCTTCTTTCTCAAACGTTGTTTATTTCCATGTCATTAGTCAAACCTTGTACTTTCTCTTCTTCTTTCTCAAACTTTGTTTATTTCCATGTCATTAGTCAAACCTTGTACTTTCTCTTCTTCTTTCTCAAACGTTGTTTATTTCCATGTCATTAGTCAAACCTTGTACTTTCTCTTCTTCTTTCTCAAACGTTGTTTATTTCCATGTCATTAGTCAAACCTTGTACTTTCTCTTCTTCTTTCTCAAACGTTGTTTATTTCCATGTCATTAGTCAAACCTTGTACTTTCTCTTCTTCTTTCTCAAACGTTCGCTAGAACATTCTCGATCAAGTCTTGTGGTGACGTAACATATCCAATAGGGATTACATCCCACTTTTCACTTTCTCTCATCCAAGAAGAATGTATATATACCAAAATGCTACAGCCCAACGTAGACGGTTTTGGGGGCCCCGAGAAACCCGAAAACCTCCGGCACCCTTTGGTGCTGACTGTCGCAATTGCCACAAATCTTGACTTCTGTCGTCAAGTGTAGTAAACGCCTTGAGTAGCGAGAGCACTAAAAACACTCAGACAACGAGGTATTCACGTCACTGACAGAAATTTTACTGCACGCCTTTCAACGCCACTTCCAAGCACGTCCTCTCGCAGACTTGTAGACATCTTTCTATTGCCATTAAAACGGAAACTGTAAATAGATGCACTCCATAACATTATGGGAAACAACCACAAGAGGCGGTTAGCGGCCTTACGTTATCTACCGACATTCGCTGTCAAACACCATCTCCTTGTTTATAGAGAACTCTATCTCCTTGTTTATAGAGAACTCTATCTCCTTGTTTATAGAGAACTCCATCTCCTTGTTTATAGAGAACTCTATCTCCTTGTTTATAGAGAACTCCATCTCCTTGTTTATAGAGAACTCTATCTCCTTGTTTATAGAGAACTCTATCTCCTTGTTTATAGAGAACTCCATCTCCTTGTTTATAGAGAACTCTATCTCCTTGTTTATAGAGAACTCCATCTCCTTGTTTATAGAGAACTCTATCTCCTTGTTTATAGAGAACTCTAATCTCGCTATTTTAAGAGAACTCCATCTCCTAAGTTACAGAGAACGCCATCTCCTTGTTTAAAGAAAACTTCATCTCCTTGTTTAAAGGCGTCTTTGTTATTATGTGTCCAAGTCAATTTTATTTTGTAATTTTTGTCTTAATATTTTCTGTATACACATCTCACTGATTAAAACTTCTTTTGTAAGATATGTTTTATGTCTCGCTCATATTGTTTATAACTGTGAATATAAGGCCTTCTTTGTAAACCTACTGTCGCTCACATTGTTTATAACTATGAATATAAGGCCTTCTTTGTAAACTTACTGTCGCTCACATTGTTTATAACTGTGAATATAAGGCCTTCTTTGTAAACCTACTGTCGCTCACATTGTTTATAACTATGAATATGAGGCCTTCTTTGTAAACTTATTGTCGCTCACATTGTTTATAACTGTGAATATAAGGCCTTCTTTGTAAACCTACTGTAATACATTGTTTATAACTACTAACATAAGGCCTTCTTTGTAAGCCTATTGTAACTCACATTATTTATAATTGCTACTCTAAGGTCTCCTTTGTAGCTTATTCTCGCTTAACTGAAACTTCTACAGTAAACTCATTTTCATACCAGTTTCTTTTTCCTCTATCTCTTTCCATATCTCTATATTCCCCCCTCTCAAACACATGCACACACATAACGCATACAAAACACACACGCAACAAGATTTTACAAATATTCTATTACATTTATAAAATATATATAAACACATGTGTGCACACACATGCACGAAATACACACACACACACACACCGCCATTGGATTCTGCCATTGTGTGCTCTTTTTGTATATTTATAATACATATATAAACACACACAGTCACACGCATGCACGCATGCACACACACACATACAAACGCACGCACACACACACACAAACACACACACAAACACATACAAACGCACGCACACACACACACACATACACACACACAAACACACAAACACACTTAAACACCTTCATCAATTAAAACTGCAATATATCGCTCCTGTACATCTTTTTCTCTCTCTTTCTCTCCCTCTGTCATCCACATACATTTTTTCTTTATAATGATATTATTTGTATCATTTCATGATTATAGCCATTAAATAGTAGTACCCTTTCTAGTGATAAGTTATTTAACTAAAAAGTAAATGAAGACTGTCCATATTTAGCTCGTCTTTCTTTTAACTGATTTATCTCTGGGCAAGTGATACAAATTTTGTCTCAAATTTCTTTTAATTAATGCATATGGCCTCGAGGTCAATGTGATTACAAACTTTGATAACCACTGAGTACATAGAAGAAAACTGATGAAGATATCAATTGTCTTCGTAATACTTTTTTGAAATTGTAAAGAAACTTTATGGACACCATAATACCTGTTATATAATACATCTATTTTATAATATTTATTTCTCGGTTTAAATAACTGAGTGGGGGTTGTGAGTTGACTTGACATTGGTGCACCGATATATCGGCATAATAGTTGCAGATAGTGGTGTCATCGGGTACCCGGGACCGTGCTAATACCCGGGTAGTAAAATTGCGGACCGGGTACCCATAATAATGTGGCCTTTGGCACAGAAATGGGTAATGTAGAGTGGAGTGCAAGGGAAACCAACAGAGGCAAGCCAATCACGCGATAGATGAGAGAACGTCTCGATTTAGCATACTCCCCCCCCCCCCCGATCACATCGTAGATGGCGGCCTGCTTAATCGTGTCGGCCATGGCAGCCGCTGTACCTAGATCTAATTATGGACGACATGGATCACTTGTAGCTTGCGGCGTTTCCTGTGCTCGTTAACACGATTAGCATGTTAATTAAGACTTCAGTATACAAACTTGTCAGTATTTTAACGTCAGTAAATTAAATAATAACATTGTAATATTTTTAATATGGGTAAGACATCGTCTTCACGCCCAAGCGATTGGATAGTGACACGGCGAAATACAATCTGTGCGATGAAAACTCAGTCGGTGAAGGGCGATTGAACTCGATGCCCTATTTTTAAATACATTATTGTTGTTGACATTTTATTTAGTTTTAGTTTAGTTTATGTAATGATTGATCATATTAAAATTAAAGATTGCGTTGTACATATAAAGATCATAACTAATAGTAAGTCACTAGATGCATACCTTTGGCTACTGTGTGAAATAGAGCGCATGCTTAATGGTTAAGTAGCTTTGTGTAGAGATCGCGAGTTGCGATGGAGATTAAGCTAATTTTCAAGCAGGTACCCGGGTACCCGTTCAAAATGTGGACGGGTACCCTGGCAGCATTTTTTTTTTAAATGACAGCCTTAGTTGAGGATATGTATATTTAATCACAGGTCCATACTTTGCATCAGCACTTGTAGATGTTTTCTATCATTGACTAGTAATAATATTTAGTACAATTCATTATTATAACGCCACTCCAGAGCACAGAGGCGATTTAATAATGTGGGCGAGGTCCAAGATTATTTAAAAACCTTTTAGGAAATGTCTCTAAACAAAAGTATTGTATATTGTAAGGGAAGAAACGTTATTTAAGTGTGAGTGCGAAATATCTGTTTGCCTTGATGACAGCAAGTTTAGTGCACTGAAGTCACATTCCAGTTTTCTTTATTATTATTTTATTTGAATGCATTTTTAAATTCTTATTGCTTCATATGTTTGCACGTTTGAAGAAATGATTTAGAAATTATGTGTATGAAATTGCATAGCAGTGTGTTTTATACATAGAGCGTGCGTGATTGATAAGTATTCAAGTCAGAGAAAGTAATTTGAATGCATGAATGAAGTATGTGTTAAGAGAAGTGAGTAGATAGATAGATAGACAGACAGACAGACAGACAGATAGATAGATAGATAGATAGATAGATAGATAGATAGATAGATAGATAGATAGATAGATAGATAGATAGATAGATAGATAGATAGATAGATAGATAGATAGACATATATACATACATACATTAATTTCAAGTTCACAAATGATGGTGTGTTTTGTTTAAAGATAATGTGATTAAAACGAATGTTAATTTATATTTCATTACCAGAAATAAGTTGACATTTTCAGATACTTAGATATGAATTTATTTTTCATTGTCAAGAAGGATAGTTATAAAATATTAATCAATAATTCGTTGGCGCAATAAATAATGCGTTTAGGCAAATACCTAAACATATCAACTAAACCAACTAAAAATCTCTCTCTCTCTCTCTCTCTCTCTCTCTCTCTCTCTCTCTCTCTCTCTCTCTCTCTCTCTCTCTCTCTCTCATCTCTTAAGACAGCAACAAGATTATTTCGTCAACAAGATCCATTGCTATTGTCCTGCTCCTCGAGTTCTACAGGATGACGTCAAACGACATGCAATGTCTCAGAGCGCAAACAGAACATGTCCAAATTTTTTTTTTTTTAATTTTAATTTGATTTGCTTGAATATAGAGCTCGCAGTGTGCACACAGCATTTCTGGACGCAGGCATGAGTAAAACGAATGTAAACACAAAATATATTAATAAAACATTTTAAGTGCTCGACATACAGCATTTGTAAATCCTCTACAGATATTTTTTTCAATCATTGGAAAATGAGTATTACATTGTGTAAACTCGACTTATGAATATATGAATATTAATATTCATAAACAATGGACCTGTGCGTATCGCTTTTGTAAATGCATGTGAATTCAGCGTTGTAAATTATTGGACATTGAAGAATAACAATCGTAAGACAGGACATGTCAATATAACATTAGAAAAATTTGAGCATGTAAAAATAACATTTGTAATACAGAACATGAGCACAAAATTTGTAAACACTATACATAGGAGTTTAACGTTTGTAAACACTGTACATAGGAGTATAACATTTTGTAAACGCTTTACATCAAAGTATAGCATTCTGTAAACAGTGGACATGTAACATTGGTAAACACTGTACATCGGAGTATAACAT
This sequence comes from Sinotaia quadrata, assembly GCA_028829895.1. Classification (NCBI taxonomy): domain Eukaryota; kingdom Metazoa; phylum Mollusca; class Gastropoda; order Architaenioglossa; family Viviparidae; genus Sinotaia; species Sinotaia quadrata. Next base: position 74,726,992 of record CM054181.1, on the reverse strand, counting down.
TTTGTAAACACTATACATAGGAGTATAACATTTCTAAACACTGGACATATAACATTTGTAAACACTGGACATAGGAGTACTATATTTTGTAAACACTGGACATAGGAGTATATATTTTGTAAACACTGGACATATAACATTTGTAAAAACTGGACAAAGGAGTATACAATTTTGTAAACACTTGACATATAACATTTGTAAACACTGGGCATACAACATTTGTAAACACTGAGCATACAACATTTGTAAACACTGGACATATAATATTTGTAAACACTGGACTTATAACATTTGTAAAAACTGGACATAGGAGTATACAATTGTGTAAACACTGGACAGGACATATAACATTTATGAACACTGTACATATAACATTTGTAAACACTGGACATATAACATTTGTAAACACTGGACATATGAATATAATATTAGTTAACTCTGGACACATTTCTTCAGGACTGTTTGTAGAAAAGTCACAGATATTGGTGATAGGCCGAAATGTTACGAAACTGTGATCTTTTAAGGTGACCGTGGTCTGTGCACAATCTATAGTCTTTTAACGTGACCGTGATTTGTGCACAATCTATGCAGTGTATTAACGCGACCGTGATCTGTGGGTTGGCATGCTGACAGACCGTTTTAAGTTAAGAATGAGGAAAATGTTAAGAGTTTTAACACACAAGAGTTACTGGCGCGATAGTGATAAATTCTCCAAGGCTCATTAAGCTGCCACTGCTGGCGTGACTGAAATCGAGAAGAGCAAGAAATTGTTCCAGAAAGAGATAATGCGCAAGTTTATTTTACGACTGACTTCTGAACGATAGAGACAACAGAAACTGATTGACATATTTACATATATTAAAGTGGACATATTTACATATATTATAGTGGACATATTTGCTTATATAAAGTGGACATATTTACATATATTAAAGTGGACATATTTGCATATATTACAAGTTAACATATTTGCATACATTGAAGTTGACATATTTACATATATTACATTTGACATATTTTGCATATACTACAGTTGACATATATCCATACATAACAGTTGACATATTTACACATACTGCAGTCGACATACTTACATATTTTACAGTTGATATATTTGCATATATTATAGTTGTCATATTTGCATATATTACCGTTACAAATTTGCATAAATTATAGTTGACATATTTACATACATTACAGAAGACATATTTACATACATTACAGTCGCTTGAAATACTTTAAAAGAACTGTAAACATCCTGATGGCAAGGTGACGTTTAATAAATCTTCCTGGTCTAAGTCGAGGAAATGCCCTCCTACTCGTATCATAGCACTGGAAGTGATCGTCAAAAGATTTAGTCCTTTCTGTTTTGGATGTTGAAATAATTTCAGTTCTCACACATATGATTTATCTGCAGCTGTAGGCACTATTGATTGTGATATATTGCTCATCTGCCTCCAGCAGTTTTTTTTTTTTTTTTACATTCATGATACAGCTTTATTTTGGTTCCAATCTGATTTGTCTGAGAGATAAATTGTGTCAGGAAATGGTAAACATCTTAGCCGTGATAATTTGTGTTAAGGTGTTTCATGGGGTGTTGTTTTCGGACCAGTCTTTATCAAAGTATATACTCAATCCCTACCCAGTGGCATACTTAGTCCCCATAACGGTGTCATACTTATACACCTAACGAATACTTAGTCCCCCTTACCAGTGACATACTTAGTCCCCCTAACCAGTGTCAGTCCCCCTACCAGTGTCATACTTAGTCCCCATAACCAGTGTCATACTTAGTCCCCCTAACCAGTGTCATACTTAGTCCCCCTACCAGTGTCATACTTAGTCCCCCTACCAGTGTCATACTTAGTCTCCCTAACCAGTGACATAGTTAACCACCCTGCTATCGAGTGTCATACATAGCTCATCTCCTTATCATATCTCATGCATTCTCTCCCCATCACTTGTACGCTGGTCATACTTCTCTTTATATACCGAACTGTGAAAATTAAATCGCTTCCACTATCCAAAGTGTAAGGATGTGTGGTTCCCCGCTCTAAATCTTTCACTAATCAGTAATGAATGATGATAAAACTGAAGTAAAGCTTCATGTTTCTAACAGATGTTCTAAATCTGTATCTGTGTCAGAGTCATTGAATATTGGCGACACTGCCCTTTAATTTAGACAGTTACTTAGAAATCTGGTTTTGCTTTGTATGTATTTCACTACCTACAGCAACACTTGAAATCTTGTACACAGCATGGCTGGAACTGAGAGGAAACAACACTATTAGCAAGTTTCTCATTGTTGATTCTACAAAATAATCCTTGTGTGTTCACTGGTTCTCTCTTGATTTGATTATTGTAAGTCTTCTCTCTAAAATACAATTGGATATAGTGAGTCTTCTCTCTGAAATACGAGTGGATATTGTAAGTCTCTTTAAATACGATTGGATACTGTAAGTCTTCTCTCTGAACTACAACTAGGTATTTAAGTCTTGTCTCTAAATTCTCATTGGGTATTTAAGTCTTTGAACTACATACAACTTGGTATTTAAGTCTTCTCTCTGAACTACAACTGTGTGTGTCTTCTATCTAAACTCTCATTGGGTATTTAAGTCTTCTCTCTAAACTACAACTGTGTATTTAAGTCTTCTCTCTGAACTACAACTGGGTATTTAAGTCTTTTTTTCTGAACTACCATCGGGTATTTAAGTTTTCTCTCTGAACTATAACTGAATATGTAATTCTTCTCTCTGAACTACAACTGAATATTTAAGTCTTCTCTCTGAACTACAACTGGATAGTTTAAGTGTCTTCTTTCTTAACTGCCATTAAGTATTGTGAAGAAACGTGAAATTATTGCGGCTAAGATCATTCTTAGAGTTCCAGGAACCGATTATGCTTTTGTCCACTTCTTTAGTTTTCACTGATTGCCTGCTCACAGAAACGTCTTCACTAGCTAGTTGCAGGTACAAAAAATGCATATCAGACGTTTGATACGAAATCAAACATAACAAATAAATGTTCAAAGTAATGATTTTTTTTAAAATATGGAGATTAACACAATAGCGCGAAATCGGACTAGGCCAGGAAAGTTCCCAAAAATGAAGTAAATGACCACAATTAAATATACCAGGCAATGGAAAAGCTATCTCTAAAAGCTGTATCTAAAAGTTATCTCTAAAATTTATCTCTAAAAGTTATCTCTCAAAGCTATCTCTCAAAATCTATCTCTAAAAGCAATCTCTAAAAGCTATCTCTCAAAGCTATCTCTCAAAATCTATCTCTAAAAGCAATCTCTAAAAGCTATCTCTAAAATTTTTAAGAGATCTCTCAAAATTATCTCAAAGAAAGATTACGAAAATAAGTACATCTCACCAAGTCCGATTAAATGCACTTTTAGCATTTTTAGAAAACATATAGATACAATTTGGCAAAACTAAAACTCATAAGTAGCAAGACAGACGACCGCTCGATGGGTAAAAAATAATCCTATATTTTATTCAACGGAGCTAAATACTTCCGTAGGCCTATATCCAAACTGTGATTAGTTAAATTTGTGAATTAGTGGATGAACACAATGCCTCCAAGTTAATCAAAGTAGTCATTAAAAATTGATATTAGAAATAATTAGGATCAGAAATACAAATGCTAATCGACACTTTAATTAGAAACAGCACTCTCGTAATTATGTCAGGGGTCTTTAACCCACCCACCTCTAGGCAAGACTGGCAAGAGTGTCTGGGTGGGCGAAATAAAATTATAATTGCCCCTTTCCTTAAATGTACTGAATAAAATAATTTTCAAAAAAACCATCCCTAGATATCTGAATGGATCAAATTAAAACTACAGATGACAGTCTGAGTACCATCTTACGGTGCACTAACTATGGGAAGATTTTTACAGATTCCAGTTAATGCAATGAATAGTAAAGAAAACAGGTAAAGGGTAAATTAAGTAGCATTTTCACCTCATCGAAACTGAAATAAATGGATGAATTTAAAAAAATTAAGCAGTTACCAGGTACAACGTACCGTTAGCTCCACCCATTCCTCTGAACATTAGACCCCACCCTATCCGAATCAGCGCGCAAAATCGGCATGAGCTAAAAGCACCATCCCCACCCCTACCCGCGCCATTAAAAGTGACTGATTGGCATAAACATGTGTCGTTCTTACTGCCTCTCTCCGCGACCACTCTCGACCGGTACTGTTTACAAATGTCTTCCTTAATAGCTGTAGAATTGTCTTTTCCTAAGGCGTTTCCTATTATAGCCAATCGTCTGGTTAAAGACCACATCTGGTTTTGCCTAATTTGCAAGATGTACGTTTGGTTCCTGTAGTCACAAAGGTAATACACATCGCGGCCAGCGCACTCAGCTGAAATGGTTTCTTCTCCATGTTGGTTGCTGCAGCAGTTTTTACTAATTAGTTTTAAGGGGTGGGTGTAAGGGGTGGGTGCTTCTGTTTCACACACACACACACACACACACACACACACACACACACACACACACACACTTCTGGTGGGTTGACGCTTTAGTAGTGGTTACCTTAATGCTGTACATTCATATGCATTTGGTAGATTTTATCTCAACCTACATTTTATAATTAACTTTATAAACAAAAGTCGTATAATTATAATATACACAAGAGTTCACGGTGCTTTACATTTTATATTTAACTTCTAAACAAAAGTATCTGTCCTGTAAGTATAATATACACAGAGTTCACGGTACTTTACATTTTATATTTAACTTCTAAACAAAAGTACCTGTCCTGTAATTATAATATACACAGAGTTCACGGTACTTTACATTTTATATTTAACTTCTAAACAAAAGTACCTGTCCTGTAATTATAATATACACTGAGTTCACGGTACTTTACATTTCATCAATAATGGCAAACCATTTACTCCAGTGTCTAACGACTAAGCAACGCTCTTTGTGATGTTCTTCTTCTATCGCTGTTTCCATTCTTCAGCTGCTCATCCTCAAAACACCTTATCATCCACACCTGCCCTCGCTACTACACCCACTCGAGAACAAATAGATCTAATCGCGCTTGTTAACACCGTACGAACCCTCATGTGCCCTCACTACTACACCCCCTCGAGAACTATTAAATCTAATCGTGCTTGTTAACACTGTACGAACCCTCATGTGCCCTCACTACTACACCCCCTCGAGAACTATTAAATCTAATCGTGCTTGTTAACACCGTACAAACCCTCATGTGCCCTCACTACTACACCCCCTCGAGAACTATTAAATCTAACCTTGCTTATTAACATCGTATGAACCACACCTGAACTCACTGCTCGTGAACCATTGTATCTGTCTAATTGTACTTATTTATTAGGTATAATTATGCATAACACTCTATGCATTGCTTTCTTCTGATTTATATCTCTACTCATTATATTATATGTTAAAATGTCATCTATAGTCAATATTTAATGACATTTATAACTATATTGTTTCCATGGGCAATAAGAAATATGCTATCCTCGGTGTTATAAGAAATATGTGTTCATTGGCTTTATAAACTGTAAGCAGTCACTAGGGTTATAAGAAGATGCATGGAATCACTTTTGTTAAAAGATGCATGCTTATTTTATACATATATATATTCTATAAGATACTTTTGGCTGTATATGATATATAGAAATATGTCATTACTGACGGTATAATTAAATAAATGCTACATGCTATTTTTGCCTTATAAGAAGATACATGCTGTTGTTGGCTGTATAGGATGTATATAGAAATGTGCTAGTTTTGCCTTATAAGAAGATACATGCTATTGTTGGCAGTATAGGATATATATAGAAATGTGCTAGTTTTGCCTTATAAGAAGATACATGCTATTGCTGGCTGTATAGGATATATATAGAAATGTGCTAGTTTTGCCTTATAAGAAGATACATGCTATTGTTGGCTGTATACGATTGTAAGCCCCTATCACTAGGAGTTTGATACTGTTGCTAGCTTGTGTCTTTGTATAGTGTGCTTTATAGCCAGCATGTATAAGTGAGGTGGACTAAAATAGAAGCGTGTTGACAGATCCGGGTCTTGCTTTTGTTTATAAGAGCGCTACATAGTAACAATGCATTTAATATTAGCTACAGTTTTAGGATTTATGTATGTGAGAAGGCTTTTCCTAAAGTCCACCAACAAAACGTTTTATTTTATTTTAGGTCTAATCCTTTAAATTGTATATTGGTAAAGAGTTGTGTTTTAAAACATCATCATGGAAGTAGTGGTCGGTAAGTAGTGGTCAAGAAGTAGTGTTCAAGAAGTAATGTTAAAGATATAGTGTCAATAAGTAGTATTGAAAAAGTAGTGTTCAGAAGATAGTGTTGAAAGGTAGTGTTCAAGAAGTAGTGTTAAAGATGTACTGTTGACAAGTAGTGCTGAAGATGTAGTATTCAATAACTATTGTTCGCTAAGTAATGTTCAATAAATAGTCTTGAAGTAGTGTTCAATAAATAGTCTTGAAGTAGTGTTCAGTAAATAGTCTTGAAGTAGTGTTCAATAAATAGTCTTGAAGTAGTGTTCAGTAAATAGTCTTGAAGTAGTGTTCAGTAAATAGTCTTGAAGTAGTGTTCAGTAAGTATTCTTGTAGAGGTAGTGTTCAAGAAATAGTTTTGAAGAAACAGTAATCAATAAGCAGTGTAGGGAAAATAGTGTTCAATAAGCAAGTTTCCGTATGAGTACAGGTGCTGCAATATCTGAAATGTTGAAGTTTTACTCTAAGCCATCTAAGGAGTATTAATATCTTAGATGTTGACTTGCCACTGTGAAGTATTAATCTAAGGGTTATTAATATCTTAGATATTGAAATCCTACTGTAAAATGTATAAATATCTTAAATGTTGAAATACTACTCTAAGATGTATTAATATCTTAAATAAGATATATTAATATCTTAAATGTTGAAGTCCTAGTCTAAGGAGTATTAATATCTTAAATCTGTAGTACTCATAGGTGTATTAATACCTTAAATGTTGAAGTCCTAGTCTAAGGAGTATTAATATCTTAAATCTGTAGTACTCATAGGTGTATTAATACCTTAAATGTTGAAGTCCTTCTCGTGACTGAACATCACGGATTAATTAGGAATGCCGCCTGCATAGCTCGTTGCTGCAACAGTGAGTATAGGAGGGCGCGCTATTCTGGCTGTTCGTCTGCAGTTTAATTAATTGGACAATTAGTCTTAAAAATCTCACCTTACTTTACAGACGTGTTTCACCTTTAAAGATAACATAGGCCTACACCTCTTGACGATAACATTCATCAGCATTAAAGGTCGAATACATCACTCTACCACACCAAATTGAATTGCGGTCTGTTTGTTCATAGCTTCCTGTCTGCATCAAACATAATCACTTCAAAACCACCGCTTATAATGCAACATTTTCACATTCATTAATTTATGCACCTTCATTACGCTTTCTTCACAAACACACGCAGACGAAGACACGCACGCACGCATACTTATCCCTGTGCTTCTTGCCTCCCCGTGTGCCTTCCACCAGACGTGCAGATGTTTGCAAGAAAGCGCGACATTCGATTTCTCTATTTCCAGTTCCAAGTTGTGGCTGCATCGGATTCCGAAGCAACATGTCCCCTGTTTCCTTCCAGTCTAGGCCATAGAAGTATTGCCATTCTGTCAGTCACTCCAGACTAACGGCTGCCAATTCTCTTTGCACGTCTGAGCCACTACAGACAGTACGCTGGGTAATCGCCCTTTAACGGTGTACGCAAAACCCCGATCCCGATTAAAAGATAGCATAAAACGAGTGTCTGATTTGGTGACTTGGCTCGCGCGTTTATTTATAGCATCCAAGTAGTGTGAGTTGCACGAGGTGCGGCAGAAGGGATAACTGTGAGCTGCCAAATAGCTGCTTGATGTTCGAGATAGTCATTGTTGGCCGGAACTTACCCCATACATTATCTCCCTTCAAAGAAAATTGCTGCTTACTTTTAGGTGTTACAGATACTCATTTGCTGGCGGAATTTACAAGGGCAAATTCTCTCTCTTCAAAGCAAATTGTGCTTGCGTTTTGATGTTAAAAATGCTAATTGTTTGGCCAAACTTACTTGGACAAAGTCTCTCTCTTCAAAGCAAATTGTGCTTGCGTTTTGATGTTAAAAATGCTAATTGTTTTGGGCAAACTTAAACGGACAAATGATTCCCTTCCAAGTAAATTGCTGCTTCTTTTCCATGTTAAATTCACTCTTTATGTGGCCGATTCTTCTAGGATAAATTTTCTCCCTTCAAAGTTTTATGCTAAAGGCACCTATTGTTTAGCCGATTCTATTAAGACAAATTCTCTCCCTTCAAAGTTTTATGCTAAAGATTTCTATTGTTTGGCCAAACATACTCGGACACGCCAGCCCTCTCGCCCTCCACCTCGGGACGCAATATAAGGCCGTGGGGTCCACTGGAGCACTCCAGATCAGATAACGTCATATGATAAAAATGATCAACGCAAGCTCCAATGGTGAAGGTGAATGATAGCGTAACCACCGCTCTCGAACAAATTCTCTCCCCTTCAAAGTTTTATGTTAAAGATACTCATTGTTTGACTTATCATGCATGGATAAATTATCTCCCTTCAAAGTAGGCTGAAGATACATATTTTGGAGTTATCTTAGATGGATAAATTCTCTCCCTTCTCCCTTTATCTTTTGAGTTAAAGATACCTATTGTTTGTCCGAACGTACAGTGTTTATTTTTTTGTATTTTAGTCTGCCTGTTATTTTCAGGATTTGCTTTTAGTACTTATTTGCACTTGTTAGTTAACAGGATTTATTTTTTTAAATTTTATTCCACTTGCTAGTTACAGGATTTCTTTTTGTTTCTTGCTAGTTACAAGATGCCTTATTGTGTCTTTCATGTTACAAGAGTTCTTTTTGTGTATTTCACTCCACTTATTAGTTTAAGGATTTCTTTGTGTCTTGCTAGTTACAAGACTCCTTTTTGAGTATTTTATTTCACTTATTAGTTACTTGATTTATTTGTGTTTTGCTAGTTATAGGATTTCTTTTTGTGTCTTGCAAGTTACACGATTCCCTTTTTGTGTATTTTATTTCACTTATTAGTTACATGATTTCTTTGTTTCTTGCAAGTTACAACATCCATTTTTGTGCATTTTACTCCACTTATTAGTTACAAGATTTCTGAGTCTTGCTAGTTACAGGATTTCTGTGGATCTTGTTAGTTATGGGATTTCATTTTGCATATTTTAGTCCAGTTTCTAGTTACAGGACTTAGTTTTATGTACTTTAGTCCAGGTGTCAGTTAAATTGTTTTATCAGTGTGTTCTTTATTTTAAATGGCAATTATATGATTTATGTATCGTTGTCTTTATTTAAACTGATATTTAAAGGATTGTTTAGTTTATTTTTAATTTCTAATTTTAGAATTAGGATTTTTAGTTTGTCAATTCAAAATATCAGATAGAGTAATTCTTTGCTTTTAATTTCTAATTTCAGGTAGATGACTTTCAGTGTTCTTGTAATTCCTTTTCTTCAGGTATTGTATTTTAAATGGCAGTTAACCTCAGAAATGTCTGTCAGTATGTAGTATTTCAGTCGACAGTTAACCCCAGAAATGTTGTCAATATGTAGTATTTCAATCGTCAGTTACATGTTTTCATCCGTTTTTTTGTAAGTTGTCCTTATATATTAGTCTTTATAAAGTCCATATAGTCCAGTGCTTACATCAGTGACAACTATCTGCCTACATAGTCCAGTGCTTACATCAGTGACAACAATCTGCCTACATAGTCCAGTACTTACATCAGTGACAACTATCTGCCTACATAGTCCAGTGCTTACATCAGTAACAACTATCTGCCTATATAGTTTAGTACAGTGATTCCGAACGTGGTGCCCGCGGGCGCCATGGCGCCCACCGAAGCATTAATTTGCGCCCGCGATAATGTATGAAATGTTCCACAAACAAGTAATTTTTGCTTATTGAATTCCACATACAAGTAAAAATACAAAAATAATTTTAATAAACCATAACTGGCTGTTATGTTAAAGAATAACAAATATATGTCTACCAGTAGTTCAACAAAATTTTACTTAAATAATAAATTGGAGAAAATTTGTTTGTAATGTTTATTTCGTAACAACTACTTAATTTTTATCATCCAGGCAGATTCAAAAAGAACAAATTCACATAGTTACAGTGAAAAAGTAATTGCCGAATAATTGAATGTAAACTTTTTACATGTAAAATTGCATTTATATTGTTATAGCTTCACATATTATGGGTGGCTAAAATTGATTTTTGCGTATTATTTAATGTCTAAATTTCCAACTTTGAAAATTTGTAGGCACCCACCACACTCTTTCGAAAATTTTAATGTACTCTTAGCTACAAACACGTTGGGAACCATTGGTCAAGTGCATACATCCATGTCAGTGACAACATTCTGCTCACACGAAACAGTGAATACATCAATGTCTGTGACAACATTCTTCTCACACAAAACTGTGCACACATCAATGTCTGTGACAACATTCTGCTCACACAAAACAGTGCATACATCTATGTCAGTGACAACATTCTGCTCACACAAAACAGTGCATACATCAATGTCTGTGACAACATTCTGCTCACACAAAACAGTGCATACATCAATGTCTGTGACAACATACTGCTCACACGAAACAGTGAATACATCAATGTCTGTGACAACATTCTTCTCACACAAAACTGTGCTTACATCAATGTCAATGACAACATTGTGCTCTCACAAAACTGTGCTTGCATCAATGTCTGTGACAAAAATCTAAGTTTGAGTGTAATGCATCAATGACATATTCAGGAATTTATTTTTGTCATGGTTAGATTATGTGGTAGGGTAAATTTGCCTATCCTTATATTCTAAAGTTAATTGTTATATAAATTGTTAAATTTCAACATGAAACAGCCTTGGGCACTGCTTATGATATTTTTGGAGTAAACATAGGTATGATTGAGAGGGTGGACTCCACATATAGCTTTCCTATCGTCCTAGTTTGATTTAAAAAAAAAACAAAAAAAAAACGGATGGCATGCACCGATTTTGCATGGACTACAGACAAATGAACAAGCTGATTTTTTTTCAGCTTAACCGATGCCTGAACCAGAGTACCATTTTGCTTGGCTCAGTGGAGCAAAATATTTTTCTAAAATAGATTTGACAAAAGGTTTTGGCAAATTCAAGTATGTGAGACAGACAGGCCGAAATTAGCATTCAGTACACCTGATGGCCAATATCAGTGGCGGATAATATCGTTTGGCATCCTCACTAAGATGATGAGATTGCTTATTAAACCCATGAGAAAGGAAAATATCTGTAACTTCATGGACGACATATTGGTGAGTACCCAGACCCTGGAAGAATACAGCTGAGTTTTACAGAAGTTATTCCAGCATTTGAAGGAATGTAACCTTACTGCTCGACTAATCAAATGTTTCTTTGGACATTTAAACTTTAATATTTGGGACACACCGTGGTACAAGGTCTCTTGTGGTCAGAGGCATCAAAAGTAAGAAAACTCCAAGAGATGGAGAGACCCCTCTTGAAAACAAATGTTAAATCCTTTTGGGGGTTGGCCAATTACTATCGAAAATTCATTCCAAAATTCAGTGCATAGACAAACCACTCATTGATTTGACTAGGAAAGACAAACCTGAAATAATGATTTGGAGTGAGCTGTGTGGAGCCAGTTTTGCTAGTTTGAAAGATTGCTTGTCACAAGATCCTGTCCTCCATTTTCCTGATTTCAATGAGGAATTCATATTCAGATGCTAGCAATGAAGGACAAGGTGCTGTACTGATGCAGAAGAATGGTGATATTCTGTGTCTGGTAGCTTATTCCAGTCGTATGTTAAATGCAGATGAACAGAATTATTTGACTTCAAAAAAAGAATTCTCAAAATTGTTTGAGCAGTCTAAATATTCCAAGCCCAAGCCAATCTATATGGTAAGCATTTTGTCTTTCAGACAGATCACCAACCTCTTGCCTACTTAGTTCACTTGACTAAGGCAAATGGGCATTTGACCAGGTGGTCATTACTACTACAACAGTATAGATTTGCTGTGGAAGTCATCAAAGGCACCAACAACATAGGGGCCAACTATTTGTCCAGAGTAGTACAAATGGTAGTGTAAGGGTCCTAAATCCTGAAAGAGACATTTATATCATTTTCTATTAGATCAGTATCAACTACATATACCATATACGTTAGTTTCTGTATTTAGATTTTGGTGTGTGATTTACACTGATGTCAGTATGTAGGAAATATTTTCGTAATTTGGGTCATGCCAATGTCGAGTACAAAATTTTCCTCTTTAGTCGAGTGTCATTTGTTTAAAGATTTTCATTTACTTATTCTATTACCATCTTAATATAAATATTTTATGCTATGCACATCATTGTTAGTAATAGGATTTCATGTTAGTGTGATTTACTACAATATTAGTTTTTAGATTTATTGCTTGCGTGTTTCACACCAACTTCCCTTTATTATTCCGTTATTAGGACCATTTCGTGCTAGCGTGTTTTACACCGTTGTGAAAGGCAGGTTTTCCATTTATTAATATGGCATAGTAGTGGATGATTTTGCATTTGTGTTTCTCGCACCAAATCATTTATAGGACTGTTTGTGTGTTTTGCGCCAATGTTCATCTACGAATTTTCGTGTATTATAGGTTTTATAACAGTGTCATTTACAGGATTTCGTGTATTATAGGTTTTATAACAGTGTCATTTACAGGATTTCGTGTATTATAGGTTTTATAACAGTGTCATTTACAGGATTCTGAGTTCGTGTTGCAGGACGTCACTTACAAGATTTCTTTCATGTGTGTTTCACAAGCACTAATCATAACAGAAGGACATAAACTTGCAAACATAGTCTAGAACAGAATGACCTACGCAAAATGTTAGTTACAACAGAATGATATAGACTTGCACAAAATGTTAGTTACAGCAGAATGATATAGACTTGCACAAAATGTTAGTTACAGCAGAATGATATAGACTTGCACAAAATGTTAGTTACAGCAGAATGATATAGACTTGCACAAAATGTTAGTTACAACAGAATGATATAGACTTGCACAAAATGTTAGTTACAACAGAATGATATAGACTTGCACAAAATGTTAGTTACAACAGAATGATATAGACTTGCACAAAATGTTTTTTTTAGTTACAGCAATATGGTGTACATGTGAAGAAAATTATGCAAAAAATGGAATGATATAAATGTGAAACACATAAAATCAGCAACAGAAAAGGGCAAACGACACATGAGAGCAGCAACAGAAAAAGGCACAAGACACTACGTGACAGCAGCAACGGAAAAAGGCACAAAAGACACAACGTGAAAGCATCAACAAAAAAGGCAAAAGACACTACGTGAGAGCAGCAGCAGAATAAGGCAAGAGACACAACGCGAGAGCAGCAACAACAAAAGTAAAGGCGCAACGTGAGAACAGCAACTAAAAAAGGTAAAGACACAACGTGAGAGCAGCAATAAAACGGCACAACGTGAGAGCAGAAACAATAAAGACACAACGTGAGAACAGCAACAAAAAGGTAAAGACACAACGTGAGAGCAGCAACAAAAAAGGAAAAGACACAACGTGAGAGCAGCAACAAAAAAGGTAAAGACACAACGTGAGAGCAACAACAAAAAAGGCACAACGTGAGAGCAGCACAAAAAAGGCACTACGTGAGAGCAGCAACAAAAAAGACACAACGTGAGAGCAGCAACAAAAAAGGAAAAGACACAACGTGAGAGCAGCAACTAAAAAGGTAAAGACACAACGTGAGAGCAACAACAAAAAAGGCACAAAGTGAGAGCAGCAACAAAAAAAGACACAACGTGAGAGCAGCAACAAAAAGGCACAACGCGAGAGTAGCAACAAAAAAGGTAAAGACACAACGTGAGACCAGCAACAAAAAAGGTAAAGACCAACATGAGAGCAGCAACAAAAAAGGCACAACGCGAGAGCAGCAACAAAAAAAGACATAACATACAATGATCAGAAATTGAAAATCACACTTAGAACATTGGGTCTTAAACAGATCATTTTTAATACTCCCGTATTTATATTCTTTTCCAAAAATCTCTACAAATATCCAGCCTTTACTTTTCTTTATCTCTGTAAATATTTGGCAGTGTGTGCTTGTGTGTGTGTGTGTGTGTGTGTGTAGCAAGTTCCCTGACAATTCATATACAGATACGCATAGAGAGGTGCTAAGGTGTTTTGCCGTTAAAAAATAAAATGAGTGATCAGTGTAAATTAGCCCTTGAAACCCAAAGTCATAACACACCCATTACTATAACATTTCAAGTAAAACTGGCTCTCACACACCCATACAGTCAGTCCTATATTCAATAATTTCCAAGATGTTATGTATACAAACATTTTTCAATTCCTGTGTAAATCTACCATATAAAAAGAGGTCGACAATCTTCAATGGCCAGCATACGAAGACAATCCAAGATCAAGAGAAGATTATTCCGCTCATTGTCTGTTTCCGACAAAATCATAATGGTATTCTGTATATCAAGAACGTTAACTCCTGGCATACCAACTTCTGTCTGAGGTTCTTGGGGCTTGATAATAGGTGGGTGAGACAATAAGCCGTATTTGTTTATGATGTCCTGCCAATAAGAAAGTAGCATTTTACACTCTCCCAGGGCATAAACCAGTCATCCATACACTTATCTTTATCGTGGACAATCGTCAGTAGAAAGCACAACTACGTACCTGCAGCTATTCGCCAAACACTTGTCGCCATCTTTATTAATCGTATCTCAGGACAACAGTTAGTACGTAACACAGACACGAAACTACTCACCATTTTAGATAAATACATGTTGATCATAACCTACAGACGTCATTTTACTTTCCTGTAATCACTCTCTATGAATTGTAGTCTATCATGGCCTACGGGCATACTGTAGTAAATTATAAATTACAATAATCATTCTATATTATTGTAGTCTATTATGGATTACAGAGAAACTGTATTAAATTATAAATTACAATAAACATTCTATATTATTGTAGTCTATTATGGCCTACAAACTGTAGTAAGTTATACAATTATAATAATACTCTTTTTGCATAGTAGCTTATTATGGCCTACAGATATACTGTAGTAAATTTTACTATTACAGTAACCACTCTATATGAAGTGTAGCCTATTTTGGCCTACAGACATACTTGAGTAAATTATACAATTATAATAACCACTCTATATTTATAGTAACCTATTATGACCCACAGACGTCATTCATTGAGCATACCTTTGCCATAACCATTTTAGAGTGTAATTGTTTATTGTAAGGATTCTTTAGAAAAGCAAATTATCGCTTGTGCTATGAAAATGTATGTTTTCTTAGTTATTCTTCCGACAAGTATTGCTGTTATAAAAATTTATGTTTTCTTATTTATTCTTCCGACAAGTAATGCTGTTATGAAAAAGTATGTTTTGTTTTAATTTATACTTCACACAAGTATTGCTGTGTATATTAGTTGTTAACTATTGGCTAGGAGGTAAAGTAATTTCAATCAACTATTTTTTTCACACCTCGCAGAGAGAGAGAGAGAGAGAGAGAGAGAGAGAGAGCCAGTAATGTACCTTGACTTTATATGTTTTATGAATTAGAATGTCCAGAGATGTTTACATTTCTTAAATAAAATTATTTGTATGTTTGAACGCTAATGTATGTAATCTTTTACAGAGATAAGTTGAGTGGCATTAGCGATAATGTCTATCAGTAAATTTACATTGATTAAAGTGAACACCTTCTAAAGTGTCATTTCTTCTTTTGTATATTGAGAAACTAACTGGAGAATAATGTATTTTCCTATTCATACCTTGTAAATGGACAGCAAAGTGAAGGACCATTACTGTGAATGGTTTTTTTTTTTTTAGAAAGTTGATATTATTGTTGTCTTTGTATGACAACTGATTGTGTTAACTGATGATGTAATCGATAATAATGGAGGATTCTTCTCGCTATCAAGTTGACTAATAATAATATGCTAAAGTTTGTTTGATTTGATGCAAGAATCTATTTTAAGATTATCACTAATTTTTGAATAATTATATTGTAAGAACTGTGTATAGCTCTCACTGTTGCTGCAAGGCACATAAATGAAGTTTAAAGATTAGATTACAATGTCTTTTATTTATCCTTTGTTGTCTAGCTGGGACCCGGATTCTTAGGTCAGGAGTACAGTTTATTACGTAGTCTGATACTAAAGGGAGACGACCCAGAACTTGCATCAGAGGAACGCTGACCCAGAATCAACCCGGGGTGCGACTACATCATTGCCAGTATCGCTGCCGACGATCAAGATGAGACAAAAAAGGAGAAAAGAACCACTGTACACTGAACTGACATCGAGAAAAGATTCAGAAACACTGTGCACTGAACTGACATGGAGAAAAGACTCAGAACCACTCTGCACTGAAATGACATCGAGAAAAGACTCAGAAACACTGTGCAATGAACTGACATGGAGAAAAGATTCGGAACCACTCTGCACTGAACTGACATAGAGAAAAGAACCTCTGTGCACTGAACTGACATCGAGAAAAGACTCAGAACCACTCAGCACTGAACTGACATCGAGAAAAGACTCAGAAACACTGTGCAATGAACTGACATGGAAAGACTCAGAACCACTCTGCACTGAACTGACATAGAGAAAAGAACCACTGTGCACTGAACTGACATGGAGAAAAGACTCAGAACCACTGTGCACTGAAATGACATAAACAGTAGTGGGATAGTGTGAGGGTTATAGCACGTGTTTGCTTTTAACTCATGTAACTCGTCGTTTTTATTTTGTTATTTTATCATTACATTATTGCTATCTTTCTCTACATCTTAAGTAATTCTTTGAACGACTGTTAATTGTGATCGACTTGAGCAAGCCATGTACTGGATGATTGAATATCAAATTCAGTTAGGGGGAGATAATATTCGTGATCCCAAGGGCAACGTTAACTAGTCTGCTCGTCATTGTATATGGAGAAATTAATTTCTTACAGTATGTTCCATTATTGATTCGGGTCTTATAACATCAAAATAAACGTCAACAGATGTAGGCATTATAACAACAATACACATGTCAGCAGGTGTAGGCCTTGTAACATTAACATACACATCAACAGATGTAGACCTAATAACATCAAAACATACTGTTAACAGACGCAAGCCTTATAACATCAAAACGCACTGTAAACAGATGTAGGCCTAATAACGGCAATACATACTGTAAACAGATGTATGCCTAATAATTCAACACACACTGTAAACAGATTTGGACCTTATATCATCAACACACAGCAAGCAGATGTAGGCCTAATAACATCAACACACACTGTAAACAGAAGTAGGCCTAATAACATCAACACACACTGTAAACAGAAGTAGGCTTACAAAGGCTGTGCAAAAATTGAAGAACATTATCCTATCAATCATGTGACATAGATTTCCATTCGGGGTGGATAACCTAATGATTGTCTTAACAGCTTCCTAGGTCAAGGTCACGTATAATTCAATAGAGTGGATAATAATTGGAATCCGTGTGCTATGGGCTGCTCATGCTAAAGATCCCTGGACAGGTACAAATCAGAGTAGACGGTTGGCAAAACCCTGGGAAACTGTTCCCCAAAATATCCATTACAATCTACTTATACATTCAGCCTTCTGTTCGTTGGCTCAATGTCTTTCCCCTTCAAATCATAAATTGTCTTCCTCAATGTTTGTGTCCTGCCGCAAAAAATCAGCGGAATTCAAAAACGATTGTGAGCCCAAATCAAATAAATAAAACATTTCTCGTCCTCAAAAACAGATGTGCGTGAAAGTGGAGCAGACAGAAGTAAATCAATTTACAATTTACAAAAACATACGACAATTTATAAAACACACAACAATTTACAAAAAGCACGATAATTTATAAAACACAATTTACAAAAAGCACGATAATTTATTTACAACACACGACGACAATTTATAAAACACAGGACAATTTACAAAATACATGACAATTTACTAAAACACACGTCAATTTACAATTTACAAAAACACACGACAATTTATAAAACACACAACAATTTATAAAAGCATGCGACAATTTACAAAAACGCACGATAATTTATAAAATACTCGACAATTTACAAAATACTCGAAACTTTACAAAATACACAACTTATAAAAACACAAGACAATTTACAAAACATAGGGCAATTTACACAACACACGACAATTTATAAAACACATGACCTTTTACACAGCACATGACAATTTACAAAGCACAACATAGAATAACTTACAAAAACACACAATTAACAAAAACAACATAGAACAACTTACAAAAACACAAAATTTACAAAACACAACATAGAACAACTTACAAAAACACACAATTTACAAAACACAACATAGAACAACTTACAAAATCACACGACACGAAACAACTTGCAAAACACTCGGTATCGAATAACTTATAATCGATAACACGACACAGAACAACTTAAGAACACATGATAAAATAACTTACTAAACACGACAATTTATAATTTTTCAACACAAAGAAGAGCAGTTTACAAAATACATAGGCAAGAAAGATTACGAATTACATATGAGACAATAACAATTTTTTTTTTGAAAACAGGAAAAAAAGCGCATAAACAAGTACAGTTTAAAAATACATAAGAGTACGACCAAAGAATATCTTGCCCAAAGTAAGAGACAAGTACAGTTTACAAAATATCCGAAATAAAATACTGGTTTCGTTGCATGTTCTCGGTAAACAAACCCGTAAAACGTCTGACTTAATCGAGTCTCATTTTCCAATAAACTTCTGCAGCCTCTGTGATGAAAGTCCTACCGATATCTTGGTTTATAACCATAGCCCCGGAGGCTGCTTAAAATGTTGACTTTCTGGTGATTTAGTTGTTGGTTTGTTTTTTTGATTTCTTCCTTCAGCGACCTTTATTGAGCCCTAGCGCGGCCTTTCTCAAACCAGGCTTACAAAGGGCACGCATACGGCAGCTTTACTGATATTGATAGATTTGTTTTCGTTTTCTGATCGTTATCCGGCATCAGCTCGATTTAATGAAATCGTGTGTGTAAGTCCACGACAATTTTACTGGTGTTGCGTGTCGTTTCTGTGATTGTTGTTATCCGGCATTAACTCGATTTAATAAAATCATGTGTATACGTCCATGACAATTTTACTGGTGTTGTTTGTCGTTTCTGTAATTGCTGTTATCCGGCATTAGCTCGCCTAATAAAATCAAGTCCATATATGGAATCGACAATTTTGAAGATGTTAATGTGAGCCGTTCCCGTAATTACTGTTATCCAACATTTTAAAAAGTATGACAATGACAATTTTACAGATGCTGATGTTGATGTGACTTTTCTGTAATTACTATTATTGGATATTGGCTATGCTCTACTATAAATTAGAGAAAAATACAAAATGCCACTGGTAACTTGATTAATATGTCACCTGTAACGGCCGTTATCCGGTATCGGCATTGACAACCATTTTTCAATGATATATCGGCACTGACAACCATTCTTCAATGGTATTTTTGCACTGACAACCATTCTTCCATTATATATTGGTGTGAGACAACTTTTCTGAGGTCAATATATTATAAATAATATAACCCTTCTGAAGCCAATATATCGGCTTTGACACATCTTTTTTAAACCATTCTATTTACATGACACAGCTTTCTGCAGTCATTATATTGACAGTGACAGAACCCTACTTAAATCAATGCTATTTGCCAGTGTATATATGTGTTTGCTATTTGCAAGCATATTGACGTGTTATGAATTTGCTCTTTGCTGCAAAGTTGTTTATGCTATAATTACGACAATCTATTTATGTGTTTGATATTTGTTGGTGTGTTGCATATGTTTGCCACAATTACGCCAAAATATGTATGCTTTTCCTATTTGTTGGTGTGTTACATGTATTTGCCATAATTACGCCAATCTATTTATATGTTTACTATTTGCTGCCATGTTGTATGCGCATGCTGGCGTTTTGAAGTGCTTTCTATTGGCTGGAATGTTGAATGTGAGATGTTTGTCATATATGACACACATTCTACAAGTTCGCTCTTTGACAGCAAGATTTACTTTTCCGCTGAATACAAAGGTATCGTTTGTAACTTTGTATGTGTCAGTGTGTAGCTCGATATTTGAGCCAATTGTGTAAAAACGTTAACAGGTTTACGACAACATCCTATCTGCGACAAGAATAAGTTTCCGACAAAACCATACTTGCGACATTAACAGGTTCTCGAAAACATCCTACCTGCTACATTAACATTTTTACGAAAACATCCTACCTGCTACATTAACATTTTTACGAAAACATCCTACCTGCGACATTAACATTTTTACGAAAACATCCTACCTGCTACATTAACATTTTTACGAAAACATCCTACCTGCGACATTAACATTTTTACGACAACATCCTAACCTGCGACATTAACATTTTAACAACAACATCTACCTTCGACATTAACAGGTTTATGAAAACACCCTACCTGCGACATTAACATTTTTACGACGACATCCTGCCTGCGACATTAACAGGTTCACGACAACATCCTAATTGCGACATTAATAGGTTCACGTCAACATCCTACCTGCGACATTAACATTTTACGAAAAAATCATACCTGCGACATTAACAGGATGCGAAAACATACTACCTGCGAGAAACGTCCATGATCAGACAGGTCGTAACCCATTGGTGTCAGAATATCCAACAGGGTCCTTAGTCTCTCTCTCAACATTCGTTCGGTTCCGCGACTGTAGTGTTCTCCCGCCAGAGCCTGTCACGTCACGAAAGTTACGTCCCTTTACATGGTAGCCCACCCAAGTTAAAAATACCTATGTATCCAGAGTTTGTCACGTCACAAAGGTTAAGTCCCTTTACATGGTAGACATCAAGTTAAAATTACCTGTGTAACCAGTCTGTCACGTCGCAAAAGTTACGTCCCTTTACATGTTAACCACCTAAGTCAAAAATACCTATGTAAGCAAAGTTTGTCACGTCACAAAGGTTAAGCCTCTTTACATAGTAGTCATCAAGGTAATATATATATATATACAATAATGGTTTTTAGAAAAAAAACAGAACTTAATAACTGAACACAAAGGCAGGTACAAATGTGTTATTGACGCCTCTAATCACAGAAATCGATGGTATATACACAAATGTTGCCGAGAAATAATTTGGTCTAGCTAACTGTAACTAGGTCAAAGCGGCCTAAAATAGTTCTCACCTCGCGATTGATCATTTCTCCAATGTTGTTTACTGTGTAACCATAGAAACGTCGCTTGCGCGCAGCACCGCTCGAATTAGGTAGTTCCGCTGCCGGCAAACTGTTAATAAAAACATAATCCAGAATACGTCGTTCCAACTGAAATGCTACTTCTCCCAGAATGCTCTTTCCTGCAAGAGCAATCGTTTCCGGAAGAAACTGCGAAGAGACGTTTTTGCTAGTGATTTCCATTGAGGACGAAGTTGTCCATGTAGGATCACTGGATTCTTCTGATAACTGTGTCAGGTTTGTCGCTGTTTGAGCATCTGGAAATAAAATGAGTAAAACTTCAAGAATAAATGCTGTATATATGCGTAGTGTTTATTGCTATTTAAGCCATACTATATTTGGCAGTGCTCTGTAAGCCATACTATATTTGGCAGTGCTCTGTAAACCAGCCAACCACATACTCCAGTCTCACATCCTAGGTCAGTATCGGACATTCTCTTCCTTGGCTTTTAATTACTCCATGGAAATTAATTAGTCGAGTTCAAATGTAACCTCTCCTTGGCGTCTAAATATTCCTTTGAAATTAATTATCAAGTTTAAAAAAGATTGATATGATGGCCGTTATTAGCACTGCTGACAGGACAATAGATTTCGTAAGACCTCTATTCGACTCGCTGTATTATTAAAGATAATTTAGCAGGCTTGACTGAGATGATAATGCAGCCTTCACTCCCCGGTATGGTATGTATTTTGTACATATTACTAATAAGGAGTAATATTATAACTTTATAAGTAATAATTAAATTCTTCTAAGTACTTATGAATGGAGATTATACCCGAGTTAAACGACCGCCAATATCTATTCATCTGTCTGTCTACAAATATCTGCTTATAAAGTTCTCTTTTTACCTCTGTTTAACATTTGTTCTAATTCACTCTGAAATAGGCCTTCCAAGAGGAAACGCTAATCAGCAATGTCATTTCAAAGAAATTTATACATGCAAGATAACAATTTTATGTATCTTTTCTGTTTATGTCTGTTTATGAGTGATAAATCACAAGATAATGTATTTACAGGTCATAGGTCACAAGCTAGTATGATTTTAGTCTCATTGTATCCCAACTCTAAAGACAGCACATTTCAGTCAGAGTGATTATAGTCTCAATGTATCACAGCTCAAAAGAAAGCACATTCCAGTTAGAGTGCACACATATGTGAAATCAGACAGGTACTTAGTTCTGGAACCAGAACAGTGAATCATAAAAATTAGAAGAGTATTCGTGTTTTATGGTTCTGTGAACAGCCAGCCACTGAACATTGTAGAGAAGAGTGTCATGATTTGTTATGAGCAATCTCTGTTTACAAAATTTGGACATTTCTTTGGAAGACACATTTCTTGATCCGAAACCAGTCAGTTTCAATAGTAAGATCGAGAGCAACAGTAATAACACGGGTTTCAGTGTCAACAGTGGGAAATGTCAATAAGCTAGATTAATCTCATCACCAGGTATGTTGGTCTGTAGGTATGGAATACATGTATATGGTGTTGCAGGAGAGAGAGAGAGAGAGAGAGAGAGAGAGAGAGAGAGAGAGAGAGAGAGAGAGAGAGAGATCGTAACTCACACCCCGGTCTGGAAGTATGGGATATATATATGTTGTTGCAGGAGAGAGCTATCAAAACTCACACATTCATATGTAAGCGAATGACTAATTGTCATGGAAATGTCACTGATATTCGCTGATTCTGGGCAGGTGATGATAAAGAAATGCTTTTAAGAGCAACAGGCATGCCTTAGTTTGACCATCATTTATTTGTAACTCATCACCCATCATCCAAGCTTTAGCATCAGAAACACATTTCCCGACACTTTGAATGATGGAAGCGATTTCACTTTAGCCAGTTGACTTGCACATTTGAGAATCATCAACATACAAGTGCTGAGACAGAACGGCGATTTAGAGAGACTGTGCACACACTATAAAAAGCATTGTTCGAGTAGCGAGCTCTTCAGGGACAATATAACATTTTTTTTTTCTGGACTGGAATGATTTTCGTTGACTGACACAACTGGCTATAAATTAGACTTCAAGAACTGGAATGGGGAAAACGTGAATTAAAAGTAAGTCATTTAAAAACATACAATGAAATATAGGCAATAATGTTTATAGGAATCACTTCTCACCAGGTAGGTCAGAGCGTACAAAATCTAAAAACCTCTTTATGTCTATGACCCGCTTCTATCCACTATTCTGTTTATAAATTTCGCCACGTACACACACACACACACACACACACACATCAAGGACGGACAGATGGATGGACGGACAGACGGATGGATGGACAGTGACGGATGGATAGATAGATAGATAGACTATGGTTGTTTTAATTTACGGATGTCGTGAATTGTGTGTGTGTGTGTGTGTGTGTGAGAGAGAGAGAGAGAAGTCTGAGGGTGTGTCCATGGTTACGACCTTTCCTGCGATCAACAAAGGTAGATAACTACAAGACCCGTGTTCACCTTGTTGGACACGCTCGCAGATGAAATTTATTCTAGTACTTATTTTATGAGTGAATGTAAAATAAAACTTAATTTTACAGAATACAAGTATACACTGGTTTTCATTTTACTTTTATTTTGTTTTAGTGGCTGTACTTGCTGAGAGAGAAGGATTAGCTGACTGACTGGAATTAGTGTAACATCAGTGTGCATACATTAGGATTACCATAAGATTAGTAAATAGTCATTAAGTGCAGTAGTAGTAACAGCGTACTTGCCAAATATCTCACTGCACCTAACATATTACTGATATATACGATTTGCTTGATCTAAGGGAAACTATCCATGCTGGGTTCAGGGATGAATTTTACTCTGTGTTGCATAGAAACGCTACATTCCTCTGTAATTCTATTTATCCAAAGTCCGAGTTATAAGAAAGCATGATGACTAATCTGGGCTGCTGATTACAGACAACTGTCGGAGCACAAAACGAATCACTGATTTGATGTCTCTCGTCATATCTCAGTAAAAGAATGAATCCCTAAAGAAGTAAATACAGGAAAGTGGTGTGAAATGTATAAAATGTTGAGATGTCTCTCGTCATATTTGAGAGAGATAATGAATACAAGAAAGAAGTAAATACATAAAAATGTGTGTGAAATGCATAAAAGGGTATAAATTGTACGCATTAAAGGGGTGTGAATTGTACGCATTAACAAGGTATGAATTGTACGCATTAAAGGGGTATGAATTGTACGCATTAAAGGGATGTGAATTGTATGCATTAAAGGGATATGAATTGTATGCATTAAATGGGTGTGAATTGTACGCACTAAAGGGATATGAATTGTACGCATTAAAGGGGTATGAATTGTACGCATTAAAGGGATGTGAATTGTATGCATTAAAGGGATATGAATTGTACGCATTAAATGGGTGTGAATTGTACGCACTAATGGGATATGAATTGTACGCATTAAATGGGTGTGAATTGTACGCATTAAAGGGATATGAATTGTTCGCATTAAATGGGTATGAATTGTACGCATTAAATGGGTGTGAATTGTATGCACTAAAGGGGTATGAATTGTACGCATTAAATGGGTATGAATTGTACGCATTAAATGGGTGTGAATTGTACGCACTAAAGGGATATGAATTGTACGCATTTGACATCGCTGAAGTGTAAGTGGACATGCGGTCGTCGACGTTAGAATTTTAAGTCTTTCTGAAAAAAAAAACATGCCACAATGTTGCTTTATGGCAATAAACAAATAAAAGGAATCTCTGGTGGTTTATTAAATAAAGGCCTTAGTGGTGTTTTATGGCAATAAATAAAGTCGTCAGTAGTGTTTTATGACAATAAATAAAGGCCAGTGGTGTTTTATAACAACAAATATCGTCGTCAGTGGTGTTTTATACCAATAAATAAAGGCGTCAGAAATGTTTTATGACAATAAATAAAAGGCGTCAGTGGTGTTTTATGACAATAAATAAAGGCGTCAGTGGTGTTTTATGACAATAAATAAAGGCGTCAGAAATGTTTTATGACAATAAATAATGTCGTCAGTGGTGTTTTATGACAATAAATAAAGGCGTCAGTGGTGTTTTATGACAATAAATAAAGGCGTCAGTGGTGTTTTATGACAATATATAAAGGCGTCAGTGGTGTTTAAGACATAAAAAATGGAAGGTGTTTTATAGCAACAAGCATTGTAAGACTGTAGTGGTGTTTTATAGCAACAAGCATTGTAAGACTGTAGTGATATTTTATAGCAACAAGCAATATAAGACTGTAGTGGTATTTTATAGCAACAAGCAATATAAGACTGTAGTGGTATTTTATAGCAACAAGCAATGTAAGACTCTAGTGGTATTTTATAGCAACAAGCATTGTGGTGGTGTTTTATGGTGTCGAGCAAAGAGTTAGAAACGTGGGGTGGTACTTTGTGCCACCCAACAAAGACGTAGAGTGTGTTTTAGGGCAACAAGCATTGTAAGACTGTAGTGGTGTTTTAGGGCAACAAGCATTGTAAGACTGTAGTGGTGTTTTAGGGCAACAAGCATTGTAAGACTGTAGTGGTGTTTTAGGGCAACAAGCATTGTAAGACTGTAGTGGTGTTTTAGGGCAACAAGCATTGTAAGACTAGTGGTGTTTTAGGGCAACAAGCATTACCGTTTCTGAGCCTATCACGAGGCGACTGTCTGCCGCTGTTGTAAGCACGTGTGCTAAGGGTGGATGAATTGCTGCTTGTGGTAGAGTACATCCCCTCAATGCCGGACATCTTGTTAGAAAGCAGACGATAAAAGGATGGTGACTTTACTTCTTGCGGTTGGTTATCCTGCACGACGAAATAAAGATAAAACAAATTATGAGTGAACAATGGCATTCTGCCTTTGTGCTTTGTTCTTTCAGTTTTCTATTTCCACGTGAACACTTCATGAAATGGGAAGAGGGGATTACTAATTATTTTATCCGTATGATTCACATATATGACACTAAACAATCATCCCCAAATTTACTGCACGATTGAACGTTATACAGGGTGGCCCAAAAGTAGGTTTACAGTTATCACGTAGACTATTTATTTGAAAATTCGACACCAGAACCCATGTTGATGGGTTCAGAACAGCGGGAAATTCGTTATACCTGTTAACATAAACATAACAATTTAATCTCTCAGATGCTCAAAAATGTCCTCCTTCAACATTGTTTTATATTGGTATTACTAAGCAAGTAACTTCAACCATATAAAAGGTAGTTTAATAACTGTAAACCTACTTTTGGGCCACCCTGTATACATCTTTGATTTACTGTTTAGAACGAATGTCTTAAAATCACTGATTGGTTTGCAAGCAGCCAATAAGACTCGTTTTGTGATTGTCCACATTTAGCCAATAAGACATGCTGTGATTGTTCACAATCAGTCAATAGGACTCGTGTTACCTTGCTAGCACATCGCTGGCTCTAGAGTTTTCTTCATAAAATAATATTAGTGATTTTAATCTTGTATTCAAGAACTCAGCCAATGGACTTTGTCGTTTAGAACAATAAGAAAATGTATGAACTTGTATTAAAGACAACAGCCAATGAACTTTCTCGTTCTAATACTAATAAATATGAACAAGTTGACTGCGAAGTACTGTATTGAGAATTAGCTTCGTTTATATGATAATAGGTTTGCACTAAAAGTCAGAATAATGTCTTGACATCTTACTGAATACAATAATGGGTTTACAATATGAAAATGTCTTAACGTTTTTGTTGACTGGAATAATGGTTTTACACTTAATATGAAAATAATAACTTCATCTTGACCTGTAACATATATGATTGTGAATTCTAAATGAATAATTGTCCTTTCCATCATTTAGAAAATATGTCACAAAAACGACAAGAAAGACCTCTCACAAAAATTACAAGAAAAACGTGTTACGAAAATTAAAAGAAAGATTTGCTATAATAACGACAGGAAAGAAAGATGGGAAAGATATATCATGAAAAAGAAGGGACGAATGTGTCAGGAAAACGATAGGAAAGAGGTGTCAGGAAAACAACAAAAAAGATGTGTCAGGAAAACGACAAGAAAGATGTGTCAGGAAAATGACAGGAAAGATGTGTCAGGAAAACAACAAAAAAGATGTGTCAGGAAAACGACAACAAAGATGTGTCAGGAAAACGACAACAAAGATGTGTCAGGAAAACGATAAGAAATGTGCGGTTTATTTTACTGCAGCAGCAAATACCTTGCTACCCAGATTAGAACTCATACCAAAGAAAATACTGGAAATCAGGATATTATTGCATTATTCCTTGCTAACTCATTTTATAAATACCAAAGAAAATACTCAAATCCAGTGTAGCGTTCCATTATTTCTTGCAACCCAAAATAGATCAATACAACAACAAAAAATAGTCCAAACTAGGGTAATGTCAATTTCCTTGGATATGGAGTGATAATGTAGCCTTGACGCATTAACCACAAAATACATGCAATGGCTCGTTAAGTAACCAGAACTACAAAGATGTGTGCACAGGACCGATAAGTAATCATAATCACAAATATGTGTGCAAAGACCTGGTAAGTAACCAGAACTACAAAGATATGATACAGGCCTGGTAAATAACCATAACCACAAAGATGTGACATAGGCCTGGTAAGTAAGCAGAACTACAAGGATGTGTACACAGGCCTGGTAAGTAGCCGTAACTATAAGGATGTGTACACAGGCCTGGTAAGTAACTAGAACTATAAGGATGTGTACACACGCCTGGTACAAAGGCTTGGTAAGTAACCAGAACTATAACGATGTGTACTCAGGCCTGTTAAGTAACTAGAACTATAAGGATGTATACTCAGGCCTGTTAAGTAACTAGAACTATAAGGATGTATACTCAGGCCTGTTAAGTAACTAGAACTATAAGGATGTATACTCAGGCCTGGTAAGTAACTAGAACTATAAGGCCTGGTACAAAGGCTTGGTAAGTACCCAGAACCACAAAGACGTGTACACAGGTCTGGTAAGTAACCAGACGTGATATTCAATCATCAGGATACCTCCATTCACTAAAACAGATCGCAATGCACGAAAAACATGGGATCCCATCGATCACCTTTACAACATCAAGAATGACATGGTATTTGTTCTTGATAAATCTCCAAACCGACCAATGTAGTCAGTTCCATTTAATGCACTGGCTGTGGTGCCAAAAGTAAGTAAACATTAATTTATTTGTATGTACCTTGGCAATTATTATTTTAATTTAAATTAAATATAAAATGGGTAAATAGCATCTTACAAGGTCGAATGATGATTTTGCTGTTATTAGAAATATCCACAGCAATTGCATCCCTTTATATTGGTCGACATTTCAAAGGACATACTGCAAAGCACACTTTCTGTTGATTGCATGCATATTTGTAAGAGAATGGTCGCATCGTCGCAAGTATTATAACAGTGATGTACAGCAAGAGTTACGTTCCCTTGGGAGTTACTAAGGTCTGTAAGAAGAAACATGACATCTAGCAGACCAGAACAGAGTGAAATAAGGAAAGAAATCTTCAATGTTCAGAAGGGATAACGTTTCTTTGGAAGTGATTAAGATTTGTAAGAAGAAACATGACATCTTGCAGAACAGAACACGGTGAATTGAGGAAAGACCTTTTGGACAATATTCAGAGGGAATGTGTTTCTTTGGAAGTGATTGAGATTTGTTCCATGAAATTTAGGGGCTGGCGAACCAAAACACGATGAAAAACGAAAGAACTCTTATGCAAATTGCTTTTATTATGGCAAAAGTTATTACGTATCCTTGGAGCGACTGAGGTTTGTTCTAAAAGCTTAGAAAATGGCAAACCAAACCACTGATGAAATAGAGAAAGAAGTCTTGAGTATAGTGACTGTACACTTGTTCTATTTAGTAACTGACATCAACAGCTAGCAAAATAAAAGCATAAATATGAAATGAAAGTTACCAAATAGTTATACTGAAGATGAGCTCCCTTTGACGGCGATGATGATGACCATGATGATGAACCAGGTTCCTGTGAGATCTCTTTAACAGAATCGCTCATTAGTGGGGAACTCTGCTCAGATGATACGCCGTAGAAGTCTTCTGGGCTTTGGTTGCTTCCAGGAGAACTCGCTTCAGCGAATGAGATCATTCCATAGTTCTAAGAGGAAAGTTCAAGTATTGTTTGAATAGCATTTTGTGTCACTCGACTATCAGGTGTTGTTTTAATAGCATTTTTGTTACTCGACTATCAAATACTGTTTGAATAGCATTTTTGTCACTCGACTATCGTGTATTGTTTGAATAGCATTTTGTGTCACTCGACTATCAAGTGTTGTTTTAATAGCATTTTTGTCACTCGACTATCAAGTGTTTCATTAGCATTTTTGTCACTCGACTACCAAATGTTTTAATAGCATATTTGTCACTCGACTATCAAATAGCATTGTTGTCACTCGACTACCAAATGTTTTAATAGCATATTTGTCAATCGACTATCATGTGTTGTTTTAACAGTATTTATTCACTCGACTAATAAGTGTAGTTTTAATAGCGTTTTGTAACTCGACTGTCAAGTGTTGTTTTAATAGCATTTTGTCACTCGACTATCAAGTGTTGAGAAAGAGAGATCTATCTATCAATTGCATGTCTACAATCCTAGACATTTGGTCGATCGTAGACATGTAGCTTATCTAAGGCATGGCGGACGACCTTACCCGTCAAATAAAGAGAAGTTCGACTTTGAACAACAAAATAGCAATAGCAATATTTCTACAAGTTGGTGACTTCATAAACTGTGAATCCAATGATAACGTACTTAAATATTTAATTCCAAAATAGCAGCATTTCTACAAATTGGTGGACTTCTTAATCTGTGGGTCCAATGATAACGTACTGAAATATTTTTTTAAATATGCTCTTTCTGAGGTTTTGACCTCATATTCTCACATAGATTTCTAAGTGTAGATTTTGCCTCTTCATTATATCTTTTGGTATATTCTTTTTCAGCCAGGAAACTGACACCCAGATAGTATATGTTTCATCCATGGTTTACAGAGTCTGCAATTGGAATAATTTTGAGATTTTATGATTTTTGTGAGTGTGATTTTGTGCTTAGTGTTTGATTCTTGTGCAACTACGAGTGCTTCTGTTTCTGCTTTTAAACCTACCCCTTTCAATCGTCTGTTTCTGCTTTAAACCTAACTCTTTCAATCTTCTGTATGTTGATTGTTTTGTTGGAATGTTATCAGCTTGTCACACATACTCAAAATGAAGAGGTTTTTTGCTCCAAGTATTTGTTAATGCCTGTGTGTCAGAGTAAATTTGCCTATCCCTCATTCTAAGTTAATTGTTATATATTTATTTTTTTTTTGGGGGGGGGTCAAAGTGACCCAGCTTTGGGCACTCCTTATGATGGTATTTTTTGTACGTGTCAGAGTTGGAGTAAACAACTAGAGTTGAGAATATGCTAGAAAATTGCTGATACAATCCAAACCAGTTCCAAATGGATGAGTAGTTTTTTTTTTTACTAATAGTCTCATATTTTGTCGTATCAATTTCATCCAATGGGGATGGACTGGAACATATTTGTTGAAAAAGTACTCTATTCTAATCATTTTGAATTTGAACATAACTTGAGTCTGGTCATAAAGGCAATCGTTAGCTTATGGTAAGTTAACTGATTAATAAAGAAAGAATGGACTTAGAAAATGTCGTACATGTTTGCTATTGATCTATGATTTGAATTAGATTGAATTAGAAAAAGCTTGTGTAATAGAACCATTATTTTTATATTCACTAATTTGATTACGTTGTATATTATACTTGTGAATTTTGATCGATACTATAGTTCTTATGCTGTGGGTATATGTGGCTAGCGAAATTGTTGCAGGATTTGTAAGTTGAGAATGTTTGTAAGAGAGAAAGGAGTTTAGAGATGAAACATGCCTGAAATTTAGTGCTGCCTTAATTTGACTTTTGCAGAGAGGTAGGCTTCTTAGTTTTCCTTTTCACTTCAGGTTACACTGACTACTGTACTCTGCTTGATCACAATGGTGTGTGCATCCAGCATTGTCGTCAACGTATCAGTTAAACGGGTTATTGTAAGTTGATTCCTGTGAATTCCATTTGAGAGCCAATACAGCGGAATTTATGGCTTGAGTTTGGTCTTGAGAATTCACGGAGCTCACTTTGAACATTCTTCATTGTATGTCAGTGAACGCACACAAAAAATCAAGAACATTCCTCCTCATAGCGCATGTGAAGTTCAGGACAATCCTCCCAGATGTGCTTTTGAGCACATGGAAGATTCTGGAAAAGTTGTGTAATGTGTCTAGAAAGAGCACATGGATGGACACTTGCCTAAATATGAAAGGCATTGACTTAATGCAAACCACGTGATTGTGAAACAAGTTATGTGTGTTGACTTTAATTATTTCCCTGAAACTCTACTCTCATTTCCGTGATTATATCCACGAACTTGATTACGTATTTATGCTAATCAACTGCTTATGTCTGTGCTAGGATAAACTGAACAATTGTCCCATGTTAAATGAACATTGTTGAGATGTAAACGTCAATGCTCTTTGATTATATTCATATGTTATATATTTGATTGTTCATTTAATAAATTTATTGTTAAATTTATTGACCTTCTTACACATATTGATAACCATATGTTGCGAAGACAGTTGGCAGATGGGGGCTCACTAAATATAGATTAAAAATTGATTTGTCTTCTCCTTCAATAAGAAGTTTTCCATCTATGGAAATATTGTGTGACGGTAAATGTTTGTCTTAATGTTGTGGAAGAGAGAAAATGTTTACAGTGCCTGCATATCCGCCATGTGAAAGAGATGGCTGATGTCTTCTGGAGAATTATTAATAACATAAATTAAGATTCTTAACTATCACTTGTAATTAGTTATGATTAATTAATAATAATCATCATAACCATTGACTAGGTGGCATCATCTCAAAGCCTGTTTCGTTGTTTTCTTCCAGGTTTCTTTGTTTGTCTGTGGGGATGAGTATAATCCACTCATCTTTACTGATTTTATCAGTGGCTGATTTTCTTTTTATTCCAGATGTAGTCCACCAGGTCTATAACTTCTTCAATGACATCTCTGATTTTATTGAGACCTCTGCCTTCCATTTTCCATTGAGCCTGTTACGACTGCTTATGGGTGTATGGCTTTGTAATTGTGAGTAGTTTTCTTACTTTTATGTGCATAGCATTCATTTCATTTGTTGTCTAACCTATGATATCCCTGTGTAACAGGTATTGCGCGTGCATTAAAGACTAGTATTTTGTTAGCCTCATTTAGCTTGGACTGGAGTATTTGACTAACCCGCTGTTTATATTCTCTCTTAAATTTGAATTTCACTGTATATATTTCCTCGATGTGGTAGTATCCCCATTTAATTTCCATTGAACTAATGTTTATTTTTTTCATATGTCGAATTGTAGGCCTTCTATTGTTTTTGATCCTGCCTTTCTGAGTGATAATTCTTAATCATTTATCAAGGCCGAACTTCAGGTTAATATCCTCATGCATATCTTGATAGTATTAATCAGCGAAGTGATGTCACGTTCATATTTACTGTACTTATTATTATTATTATTATTATTATTTATTATTATTATTATTATCATCATCATCATCATCATCATTATCATTATCATTGTTCTAAACTCACAAACTTTTATCTTTATTAATTTTCAAGCTGTATCGACAGGGCATATGGTTGAGCTGCCTTATAAACAAGTACATAACAATTATGCATGATTTTCTCAAGAACTCACAAGAAACGTGTATGCTGACATTTAATTACTTTCAATAATGAATAATGACACAACAAATACACGACATATATTGTATTTCACATATGTATAGCTTTGTATTTACAATAAATCGCCTTAATGGTAGTGGGGACAGCAGAATGGTTGCAAACTTACCTTGAAATCCATAACTTTCCAGTTAGTTTGCAGCTCGTCCACAACACTGCCTCTGGGCAGCAAGTCAGAAGACTGAGATGGTTTGGAGACACGTTGACCATAACCAGCGAATGCCGATGTCGGGTTTTGGCTGGCAGCAGAAACTGAAGTCTGGTTAATGACAGATACCGAAGTTTGACTGTTAGGCGAGACCGGTCTTTGGCTCACTGCAGAAGGATGCAATCTCCAATCATGCGTATCGGGAAGCACCGGTGCTGCGTTTCTATATTGCTGATGATGACGAGTCTTTCTGCTCGTTTGGTACACTATCTGGTCTTTTCTTCCGGGTGAGCTTGACATTTCACTTCTTCTCCCCATTGTATACAGTTCGTCGATGGTTGGACTGAAAGCCCTTTCAGACAGCGTTCGACGCCTGAAAGGGTTAAAGAGAATTTTCAAGCTACCAGTTTCTAGACATATCTACTATGGATGCAATGCTTCTGCACCACTCAGCAAAAGTAAATTATTTTGTCTTGCGTGTGTTTCTCTGGGTAAATTTTGTAAAGCTTTGGATACACTCTGCTTATAGAACATCTCAACGGCAGATGAATTGAAAGAGTATTTGACAGTTGTCTTATGCTCACTTCTTAATATAATGAATCACGTCAAACTGGTGCGGTTCAGAAGTGTGCAATTTTCTACCTAATGCCTTCAAATGACCAGATTTGTTCACATTGATGTATATTTCTCTCTTAACTGAGCAGAGACTAAGTTCCTTGTAAGGTAAATAAAGTTCAACTATGCATATCATTGTTCACAGAAGAGCATATTATTGAAAATCTAACTGTTCTTTGTGGCTTGTAACAAGCCAAGTTAAAATTACTTTGATCTACTAAAATCGCATATATGAATGTAAGAAGTAATGGAGTTAGAGATGTAGGAAATATTTCATTATAATTATGATGGTAAGAACACCCCTTCAGGAAATATTTCATTATATGATGGTTAGAAAACCCCTTCAGTTAGTAAATATTTTATAATATGATGTTGAGAACAATCCTTAAATTAGGATATATTTCATTATATGATGGTGAGAACACCCCTTCAGCTAGGAAATATTTTATTATATGAAGTGGAAACACCCCTTCAGGTAGGAAATATTTCATTATCTGATGGTGAGAACACCCCTTCAGTTAGGAAATGTTTTATTATATGATGGTGAGAACACCCCTTTCAGTTAGGAAATGTTTTATTATATGATATTGAGAACACCCCTTTCAGTTAGGAAATGTTTTATTATATGATATTGAGAACACCCCTTCAGTTAGGAAATGTTTTATTATATGATATTGAGAACACCCCTTTCAGTTAGGAAATGTTTTATTATATGATATTGAGAACACCCCTTCAGTTAGGAAATGTTTTATTATATGATATTGAGAACACCCCTTTCAGTTAGGAAATGTTTTATTATATGATGGTGAGAACACCCCTTCAGTTAGGAAATGTTTTATTGTATGATGGTGAGAACACCCCTTCAATTAAGAAATATATAACGATGCGTGTCAGAATAAAGTAAATTCATCACACAAAATGTTTCTCAGTGAACGAAAATGTGTCATGTTCCAATGATTGACAGAGGCTCGGAAATTCATTAACTATTCTTACTACTAGCACAAACAAGTTTTGACTAGTATTTTTACTATTAGCACTAACAAGTTTTGACTAGTATTTTTACTATTAGCACTAACAAGTTTTGGCTATTATTTTTACTATTAGCACTAACAAGTTTTGACTAGTATTTTTACTATTAGCACTAACAAGTTTTGGCTATTATTTTTACTATTAGCACTAACAAGTTTTGGCTATTATTTTTACTATTAGCACTAACAAGTTTTGGCTATTATTTTTACTATTAGCACTAACAAGTTTTGGCTATTATTTTTACTATTAGCACTAACAAGTTTTGGCTATTATTTTTACTATTAGCACTAACAAGTTTTGGCTATTATTTTTACTATTAGCACTAACAAGTTTTGGCTATTATTTTTACTATTAGCACTAACAAGTTTTGGCTATTATTTTTACTATTAGCACTAACACGTTTTGGCTATTATTTTTACTATTAGCACTAACAAGTTTTGGCTATTATTTTTACTATTAGCACTAACAAGTTTTGGCTATTATTTTTACTATTAGCACTAACAAGTTTTGGCTATTATTTTTACTATTAGCACTAACAAGTTTTGGCTATTATTTTTACTATTAGCACTAACAAGTTTTGGCTATTATTTTTACTATTAGCACTAACAAGTTTTGGCTATTATTTTTACTATTAGCACTAACAAGTTTTGGCTATTATTTTTACTATTAGCACTAACAAGTTTTGGCTATTATTTTTACTATTAGCACTACCACTTTTTGACTCATATTTTTATTATTAGCACCTGCACTGCAAGTATTCAATACATTTTTTACTATTAGCACCAACATGTTCTCACTAGTATTTTTACTTTTAGCTCAAGCATATTTTGATTAGTATTCTTGCTGAAAGTACAAGCAAGTTTTGACTAGTAATTTTACTATTGCCTCAGCAACTTTTCACTAGTATTATTAGCAACATCAAGTCTTGGCTTGTAGGTTTATTATTGACACTAGTATTCATATTATTAGCAACATCAAGTCTTGGCTTGCAGGTTTATTATTGACACTAGTATTCATATTATTAGCAACATCAAGTCTTGGCTTGCAGGTTTATTATTGACACTAGTATTCATATTATTAGCAACATCAAGTCTTGGCTTGTAGGTTTATTATTGACACTAGTATTCATATTATTAGCAACATCAAGTCTTGGCTTGTAGGTTTATTATTGACACTAGTATTCATATTATTAGCAACATCAAGTCTTGGCTTGTAGGTTTATTATTGACACTAGTATTCATATTATTAGCAACATCAAGTCTTGGCTTGTAGGTTTATTATTGACACTAGTATTCATATTATTAGCAACATCAAGTCTTGGCTTGTAGGTTTATTATTGACACTAGTATTCATATTATTAGCAACATCAAGTCTTGGCTTGTAGGTTTATTATTGACACTAGAAAATCGTGATAAGTATTCTTTAAATTAGCACTGGCAAGTCTTGGCTTGTGTTCTTGCATTTAGTACTAGTAATTTCTCACTATGTTCTTTCCACCAAATTAAATTAGCACTGGCAAGTCTTGGCTTGTGTTCTTGCATTTAGTACTAGTAATTTCTCACTATGTTCTTTCCACCAAATTAAATTAGCACTGGCAAGTCTTGGCTTGTGTTCTTGCATTTAGTACTAGTAATTTCTCTCTATGTTCTTTCCACCAAATTAAATTAGCACTGGCAAGTCTTGGCTTGTGTTCTTGCATTTAGTACTAGTAATTTCTCACTATGTTCTTTCCACCAACACAATAAAGATTTCAGTAGTAGTTGCATTACTCACACAAAAAGCATATCTTTAAGCGGTCCATCAAGCTACTGACACAGCCTAACTAATATCACTAACAAGTCATCATGCACACTACTAACACAAACAGCCTAACTAATATCACTAACAAGTCATCATGCACACTAGTAACACAAACAGCCTAACTAATATCACTAACAAGTCATTATGCACACTACTAACACAAACAGCCTAACTAATATCACTAACAAGTCATCATACACACTACTAACACAAACAGCCTAAGTAATATCACTAACAAGTCGTCACATACACTACTAACAAACAGCCTAATGTCACTAAGTCGTCATACACACTACTAACACAAACAGCTTAATTAATATAATTCACAAGTCGTCATACACACTACTAACACAAACAGCCAAATATCACTAAGTCGTCAAACACATTACTAACATAAACAGACTAATTAATATCATTAATAAATCGTCAATCACACTACTAACGCTAACAACCTAATATCACTAATAAGTCGCCAATCACACTACTAACACAGTCTAATTTATATCAGTAACAAGTCGTCTATTCAGCTAATAATAAAAACAGCCTAATATCACTAAAAGTCATCAATTCAACTACTAATAAAAACAGCCTAATATCACTAAAAGTAATCAATTCAACTACTAACACAAACAGCCTAATATCACTAAAAGTCATCCATTCAACTACTAACACAAAAAGCCTAATATCACTAAAAGTCATCCATTCAACTACTAACACAAACAGCCTAATATCACTAAAAGTCACCCATTCAACTACTAACACAGCCTAATATCACTAAAAGTCATTCATTCAACTACTAACACAAACAGCCTAATATCACTAAAAGTCATCCATTCAACTACTAATAAAAACAGCCTAATATTACTAAAAGTCAGCCATTCAACTACTAACACAACAGCCTAATATCACTAAAAGTCATCCATTCAACTACTAACACAAACAGTCTAATATCACTAAAAGTCATCCATTCAACTACTAACACAAACAGCCTAATATCACTAAAAGTCATCCATTCAACTACTAACACAAACAGCCTAATATCACTAAAAGTCATCCATTCAACTACTAACACAAACAGCCTAATATCACTAAAAGTCATCCATTCAACTACTAACACAAACAGCCTAATATCACTAAAAGTCATCCATTCAACTACTAACACAAACAGCCGTATCACTATCCATTCAACTACTAACACAAACAGCCGTATCACTATCCATTCAACTACTAACACAAACAGCCTAATATCACTAAAAGTCATCCATTCAACTACTAACACAAACAGCCTAATATCACTAAAAGTCATCCATTCAACTACTAACACAGCCTAATATCACTAAAAGTCATCCATTCAAGTACTAACACAAACAGCCTAATATCACTAACAAGTTGTCCGTCACATACTAAACAACCAGGATGACATTAGTATCGAGAATTAGCAAGTCTTCACTCACACCCCTAACATTTAGTCACACTACTAACACAAACAGGATGACATTAATATCCTAAGACTCGCTTATAAAAGCACTAAGTCCAAAAGTACTAGATATGAATTCACAACATATGCAATCTCCACACACTCATCTCATAGATTACCTTAGATCATGAAACATTTATACAGTTACGGCCAACTTCAAAAGTTCACTTTTGTACTCTTTAAGGATATTTATACCATGTATCTCACTTGGTTGATGTTGGATCTTGAAAGGTTTTACCATTACTATCGTGTTGTTGACTATTACTCGTATGTTTTGACAATGAGGATGACGTTGAGGATGAGGAAGAAGAGAAAGATGACGATTATAATAGAATAAAGGATTATTTAACTGAGAAGTGAGAAGATGGACAAGATATATATATATATACTTGAATGAACATTGAAATACACAAATAAAATAAGATAGCAATGTATGCAAATGAAAAAGTATTACCTTGGATTGCGTTTACTTTCGAAATAGTCACTTAAATGGTTGTTAGAAGTCGATATCACTTCAGATTCGCTCTCGTCCCCTGCTGCGCTTTCATTTTCATTGGCTTGAGCTTCTTGTGGAGCTTCTTGTTCATCCATCTGTTGAATCTCTTCTTGAATCTCTTCTTGAACCTCTGGCAAACCTGCATCAATAATCTGATTTTCTTCTGTTATGTCCTTGCGTTCCTCTCTGTTTTCGCTTTCAGACGGCGCCACTTCTGGAGAAGCTTTCTCTTCGAACTCAAAAACAGTTGTATCTCTTGGAACCTTGTCATCGCTTTCTTGGACCTCTGGCCCTCTCGCGATCTCTGCCTGTGATAATTCTTTCTCTGTATAATTAACCTCCGCATCTCTCTCTGCCGTCAAGAATTCTGGTTCACCAGTCAAGATCTTCTGCTCGGAAGTGGGAGCCTGCGTTTCCCAGGACTCTTGCTGCAATGGGGTTTTGCACAAGTCTTTGATATCGTTCAGCAAGGATTGAGACAACTCACTGCTTGTTGAGAATCCCTCTCTCAGTTTTCTTTCGCTTGAATAAACGTGTTCTCCGACCCTGATTCGAGAAAAGTCGGCCTGTTCCGAGTAGGTGCTTGGGATGTTCTCTGCAGTGATGAAGTCGGGCTCTTCATCGATCTCGTTGCTAGGCCAGTTGTACGATTTATGATGGGTGTCGGTGACTACTGTGGCAGTTCCATCGGTGGCGTACGTGTAGTCTGTGTGCTTGTGCTTCAGCAGGAAAGCTTTCACGTCTTCCGAGCTCATTTCCCGCCCTGTCACTTGGGTCAGCGTCTGTTTCGCGCGATCAATGATATCAGCGACGTACGACTGAGTACAGAGGAAAGAAGCAAGTAGGAACAAATAACAGGAGAACGACTATAATCAGTTTGAAATACATTACGTAAAATAACAGGAGAACGACTATAATCAGTTTGAAATACATTACGTAAAATAACAGGAGAAAGACCATAATCAGTTTGAAATACATTACGTAAAATAACAGGAGAACGACTATAATCAGTTTGAAATACATTACGTAAAATAACAGGAGAACGACTATAATCAGTTTGAAATACATTACGTAAAATAACAGGAGAACGACTATAATCAGTTTGAAATACATTACGTAAAATAACAGGAGAAAGACCATAATCAGTTTGAAATACATTACGTAAAATAACAGGAGAACGACTATAATCAGTTTGAAATACATTACGTAAAATAACAGGAGAACGACTATAATCAGTTTGAAATACATTACGTAAAATAACAGGAGAAAGACCATAATCAGTTTGAAATACATTGCCTAAAATAGATCATTCAACGATTACTTAGTACTGGTTGCGCGGTGGATGGACTGATGGATGACTTGCATACTTAGGTAATATTTCCCAGTATAAGTGATTTGTAAAATTTCCAAAGGTAAACTAAACGTTCAAAGGGAGCACACGAAAAAGATATCAGACACAGTAAAATAGAAAGTATTCATAGGAATAGAGACAAAATTCAACTTGGAAGAGCTAATAATGGAATATAAAAGTCAAATAATAATAAAATAGACAGAGCAGATAAACTTACATGAATATAAAAGTCAAATCATAATAAATTATACAGAGTAGACGTACTACCATGAAATAAAAATGGCGCCCTTAGGGAAGAGATAATGTGTAAAAGTCTAAAAGTGAAATTACGGTGAAATAGACAAATATACGTGATCACGAAACAGTATAAACAATAATCAATACACTGATTAATCAACAAGAAGTCTTTTCTTATGTTTACGTTCAAAGTTTTTCTTCTTAACGTGTGTACAATGTTTCATGTACACCAAAGAGACATGACACTCACCAAACTTCGTGACACCAAAAATGGCTGTCTGTTAATTGTCAATCAATTTGTCTATGTGGTAATGGGTTTAGGGATTAATTTAATTTTTATTTAAACTTGTGCTGGCTACGTGAACTTCTGTCAGTCATAAAGAGTGGTTACTAGTTAGTTATGAGAACTTCTGTCAGTAATAAAGAGCGATTAAAAGTTAGTTATAACAACTCATGTCATTCAGAAAGAGTGGTTACTTGTTAGTTATAAGAACTCCTGTCACTCATAAAGAGTGATTAAATGTTAGTTATAAGGACACCTACCATTCCAAATGAGTGGTTACTTGATAGTTCTAAGAATTCCTGGCATTCAAGAAACAAAGTTACTAGTTATTTATAAGAGAGAGAATAAGTGGTTATTAGCTAGTTTTAAGAACTCTTGTCATTCTAAAAGAATGGTTACTAGTTAGTTACAAGAACACCTGTCAAACATAAAGAGTGATTAATAGTCAGTTATGAGAACTTCTGTCAGTTAAAAATAAGAGTAGATATTTGTTAGTTATAAAAACTTCTGTCAAACAAAAAGATTGGTTACTAGTTAGTTATAAGAACTCCTGAGATTCGAAAACGTAGTTACTAGTTAGTTATAAGAACTCCTGAGATTCGAAAACGTGGTTACTAGTTAGTTATAAGAACTCCTGAGATTCGAAAACGAGGTTACTAGTTAGTTATAAGAACTCCTATCAGTCAAAAAGAGCGGTTACTAGTTAGTTATTTTAACGAATGTCGACAAAATAAGTCATTACTACTTAGTTATAAGAAATCCTGCAAGTCAAAAGGAGTAGTTACTAGTTAGTTATAAGAACTCTTATCAGACACAATGAGTGGTTACTATTTAGTTATAAGAAATCATGTCATTCAAAAAGAATGCTTACTAGTTAGTTATAAGAACTCCTGTCACTTAAATAGAGCGGTTACTAGTTATTTAGTATAACTCCAATTTCTTAAAGAAAATAGTGGATACTTGTTAGTTATAAAAACTCCTGTCAGACAAAATAAGTGGTTACTAGTAAGTTATAAAAACTCCTATCAGACAAAAGATTGGTTACTAATCCAGTCAGTCATAAGGAGTCGTTTTTTACTGGAGATGTTTGAAAACATCTATTAGCCTCCCAAAAATTATCGCTTTTAAAGCGTGAGAACTTTCACGTACTGTACTAGGAAGACTGAGGTTTTCTAAAGTTAAATATAATAATTCGAACTGAATTTAATTCAGAATGACTGTAGTATTTAAATATCATAAATCTAAACGAATTTAATACAGAATGAATATAATAGTTAAATATACTTTGTGGTCAGAGGTTAACGAACACTTCAAGCTCGGTAACTATTGTTAATCATCTAGATACTTGGAACATTTGATCAAAGTCCTCACCTTATAGTCAAACTCGATGCCTCCTTCAATAGGGATTTTGTCACCTCCAGGACTGGAAAGATGTACAAAACAACATCTCTATAGTAATGGCAACCGTATATAAAAATTTTGATCAGAAAATATCTGCTTTGTTTTAGTATTAAAAATAAATCAATAAAATGTATTTTATACTTATAAGCACATTGTAAATGACATTTGATCTTACTTGGTACAAATCATTAAATCATATGTTGTAAAACTGTCCAAATTTTAAAATATTAATAAAACTGTTATAAAAATTGACATTTTAGCATATTTGCAAACAGTTAAATTTAAAAAATATTAGTAAAGCTTTTATAAAAACTGACATTGTACAATATATATACCACTACTATGCAATGTGGAGTGACTGAAAGATTTTATAAGTATTCTTGAGTGATTTTGAATTTTGAACAGTTTGGGATATGATAGTGTGTAACTATACAATAAAATAATCCTTAAATATTAGACTGGCTACATTACTTTCAATAGTAAGAGCTACAATATTTGATTGGCTACATTACTTTCAGTAGTAAGAGCTACTATATTTGACTGGCTACACTAAATTCAGTAGTAAGAGCGGCTATATTTGATTGGCTACCTTACTTTCAGTAGTAAGAGTGGCTATATTTGTTTATATACATTACATTCAGTAGTAAGACCGACTTGATTTGATTGGCTACACTACGTTGAGTAGTAAGAGCGACTAGATTTGATTGGCTTCGCTAGATTTAGAAGTATAAGTGACTAGATTTGATTGACTACATTACGTTCAGTAGTAAGAGCTACTATATGTGATTGGCTACACTAGATTCAGTAGTAAGAGAGACTATATTTGAATGGCTACATTATGTTCAGTAGTAAGTGCGATTATATTTGATTGGCTACATTACGTTCAGTAGTAAGAGCAACTATATTTGATTGTCTACACTAGATTCAGTAGTAAGAGCAACTATATTTGATTGGCTATTGTGATGGAGTAAATCTGCCTATCCCTATTTTAAATTTAATTGTTATAAAAATTGTTAAATTGTCAGAGTAACCCGATCTCAGGCACTCCTTGTGATGGTACTTTTTTGAAAGTGTCTGGGTTGAAGAATATGAACAATTATGAACAATTGGGTTGAAGAATATGAACAAATACAAATGAGTTGAGAATATGCTAGAAATTGCTGATGTAATGCAAACCAGTTCCAACTCAGTGAGTAGTTTTTATTATCCAATGGTTATGATTTACGAGAACGAGACCAGCCAATAGTTTGAGATCTAAAAGTTTACCTGCTGTAGAGAAATCTATTGTCTAATCACTTGAATTTGGTGTGGCAAAAAGGTCCAGTCTTGAAAGGGGGCCTTTATCTTGATGGTGAGTTAACTGACTGGTTGAGAGAGAATGAACTTAGAAATATCTCAAGCATTTTGCTATTGAAATGTTATACTTATGCTTTACGTAAGATGTATTATGTGAGAAGACTATTATTTCTACCAGTGTTTGAACTATGATGTTTATGAGTAGTATGTTAACACTTGCCATTGTTTTGATATGCTGTATTTATTATGCTGTGTTCATGTATCAGGCCAATAAATACTGTTGCAGGAAATTGTAGGTTGAGACTTGAATGTAAGAAAGAATGGACTTATAAAGCTATAAACTGGAACTTAATGGTGCTCCCCAATTATATTTTTCAGGTAAATCAGATTTTGTTCTTCTTTCCTTGTGTGATTTGAATCCTGGTTACTGTTTGTAAACTGCTCTGACCTCTTTGATTTATGGTGGCTAAATGGACAAATTTCTGGTGTAAGGAAGTTACTGGAAATTTATAAAATCATTATTCTACTTGACAGAGCTGTACAGCAAGTGAGCTCCAAGAGAATAGCAGTGAATCAGTATCCTACAAATGTGCCAGTGAAACACGTAATAACAGTGGACAATAAACTTGTGTCTCTTTTACAAAAGCATGCAAATGACATTTTGAGACAGAACTTTATTCAAATTATGTAAAAACTATTATCACTTTCTCTAATAACTCCATTTCTGTTCTCTGATAAAAACTATCCTTCAATTTGTATTGACATTATTGTTGAATTGTATTTTAGGATATACACTGTGTAGACAAAATTATTCAAACATGGTTTTATAGAAATAATTGATGTCGTGTAATCTAGTTCATTGTATTTGTCATATGTATATTTGATTGTTTATATAATAATAAATTTAGTGACATTCTTACACATATTAATAAGCTTTTGTTGGAGAGGAAAGTGGATGGATGGAGGCTCGCTAAATATAGATTAAAGACGGATATGTCTTCTCCTTTAGTAAGAAGTTTTCCACCTACGGAATA
Source organism: Sinotaia quadrata (assembly GCA_028829895.1). Taxonomy (NCBI): domain Eukaryota; kingdom Metazoa; phylum Mollusca; class Gastropoda; order Architaenioglossa; family Viviparidae; genus Sinotaia; species Sinotaia quadrata. Next base: position 74,682,604 of record CM054181.1, on the reverse strand, counting down.
TTGTTTGATGGTAAATGTTGTCTTAAATGTGGAAGAGATAAAACGTTTACGGCGCCCGCATATCTGCCAAGTGAGAGAGACGAGCAGTGTCTGCTGGAGAATTATTAATAACATAAATTACGATTCTCATCACTTGTATTCAGTTATGAATGATTAATTAATTAATATTAATATTAACCATTGAGTAGGTGGCGTTTGGTGTCACAGCTACGTTAAGTTTAGTAAGATCGACTATATTTGATTGGCTACATTAAGTTTAGTAAGATCGACTATATTTGATTGGCTACATTAAGTTTAGTAAGATCGACTATATTTGATTGGCTACATTAAGTTTAGTAAGAGCGACTGTATTTGATTGGCTACATTAAGTTTAGTAAGAGTGACTATATTTGATTGGCTACATTACTTTGAGTAGTAAGAGCGACTATATTTCATTAATTACATTACTTTGACTCCATTACGTTCACTAGCGACTATATTTGATTGGTTACATTACGTTCAGTAGTAAGAGCGACTATATTTGATTGGTTACATTACGTTCAGTAGTAAGAGCGACTATATTTGATTGGTTACATTACGTTCAGTAGTAAGAGCGACTATATTCGATTGGTTACATTACGTTCAGTAGTAAGAGCTACTATATTTGATTTGCTACACTACCTTCAGCAGGCGGATCGATTTGAATTGATTGCTACAATGTTCAAGAAGTTTATTGCTTGGTATAAGGTAGTTTCGAAACAAGTAAGAAGGATGCTTGAACTAGAGTAATTATCAAACTCGAGTCAAAAAACAAGGATATATGAAATAGAATATTTATCTAATTTCGAGACAAGTAAGAATAATGTTGGAATTAGAATAACTGTCACCATCAAGACAAGAAGCAAGGATTTTGAATTAGAAAAATTATCAAACGTGTTCTACTGCTGATTATCGCTTGTAAAGTACTTCGCAAGTGTCTCAGTGATTGTTTATTAAAATTCTACACAAGTGTCTCAGTGATTGTTTATTAAAATTCTACACAAGTGTCTCAATGATTGCAGATTACAATGCTAAACTCGTGTCTCAGTGATTGTTTATTAAAATTCTACACAAGTGTCTCAATGATTGCAGATTACAATGCTAAACTCGTGTCTCAGTGATTGTTTATTAAAATTCTACACAAGTGTCTCAATGATTGCAGATTACAATGCTAAACTCGTGTCTCAGTGATTGTTGACAAGAATGCTACACTCGTGTCTCAGTAATTGTTCACTAGAATACTATACTTGTGTCTTAGTGATTGTTGATGTGCATTACATGAGCTGTGGTTTTATCCTGACGTCACATTCCTGTTCCAATCAGTGAATAGGTGTCCGTTCATTAATGAGCTCGATAAGGCTGTATTATGTTGAATTCAGTCAAGTGTGATTTAAAAGAGTTCCAACCCCGAAGAAAAATGAAACATAATCCTGCGTGCTTGTTCGATGTTCCTTATATTAACACCCAAATGTACTCTGTAGTTTCAAAACCTAAAACTACATCCAAAATTTGCTGTTGAATTACAAGACAAGACTACATCCAAAATGTACTGCATAATTATTAAACTACATCCAAAATGTACTGCATAATTATTAAACTACATCCAAAATGTACTGCATAATTATTAAACTGCACCCAAAGTGTACTTTATAATTACTAGACTACATCCAAAATGTACTGTATAATTACTAGACTACATATAAAATGTACTGTATAATTACTAGACTACATCCAAAATGTACTGTATAATTACTAGACTACATCCAAAATGTACTGTATAATTACTAGACTACATATAAAATGTACTGTATAATTACTAGACTACATCCAAAATGTACTGTATAATTACAAGACAAGACTACATCCGAAATGTACTGTATAATTACAAGATAAGACTACATCCGAAATGTACTGTATAATTACTAGACTACATCCAATATGTAGTGTATAATTACTAGACAAGACTATTTCATTAATGTGCTGTATAATTACTAGACAAGACTATTTCATTAATGTACTGGATAATTACAAGAAAATACTACATCCAAAATGTACTGGATAATTACAAGACTAGACTACATCCAAATTGTACTGGATAATTACAAGAAAATACTACATCCAAATTGTACTGGATAATTACAAGAAAATACTCTATCCAAAATGTACTGGATAATTACAAGACTAGACTACATCCAAATTGTACTGGATAATTACAAGACTAGACTACATCCAAATTGTACTGGATAATTACAAGACTAGACTACATCCAAATTGTACTGGATAATTACAAGACTAGACTACATCCAAAATGTACTGTATAATTACAAGACTAGACTACATCCAAATTGTACTGGATAATTACAAGACTAGACTACATCCAAATTGTACTGGATAATTACAAGACTAGACTACATCCAAATTATACTGGATAATTAGAAGACAAGACTACATCCAAAATGTACTGTAAAATTACAAGACTATACTACATCCAAAATGTATTGTATAATTACAAGACTAGACTACATCCAAAATGTACTGTATAATTACAAGACTATACTACATCCAAAATGTACTGTATAATTACAAGACTAGACTACATCCAAAATGTACTGTATAATTACAAGACTAGACTACATCCAAAATGCACTGTTTAATTACAAGACTTAAGACTACATCCAAAGTGTTATGTATAATTACAAGTCTACATCCAAAATGTGCTATATATTTCTAAATTGCAACTGCCAGAACAACCACACCGGACACGCTTCGCGAACTTTGAGGAACATTAAGTAACTTTTGTCATTTCTCTTTTCAAGGCCTAGTAAGCATAACTGTTGTGATGTTCTACAATAAAAACGGAAGAAAAAAAAATAACTGATTATTGTTCCACTGAATAAATTATTGTTTGAAATCCAAAAACTATTTTTTCATTACAAACATACGCACGTACATGTGTACACTCAAAAACGCACTGAAACATGCATATATGTGAGCATTTGCGTGTCAAAATAATAATTAAAGCAAATAAATACAGCCCACCCACCCCAAATATCTTACCTGAAGGTGTCGGTTTTTTCTGACTTAGTCTTCAACTCAAATCTATCCTGCAATTTTATAGAGAATAAATCTTAATATTACCAGAAGCAAACTCAAATGTCTTGAAATATGCAATCAAATGCTACACCTTAAAACGAGAGGCTAAGATGTGATTTTATCTTTTATTTAGGGAGGAGGGAGGTCCTACATATTTAACCTTAAAACGAGAAGAAGTTATTTTATCTTTTATTTAGGGAGGGAGGTCCTACATATTTAACCTTAAAACGAGAAGAAGTGCTTTTATTTAGGGAGGGAGGTCCTACATATTTAACCTTAAAACGAGAAGAAGTGCTTTTATTTAGGGAGGGAGGTCCTACATATTTAACCTTAAACGAGAAGAAGTTATTTTATCTTTTATTTAGGGAGGGAAGTCCTACATATTTAACCTTAAAACGAGAAGAATTGATTTTATCTTTTATTTACTGAGGGGAGGTTCCTACACATTTAACCTTAAAACGAGGTCTTACACATTTTACGTTCTTTATCAATATATTGGGGATCGTGGGGGTGATACTATAAATTCTCCATTGGCTCTATGACTAATGGGGGGGGGGTCGGTACTATAAAATCATCTTGGCTTTATGACTATTAAGTTTTTTTCGACACTCTAAGATCTGTTTTGCTTTAAAAATAGTGGGGGGTTTCTGGACTATAAGTTCTTCTTGGCTGTATGACTGGTCAGGAGTTCTCGGAACTAAGTTCTTCTTGGCCGTATGACCTATCAAGGGTTTTCGGTACTATAAGTTCTTCTTGGCCTTGTGACTAGTCAGGGTTTTTTGGTACTATAAGTTTTTCTTGGCCTAAGGACTACTGAGGGGTTTTCGGTACTATACGTTCTTCTTGGCTTTTAGTTTATGACTAATGGGGGATTTTCGGTTTTATAAGCTCTTCTGATCCCTCAAGGTTCTTTAAATAACCTCCTGATCTCTCAAAATTCATTCAGTTATCTCATAATCTCTTAAAGTTAATACAATGACCTTATGATCCCTCAAAGCTCATTCAATCACTTATGATCCCTCAAAGTTCATTCAATCATTATGATCCTTCAAAGTTCATTCAATCACTTATGATCCCTCAAAGTTCATTCAAAATAAACTTATGATTCTAATTCGCATGCAGTCTTAGGTATCAAGGCTGTCCTACGACTGTTCACGAGAACTAGGTCTATTCATTGTTTATATTCATTACATTGAATGAAACTTAAATTGTAAGTACAAGCATGTAAAGTTGTGTGTAAATCAATTGTAAAGGCACTGTAACTTAATTTTGGACAAACATTTAACAGTGATTGTAAGTAGCATCATATCAGCCACTAAACAACGTTATTAAATATATAGATGACAAGTATTATTAATAAAGCTGTCACACTGTTTTAGACGACATTGTGTAATATAAAACCCTTTGTAAAATTACAAATCCTACGATAAATATAATATTACCAAGCCATTCACAATGTTACAGATGATACATACAGTTGTATTGCTAATAACATATAAAGTATTATGAAACAATATATGATTCAGAATGACACAATGAAACAATATTTGATTGAGGATGACACATGCAATATTAGCACCAGTCACTGTGGCATTTACAGTATTACCAAAGCTGTACAATGGTGCGGTGAGTAGTGCCAGTTCCTGGAAACTATTACACAGGCAATATTTCCAATGGCTTGATAATACTACAGAGGACACATACAGTATTTCCAATGGCTTGATAAAACTACAGAGGACACATAGAGTACATCCAATGGCTTGATAAAACTATTGAGGACACATACAGTATTTCCAATGGCTTGTAAAACTACAGAGGACACATACGGTATTTCCAATGGCTTGATAAAACTACAGAGGACACATATAGTATTTCCAATGGCTTGATACTATTACAGAGGTCACATACAGTACTTCCAATGGATGATACTATTACAGAGGAGACATACAGTATTTCCATGTCTTGATACTATTACAGAGGATACATACAGTATTTCCAATGGCTTGATACTATTACAGAGGACACATACAGTGTTTCCAATGGCTAGATAAAACTACAGAGAACACATACAGTATTTCCAATGGCTAGATAAAACTACAGAGAACACATACAGTATTTCCAATGGCTTGATACTATTACAGAGGACACATACGGTGTTTCCAATGGCTTGATAAAACTACAGAGAACACATACAGTATTTCCAATGGCTTGATTCTATTACAGAGGACACATACGGTGTTTCCAATGGCTAGATAAAACTACAGAGAACACATACAGTATTTCCAATGGCTTGATACTATTACAGAGGACACATACAGTGTTTCCAATATCTTGATAAAACTACTGATACTATTACAGAGAATAAAGTTATTGATAACATTACAGAACACATAAAGTACTTCCAGTATCTTGATAAGGGACACACAATACTGAAAATCCTTGACAATGTTATCAAGGACACACACGGTACATGTAATACTTTGATAATTTTATAGGGGGATAATTATAATACTTAAAATGCCATGACAATGTTACAGAGGACACAAGCAATATTTTCTAATACCTTGACAATGTTACAAATAAGACAAACACTTACCCAGGCTCTAAAAGATAACACAGACAAGTGTACCCAGCTCTGAGAGATAACACAAACAAGTACACTCAGCTCTGAGAGATAACACAAACGATACCCAAGCCCTAAGAGATAAAACAAAGTACCCAAGCCCTAAGAGATAACACAAAGTACCCAAGCCCTAAGAGATAACACAAAGTACACTCAGCTCTGAGAGATATAACAAACGATACCCAAGCCCTAAGAGATAACACAGAGTACCCAAGCCCTAAGAGATAATACAAAGTACCCAAACCCTAAGAGATAACACAAAGTACCCAAGTAATACAAATTGCTATACGTACCGTGCTTAGTATTGACTTCTCATGGTCCCTGGTGGTTTTGCGACCTTTGCCCTTTTTCTTGCCGGAAAACTGAGTGATTACCTCCATGTCCTCCAAATAGGGCGACTTTTTCTTCAGGCCTCTATCACTGAAAGAGTCTGGTGATTTACTACTTCCGTATCCATCGCTTTTACCTCCGAACTTGATTATGGGAGGTTTTCTACAAAAGTTGACAATTTGTAAGTTGATGTTAGTGTGTCATAATATTGAATAAAAAGGACAATTTGTAAGTTGATTTAATAGTCATAATATTGCAAATAATGGACAGTTTGAAAGTTGATGTTAGTGTAATAATATTGAATATATAATGGACGATTTGTACTTTGATGTTAGTGTAATAATATCGAATATATAATGGACAATTAGTAAGTTGATGTTAGTGTCATAATATTGAATAAAAAGGACAGTTTGTAAATTGATGTTAGTGTCATAATATTGAATATAATGGACATGTGTAGGTTACTGTTAGTGTAATAATATTGAATATAATGGACAATGGGTAGGTTACTGCTAGTGTAATAATATTGAATATAATGGACAATTGTAAGTTAATGACAGTGTCATAATATTCAATATAATGGGCAATTTGTAAGTAATGTTAATGTAATAATATTGAATATAATGGGATTATGTGGCAAGTTAATGTTAGTGTCCTAAGTTTGAATAAATTAATTGACAAATATGTAGTAAAGTCATTGTTACATTCTGTATGTGTTAGTAGAGAATCTGAAAATGCTTGATTACTAAAATAATTTGTAAACCTAATCAATTCATCTTTACTGCATTTTAAAAATATTAGGAATTTGAACAATAATTCATAATTGATAAATAAAGCTAAAGTACATAATTAAAATGCATTGACCCAGACTTCTGAGAGTGTTTTTATTCCACTGTCCCTCTGACTGCTCACTCTGAATCTCTGACTTTTCTGACTTTCCTCTTTCTAAACTTTTCTCCCTCTTTCTCTCTCTCTCTCTCTCTCTCTCTCTCTCTCTCTCTCTCTCTCTTCTTATTTTCCTCTTTCTAAACTTCTCGCTTTATCTCTTTCTGACTTTTCTTTTTCTAAATTAATCTCTCCCTCTCTCTGACTTTCCTCTTTCTAGACGTTCCTCTCTCTCTCTCTGTCTCTCTCTCTCTCACTTTCCTTTTTCTAAACTTCTCTCTCCGTGTCACTTTCTCTGACTTTCCTCTTTCTAAATGTATCTCTTTCTCTCTGATTTTCCTCTTTCTAAACTTTTAATTTATCTCTCTTTCTCTGACTTTTCCTCTCTCTCTCTCTCTCTCTCTCTCTCTCTCTCTCTCTCTCTCTCTCTCTCTCTCTCTATATATATATATATATATATATATATATCTGATTTTCCTCTTTCTAAACTTTTTAAACTTTATCTCTTTATCTCTCTCTCTCTCTCTGACTTTCCTTTTTCTAGACTTTCTCCTCTTTTACTCTTTCTCTCTGACTTTCCTCTTTCTAGACGTTCCTCTCTCTCTCTCTCTCTCTCTCTCTCTCTCTCTCTCTCTCTCTCTCTGTCTTTTTTCTCTGTCTTTTTGGTTCGTTTTTCTCTCTCCCACTCTCTCTCTCTCTCATCTCTCTCTCATTCAGACTCATCTCTTTATTTCGTTCGTTCGTTCGTTCGTTCATTCATTCATTCTTTCTTTCTTTCTTTCTTTCTTTCTTTCTTTCTTTGACTTATTATTTCTCTCAATATTTTATATGTCTACTACTCTTTAGATTTCCCTGGGTATTAGTATTTCTACCACTCTAGATTTTTCTGCGCAAACCCTAAGTGTTAATATTTCTACTATTCGAGATTTCTCTGCATAGACCCTCAGTGTTAGTATTTCTACTACTCGAGATTTCTCTGCATAGACCCTCAGTGTTAATATTTCTACTACTCGAGATTTCTCTGCATAGACCCTCAGTGTTAGTATTTCTACCACTCTGTCGTGCAGCATAGACGTCAATGAAGTTATAATTCTAATTTGAAGTTAATGATTTGAATGTGTAACTAATAACTAGACAATGAGGACATGTCAGTGTTGGTAGTGCAGATTTCCGGAAGACGGGTGCAGAGTTTGAGAAGGAAGGAGGTTGGATGGGGTTGATAGACAAAAGAAGGTACAATATATGTGTACAGGGGAAAGAGACAAAACATGAGAATCTAATTAAGCACCTTCGTGCCATTTTGTCATGACAACGTGTTCATTTATTGACACGCACTGTGTGTGCAGACCAGAACTTCAATACCATGCAACATCATGAAAGTTGGGTCAGTTGTTAGAGGAGAAGGTTGCGGCCCCTACCTGCCAAAGAACACTTTATCTATAAACATGTAGTCCAAAGACTGGAAAGTGTATGCTAAACACTTGACATTGTTCTAGTGAAATTAAACTATAATGCTGTATTTATTATGTTGTATGCATGTACCAGACTAATAAATGCTGTTGTAGGAAACTGTAAGTGGAATTTTGATTGTAAGAAGAATGGAGTTAAAAAAGGATAAACTGGAAACTTAGCATGTGTTCCTGATTATATTGTTACATGGATAAGCAGCATTTCTTTTTGTGTATGATTTGAACCTCCTGGTTTACTGTAAGCTGCTATGACCAACTGTGGTAGAGGCTGGAAGCAGGGTGTAAGTGTGGAGAAATCAATACATTCCGTTGATGTATGTTGACGACGTATGCTAACTACATAAAGAAATTTCTGGTATAAGGAAGTTACTGAAAATTGCTACAATTGGTTTTCTGCTTGTTGGAGCTAAATACGATGAAGAAGGCGCTCAAATTAACCTTGAGAGAGTGAATCAGTGTCTTACAAATGTGTGGAGAAAGACATGGAACTGATGTAATAATTGGTGGACAATAAACTTGTGTCTTTGTTACAAAAGCATGCTAAAGACTATTGACCTTCTTAAATATACTGATAACCTTATGTTGGAGAAGAAAGTGGGTGGATGGGGGCTCACTAAACATAGATTAAAGATGGATTTGACTTCTCCTTTAGTGACACGTTTTCTACCAACGAAATATTGTGTGACGGTAAATGTTGTCTTTAATGTTGTGTAATAGAGAAAACGTTTACAGTGCCCGCCAAGTGAGAGAGTTGAGAGTGGTATCTGCTGGAGAATTATTAATAACGTAAATTAAGATTTTCATCACTTATAATTAGTTATGGGTGATTAATTAATAATAATAATCATAATCATTAATTAAGCGGCGTTGGCGTCACACATGCTATCTTTCATCGACATTTGAAGTGAACTAGCGCGCTAGGCTGGATAGGCATTTGAACTGATCGCCTAAATACAAGTTATCCAGGTACTTAACGATACACTCTTTCTTTAGATTTCTCAGCTTAGACTCTAGATGTTGGTATTTCTTCCACTCTAGATTTAATTACGTATACCTTTACTCTTGCAATTTTCATACTCGTTTAAACAGATTATTAGTAATATCACATTTCACATTCGTTTACTCTTGTTAGGCAAAGACTTATCATAGCTATTGTTTACATGTTTACAAACATTAAGACAGGCATAGGCACAGTTATTTAGACAAGAAATAGTGTTATAAATGTATATTAATGATGAAAGATCTGGTGGTAACACTAGGCACAATAGGTTTTGGAGATCTTTAATTCTAGTACTGTCTGTTTTGAATAGTTCATAACAAATAAAGTTCTCCTCAGCTGTCTAAGTAAATTACAGTACCATATGAGGTAACAATTAAAGTCCACGTCAGCTATTTGATTAAGTCACAGTTCAAGCATTCTGAACATTCTCAATGAATGTGAACACTACTAGTAACAATAACGGTTTAGTTCAAAGACTTAAAAGATTCTGAATGTGAACACTTCTAGTAATAATAACGGTTTAGTTCAAAGACTTCAGATTTTGAATGAACACTTGTAATAACAATAACGGTTTGGTTAAAATTATTAAGAGATTTTGAATGAATACTGCTAGTGACAATAACGGTTTAGTTAAAAGGCTTCAGATTTTGAATGAACACTTCTAGTAACAATAATGGCTTAGCTAAATGTCTTAAGAGATTTTGAATAATGCAAACAACGCAAGTGGTTTGTTTTAACGACTTTGATTAATGTTAGCACTAATGATTAGTATTAATGACTTTGAAAAATGGTAACACCAATGATCTGTGTTAATGATTTTGAATAATGGTAATACTATTGGTCTGTTTAAACGAAATACAACGTATGGAGGCGCCCTTTGAGTGCAATCATTGGTAACAGCATTAACACTAATGGATGTTTAATTGTCTGCGGACATTGGTAACATTACTAACACTAATGGATGTCTAATTGTCTGCGGACGTTGGCAACATTACTAACACTAATGATATGTTTAATTATTTGCGAACATTGGCAACATTACTAACACTAATGATATGTTTAATTGTTTAATACTGTTTAGAAACTAATGTAAAACAATTATTCGGTCATTTAATTCTTTAGGTAATAAGTACTAACTTAATACATCTTTCATTCCTGTGGCAAAAAGATGGGTAAGAGCTTAAGTCATTTAGTCAATAACACTTTATTACCTTGTGATAATGTGAGTATTATTTTGCATCTTGTATTTACTAACATTTTTACTGACTTTGCCTAATGAGATACGTTGAATAATAAATGGAAACATCTAGTCAGCAGCGCAAACTGTCTTAGAATAATATACAAAATATTAACTTGAGATATCTTCCTATGCTCCAATAATCTTATGCAAATAAAATATACTGAGTATTAGCTATAACTATCTTTATATGCTCCAACAGTCTTGTGCAAAAGAAATATACTATTAGCTATAAATATCTTCATATGTTCCAATAGTTTTGAGCAAATAAAATATACTGAGTATTAGCTATAAATATTTTCATGAATAAAATATATTGAGTGTTAGCTTTAAATATCTTCATATGCTCTAATATTCTTGTGCAAATAAAATATGCTGCATAATCACGTGAAATATCTAGTCATCCTCACATTTACTGTCTTGGAGTAATAAGATAATAAATATCTAGTCGTCATCACACTTACTGTCTTGGAGTAATAAGATAATAAATATCTAGTCGTCATCACACTTATTGTCTTGGAGTAATAAGATAATAAATATCTAGTCATCATCACATTTACTGTCTTGGAGTAATAAGATAATAAATATCTAGTCATCATCACACTTACTGTCTTGGAGTAATAAGATAATAAATATCTAGTCATCATCACACTTACTGTCTTGGAGTAATAAGATAATAAATATCTAGTCATCATCACATTTACTGTCTTGGAGTAATAAGATAATAAATATCTAGTCGTCATCACACTTACTGTCTTGGAGTAATAAGATAATAAATATCTAGTCGTCATCACACTTACTGTCTTGGAGTAATAAGATAATAAATATCTAGTCGTCATCACACTTACTGTCTTGGAGTAATAAGATAATAAATATCTAGTCGTCATCACACTTACTATCTTGGAGTAATAAGATAATTGAAACCATAGTCAGCAACATTACTATCTTAAGGTAATAAGGTTTAAACATCTCGTCAGCAATATTTATTGTCTTGGATATTAAGATTTGTTGAGTACTAACTTAAACATCTCGTCTGCAACATGTATTGTCTTGGGTAATAAGATTTGTTGAGTACTAACCTTAAACATCTCGTTAGCAACATTTATTGTCTTCGGTAATAAGACTTGTTGAGTACTAACCTTAAACATCTAGTCGTCAACGTGTATTGTCTTTGGGTAATAAGATACATTGAGTACTAACATAAACATCTAGTCAGAAACATTTATTGTCTTCGGGTAATAAGATACATACTAAACTGAAATATCTAGTCACTATCACTTACTGCTTTGGGTTAATAAGATTTGTTCAGTAGGGGCCTACTAGTTTGAAACATCTAGTCAACCTCACTGTCTGTCTTGGGTAATAAGATTTTTTGATTAATAACTTGAAACAGTTCGTCATCTTCATTTTCTGTCTTGAGTAATAAGATACACCGAGTACTAATTTGAAATATCTGCTCAACCTCACTTTCTGTCTTGAGATAATAAGACTTTGATTACTCACTTCAAACAGCTTAATACAAACTGTTTATTACTCACTTCAAAGAGCTAAACAGCATTGCTTTCTTGAATTATTAAGATATTTCATGCACTGAGTTCATGACAACTAAACGAAGTTGTATACATCTACTTGGTTCCTTAACACTACTGAAACTAAGAGTAATTAATTGGTTTCTTAACACTACTATGGCGAACAGAAATTACTTGGCTCTATCACTCTACTATTCATGAGATGAAATCTTTTTATGCTCTACAACTAGATTGTTTACTAAGACAATCGCTTCATTACTTGACTATGATACTGTGTACTAAGGATCATTAAATTACTTGTTCTATTACTATACTGAATACTTAGATAATCATTGTTCTATTACTTTACCGAATACTTAGATAATCATTGTTAACTTAACTACAACTATACTGAATAATCAGATAATCATTAACTTGGCTTTGTTGCTATATTGATTACTCAGATAAACATTTCTAACTTGGCTCTATAATTGTACTTATTATTCAAGTAAACTTGGTTAACCTGACTAATCATTATACTGATTACTCAGTTAACCATTGTTTACTTGATTCTATAAACTATACTAAATACTCAGATAATCATTGTTAACTTGACTCTCTAACTAAACTAATTACTCAGATAAAAAATATAATCATTGTTAATATGTCTCTAAATTGATTAATCAGATAGCCATTGTTCATTTGACTCTACTATACTTATTACTCAGATATCATTGTCAACTTGGCTCTTTAATTAAACTAATTGCTCAGATATTCATTGTTAAATTGGCTCTGTTATTCTACTGATTAATCAGATAATTATTGTTAATTTGGCTCTATAACTATGCGTATTACTTAGATAATCATTGTTAATGTGGCTCTATAAATAAACTGATAACTCAAATAATCGTAGTTAACTTATAAATATACTGATTACTCAAATAATCATTGATAACTTGACTCTATAACTAAACTGATTACTCAGATAATCATTGTTAAATTGGGTCTATAACTGTATTTGTTAGACAATCATTGTTAACTTGGCTCTGTAGCATTACTGTTTACTCAAATAATCACTATTAGCTTGACTTTATAATTAAGCTGATTATTGGACGATCATTGTTTACTTGGATCTGTAACTAAACTGCTTTCTAAGATAATCATTGTTTACTTGTGTCGGTATTGATTTGACAGCAGGTCAAATGGCTCCACGGGAGAGGGGAGATAGTAACAGTTGTGTGGTGTAAAGCGATTGCTTCGTTTCCTGAAAAAGAAAGAAATCTACTGGTCAAACGTGTCACAATTCAAATAGAAAGAAATCTACTGGTCAAACGTGTCACATTTCAAATAGGAAGAAATCTACTGGTCAAACGTGTCACATTTCAAATAGGAAGACAGAAATCTACAAATCAAATGCCACACTTCAGAAAGGAAAGAAAACTACATTTCTAATAGGAAAGAAGCCTGCCGGTCAAATGACACATTTATAATAAGATCGTTGAATTATAGTGGGCGTTATTTGTTCATTAGTAGATGATCTGTGTTAATATGTGTGGTATGTGTTGATTGATATTTGTTAATGTGTACGTGGTCTGTGTTAAGTATGGTAAGTGCTTAACGATAAGTGTTAGTGTGTATATGGTCTGTGTTAATACGTGTAGTAAGTGCTGAGCGATAATCGGTCTGTGTTGATTCTTGTGGTAAGTGTTTAACATTAATTGTTAGTATGTAGGCCTACAGGGTCTGTGTGTAGCTACTGAGAGATGATCCTTTTGTGTGTGCATGATCTGTGTTTAATGACAATTGTTAGTGTGTGCTTGGTCCTTGTTAGTACGTGAAAAATGTTTGATAATAATTATTAGTGTATGCATGGTCTGTGTTAATACGTGTGTGGCAGGTGTTAGTAGATGACACCCAGGCTAACTGGTAATAGGTGTGTGAGTTAGAATGTGTTGCTGTGTGTGCTGTGCACGTGATGATCATTAATAGAAGTAGGAGATATAAGTCTTGAAGTGCGTTTCAGTGAGAGATACGTGTTCACAAAGTTAATGTGAGTGTGTAAGAAGTGCTAATTTAATTCATATTTCATTACAACTCTCTCTCTCTCTCTCTCTCTCTCTCTCTCTCTCTCTCTCTCTCTCAGGCACACCCACACAGACACACACGCACGCACTAACATTTACACAAATTAATAATAAAGCCCAGTATATTATTATTATTATTATCTCTAAGACAATAAACACTACCGTGGCACTACCTGCATTTCTTTCTTGTGTTGAAGAGTACACCAGGGGGAATTTTACAGACTGCTTTACACAGAGAGCCAATTGACGTACGCTTGTATAACGGCATAAGAGATGCAGAGGGCAGTTCGTCATACGGCTTGACAGCTTTGGCCAATGCTTTGTAGCCAGCAGCTAGAGCAAGGGACTTAATATAGAGCGGATCGAACTCCATTCTATTCATGACAGGTGTGTGAGAGTTGACATGTGAACGAAGATGCATGGACGTTGGATCAGAAGGGTAGAGGTAACGGTTTTTCGATCTGCAAAACAAGACCAGTGTCTCAAATCACCTATGATTTATAAAATTACAGCTAAAGGACAATTGTAAATCGGAAGAAATTATTAATATGAGAAATTATAAGGGATCAACAGTATACAGTGATATAATGGAAAGTTACATTTCCTTGGTCGTGTAAATTGAAAAAAAAAAAAACTCAGCAGTACACAATGACAGTGAAAAGTCAAATTTCCTTGGTCGTGTAAATTGAAAACAAACGATCAACAGTACACAATGACACAGTGGGAAAAGTTAAATTTGCCTTAGTCTTTAAGTATTTTTAACTTCTTTCTCTTTGACAAACTGGAATGACGGCACAAATACATAAAGATAACAGGATAGAGGACAGCAGTACAAAAGAGTAATTTTTTGGGGGGGAAAGGCGAAAGAACCAAATTCCAAGGTGAAAGAAATAGCAATATAATCTGGTAAAGCGAACATTAATACAAACTAGCAAAGTGGAGGAAAGAAACAATACAAAATAACAAACTGGGAAAAGTTTACAATACAAAATAACAAACTGGGAAAAGTTTACAATACAAAATAACAAAGTGGAGGAAAGTAACAATACAAAATAATAAAGTGGAGGAAAGTAACAATACAAAATAACAAAGTGGGAAAAGTTTACAATACAAAATAACAAAGTGGAGGAAAGTAACAATACAAAATAACAAAGTGAAGGAAAGTAACAATACAAAATAACAAAGTGGGAAAAGTTAACAATACAAAATAACAAAGTGGGAAAAGTTAACAATACAAAATAACAAAGTGGGAAAAGTTAACAATACAAAATAACAAAGTGGGAAAAGTTAACAATACAAAATAACAAAGTGGGAAAAGTTAACAATACAAAATAACAAAGTGGGAAAAGTTAACAATACAAAATAACAAAGTGGGAAAAGTTAACAATACAAAATAACAAAGTGGGAAAAATTAACAATACAAAATAACACTATGAGGAAAGATAACAATACAAAATGATATGTTGGGGAAGCTACGTTTCAAATTTAAGATCCTGTACCCACGAGGTCATGCCAAAAGAATTAGAATGTACGTATGAATGTATACACCGACACACCCTGCCTTCTCCCTCCTCCCCCAGCGCGATATCACTATGATTGAGAAAATTATTTCTATTACCATATATCACTATCTATCTACATTTATCACCATTTGGCAATATTTATCATTATTTTTCTACATTTATCACCTTCTATCAATACTTATTATTTATTACCATTTATCACCATTTCTCAATATTTATCTACATGAACTTGAAACATGAAATTTATCATCATTTCTCACTATTTATTACAATTTATGATTATGTCTCCCCACTTCTCATAATTTATAAATGTCTCACCATTTATCACTATTTATCTACATGTATCGCCATTTCTTTCCATTTATCAGTATCGTATCACTCTCCTCATTTATCAATATTTATTATAATTTATTACTATTTATCTACATTTATACCCAAATACTGGAAATGCATATTGGTCAAATGTCAAATGCAATACTAAATACTGGTCAAATATCAAATGCAAAACTAAGGTCAGGACAGGAAATTTCAAATCATTCATAGTATGTGGAAGAAAATAACAAAACTTATAAAATGAGAAAACGGATGCAAAAATAAAGAATTTCGTGGACGTGAAGGGCAATGAAATCGATAAAATCAAAGTCGTTGATATAAATAACCATGAGATGTAATGCAAATAAGAATGGGTAATATATATATATATATAGAGAGAGAGAAATGATGAGAAATGATGTACACGAAAATAGGCAATAGATGACCAAGAGAAATAATGTAAACAAAAACGGACATGGCCAAGTGAAATAATGCAATCATGATAAAAATAATTGTTGGCTTGTTAATGAGATGGAACTGTGCTTGATGATTAGTGGTCAGACTGATAATGAGATGAAACATTTTTTGGATGACAAATGGTTGATGGGCAACGTCATGGAAAATTACTTGATATATAGAGGACTGGTTAATGACATAGAACATTAACTGATGATGCATAGTGGACTGGGTAATGACACATAGCATTACTTGATGGTAGACAATAGGCTGGGTAATAAAATGGAACATTAATTGATGACACAATATCGACTGGGTAATGACATGGAACATTATTTGATAGCAAATAGTATAGTGACTAATGCAATGAAATTTTACTTTGCTCCATTTGTCTCCACCGGTAGTGGTGGTGGTGGTGGTGGTGGTGGTGCGGATTGGACTTTTCTCGTGCGTTTGTAGGGCTTATCCTTGACAGGTTCGTCTCGCTCCGGCACGTCTCTCTCCGGCATAGTTTGCACGCCTCGCGATTGATCAGTTTGCACGCCTCGCGAGTCTCGTTCAGGTTTCTCGTGACGCTTATCACGAGAGTAGCAGGGTGGGGCGGTCCTCTTCGTGATACTCTCATGTGACAGGTAAACTGAGATGGGAGTCTTCCTGGTGTCGTCAGTTCCTCCTGCCTTCTCAAACTGTTTGATTTTATCCTCGAGCTCTTTGGCGGCTCTGAGCGATTCCGGAAACCCGATTTCACCTTCTGATTAAATTAAAATGTATGTCTTTTATATAGAAAATTCAGGTAAAACTCTTTAATTGAACTGGGCAAATTAAGAATTGTAAGCATTTTCGACTATATTACTCTGAAATGAGCAAAGCGTAATGACCACTTTCGACTACCATACCTGAAGAGAACACAGCATATACTACTGTGTTAAAGAGATATACAGAAGCGCCAAACTAAGTCATTTGGAGATAAACGTCAACATTTACTACGTCATTCACATTGCTTTGCTTTGAATATAGAGTTAGAAGGTGACACATAATGAAGACGTGTGTATCTCTAAGAGAGTTCAAATAATAACCAGAACAAGTACTGTGTCAGAATCGTGTTAGCGTACATCCACCAATTGCACATAATACAACCTTTCAAATGTATTCAGCTACCAGGGTTCAAATGTCAAACAAAATGATTGTTTCGTAGCACCAGTAGTAGTAGCATTGGAAGTGTTACTTGTAGTGGTGGTAGTAGTAGTAGGAGAAGTATTTGCCTTATGCTCTAAGCAGTCTAAAGCAATAGTATAATTGTAGCTCATTGAACGACCACAGACACTTGCCTCCAAGCCAAAGTCCTGCCACTTGTTTCTACTTGTCTAGTCTACCAGATTTTTTACTTGTCTAGTCTGCCAGTCATTTTTTATTGTATAGTCTGCCAGTCGTTTTTAATTGTATAGTCTGCCAGTGTTTTTTAATTGTCTAGTCTGCCAGTAGTTTTAATTGTCCAATATGCCAATCATTTTTATTTGTCCAGTCTGTCAATCGTTTTTAATTGTCTAGTCTGCCAATCGTTTTTAATTGTCCACTATGCCAGTCGTTTTTAATTGTAAAGTCTGACAGTGGTTTTTAATTGTATAGTCTGCCAGTGTTTTTTAATTGTCTAGTCTGCCAGTAGTTTTAATTGTCCAATATGCCAATCATTTTTATTTGTCATTATCATTTTTATTTATCTGTCAATCGTTTTTAATTGTCTAGTCTGCCAATCGTTTTTAATTGTCCACTATGCCAGTCGTTTTTAATTGTAAAGTCTGCCAATCGCTTTTAATTGGCTAATCTGCCCGTCGTTTTTACTGGGCTAGTCTGCCAGTCGTTTTCAGTCGACTCTAGTCAAAGTCTTCTAGTCATTTCAGAGGAGTCTAAGTCAAAGTTTTCTAGTTCTTTTTTTACTTGTCCCCAATTAAAGGTCTGCCAGTCGTTTTTGCCTGTTGAGAAACTTTGAGACAATAACAGTGTGTGCAATCCAGATCTTACTTGTTGAGAAACATTGAGACAATAAGGGAGACTGCAGTCCAGATCTTACTTGTTGAGAAACATTGAGACAATAAGGGAGACTGCAGTCCAGATCTTACTTGTTGAGAAACATTGAGACAATAAGGGAGACTGCAGTCCAAATCTTACTTGTTGAGAAACATGGAGAGAATAAGTGAAGAAACGGAGTAAAAGATGAAAATCTTTGAAAAGCTATAAGACATTAGTTATCCTTTGTTCTTTTGAACATTTTTGTTTTTTTCAGCAACAAGGATATTCTTTTTCATTTTTATTTTAGCTATCTTTTGCGCTTTTAAAATATTTTTCCTGTCAAGCAACAATGATAATTATTAATGTTTAGCTATCTTTTGTACTGTTGAACATTTCTTGGTTATATTAACAATATTGATACTTTCTAAAGTAATCATTATTTTGAAATAGAACACCTAGAATATGTGAGCTAGTGTATAATTTACACACTTTCACAGACACACACACACACACACACACACACACACACACACACACACACACACATAGATAGATAGATAGATAGATAGATAGATAGATAGATAGATAGATAGATAGATAGATAGATAGATAGATAGATAGATAGATAGATAGATAGATAGATAGATAGATAGATAGATAGATAGATAGATAGATAGATAGATAGATAGATAGATAGATAGATAGATAGATAGATAGATAGATAGATAGATAGATAGATAGATAGATAGATAGATAGATAGATAGATAGATGGATAGATAGATGGATGGATTTGGTACTTGACAAATAGTTGGATGAGCAATGAGAAGAAACTGTATATGAGGATATCATGGTCGAGTTGAGTAAGATAAGGAATTTAACATGATGGTGGAACCAGCAGTGAGAAGGAATTGTTATTTGATCACAAATAGATAGAAGGGCAATGAAAAAGAACTTTACTTGATGACAATTAATTGGGATAGCAATTAGGACTGAAAACACCATAGCTGGATATGCAATTGAATGGAATGCATATCATGACAAGTTGTTGGACTAGCAATGACATGGAGCTGTACATGATGACAAGTTGTTGGACTAGCAATGATGTGGAGCTGTACATGATTTCAAATTGCTGGATTGGAAATGATATGGAGTTGTACATGATGACGAATAAGATGGAACCATACATAAAATGGAAAACACCATGGTTGAATGAGCAGTGAGGAGAAACTCTGTTGGGGCCAATAGGTTGGATAGGCAATGAGAATTAACTGTACATAAGAACACTATGATTAGCCTGGTTCTGAGATAGATCTGTGATGGCATTACTCTTTTATTCACTCATTATTTATTTCATTATTGAATAGGCAATAAGCTATGTAATCAACCTGAATAATGGGTATATTATGTTAAACAATTCTAAAATATAGCAACAAAAACAATAACAGAAAGGCTGTTTAGCATATGAGTTTGAAATATAAATTCTATCTTTATCCTGAAAATAGTGTCGTATAATAACGATGCTAATGTCGAAAAATATTGTTGTATAATGATAAGTGACAGTGAATTCAGCAATCTGTTTATAACTTACTCTTTTGAGTCAAACGACTTAGATGCTAATTTGATGAGTCAAACTGATTATTCCTCTTGCAGAGTTAACGCTTGCAAATTAATGAGTCACACAGCTCTCTTGGCCCATAAATCACGAAACATTATGCATGAAAAGGTTTACGTTTTGAGACTAAATAAATGACCGGAATAGAACTAGATACTAAATAAATGACAGGAAAAGATCTATAGATTAAATAAATGACTGGAATAGAACTAGATACTAAATAAATGACAGGAAAAGATCTATAGATTAAATAAATGACTGGAATAGAACTAGATATTAAATAAATGACAGGAAAAGATCTATAGATTAAATAAATGACTGGAATAGAACTAGATACTAAATAAATGACAGGAAAAGATCTATAGATTAAATAAATGACTGGAATATAACTAGATACTAAATAAATGACTGGAATATAACTAGAGACTAAATAAATGACAGGAAAAGATCAATAGATTAAATAAATGACCGGAATAGAACTAGAGACTAAATAAACGACAGGAATAGAGCTAGAGACTAAATAATTGACCGGAATGGAACATGAGACTAAATAATTGATCGGAATAGAGCTATAGATTAAATAAACGACCGGGATAGAACTAGAGACTACATAAAAAATGACCGGAATAGAACTAGAGACTAAATAAATAACCGGAATAGAACTAGAAACTAAATAAATGACCGGAATAGAACTAGAGACTAAATAAATAACCGGAATAGAACTAGAAAACTAGTAGTGAAGAACTAACATTACGTGTTGCTCAGCTTTAGCGATACTAAAACTGCCCAAGCTAAAAGTATATCCAACTTATGAGCAATAATAATCATGTGTGTGTGTGTGTGTGTGTGTGTGTGTGTGTGTGTGTGTGTGTGTGTGTGTGTGTGTGTGTGTGTGTGTGTGTGTGTGTTACGCTCTCTCACTCCAGAAGCCGCAATAGACCCTTCATCTTCACGATGTTCTCAGTCTTTGGCTGCTTCTGGGGGATGCCCCACAGCCTCGCGGTCTGAGGTGGAGGACTGATGGAAGGGAGTGGAACCGGTCGCACCTAGTTTGGCGCACACCCTTAACCGCCTTCCGTCGGGGGTGAGGGGTGGGCGAAGCCTAAATAAGTTCAAGACGGTAAACTTTGTGGTGGACTCGTTAAAAGTGGGTATTGCATTCTTTTACACATTAGAAAGATCTTACAGTTGGTCTTAGATGCAAAATACATTCTAACGAATGTGCAAGGTGTTGCTGCCGATTAGCAATAAATATTTTTTTTTATTGACTACCATCATCGTCGAGTCTGCCATTACCTTTAAGTTTTACGAAACATCTCAGAGTGGACAGGACTGAAACTGAGCAATACGGTAAAATTAGCAGAGAACAGAATGGAATGGAGGAATCAGTTTGTCAGGTCATAGGTGGTGCCCAACGGTCGAAAAGACTAAGGGATAGATAGATAGATAGATAGATAGATAGATAGATAGATAGATAGATAGATAGATAGATAGATAGATAGATAGATAGATAGATAGATAGATAGATAGATAGATAGATAGATAGATAGATAGATAGATAGATAGATAGATAGATAGATAGATAGATAGATAGATAGATAGATAGATAGATAGATTAAATTTTACGAAAGAATGTCTTATTGTAAGGATTTTGAAAGCAGAATTTTTGGATGCGAGCAATGTCTTCTTGTGAGGTTTTTTAAAAGTACATTTTGTCTGTTAACAACTTTTCATGTAAGTTTTATTTTGTAATACAATTTTGTATGTTAACAACGTTCTCTTGTAAAGTTTTATTAAAATACAATTTTGCCTTTTATTTTAAAATATAACTTTTATCTATTAAGAAGGTTTTCTTGTAAGATTTTTAAAATTACAATTTTGTCTGTGAACAGTGTCTTGTTGTATCGTTTTTTTAAATACATTTTTTGTCCGTGAACGTTTTCTTGTAAGGTATTTTAAATAGATTTGTTTTTGTCCGTGGACGTCTTGTAAGGCTTAATACAATTTTGTCCCTTTTTCTTGTAAGATTTTAAAAAATACAATTTTGTCCTTGATCAAAGTTTTCTTGTAAGGCTTTTAAAGTACATTTTTGTCTAAGAACAACGCTTTCTTGTAAGGATTTTAAAGTACATTTTTGTCTAAGAACAACGCTTTCTTGTAAGGCTTTTAAAGTACATTTTTGTCTAAGAACAACGCTTTTCTTGTAAGGATTTTAAAGTACATTTTTGTCTCTAAGTATAAAGTGAAAACGTAGGTATTTTAAAGTACAATTTTTTGCCTTTAAATATAGATTGCAAATTTGCGATCAACGTCTTCTTGTAAGGTTTTATTCAAAGTACAATTTTTTTCTTTAAGTTTAGAGCGAAAACTTGTGAACAACATCTTGTACTGTTTTTTCAAGGTACAATTTTTGTCATTAAGTACAGAGTGTAAACATATACACGTCTTCTTGAAAGGTTTTTACAAATACAATTTTTGTCTTATGAGTTTAATTACACTTGTGAAACACGTCTTCTTGTAAGGTTGTTTTTTTTTAAAGTGCAATTTTTGTCTTATTATGGTGTTAACTTTTGTTTATTTGTGGTTACTTTACAGGAATGGAACAATGGGGTACTTTATAGGAATAGAACAATAGTACCTTTCATGAACAATGGTACTTCAAAGGGATGGAACAATGGTATTTTAGACGCTCATATCGTTATTGGTCGCACGAATATGGCGGCTGTTCGTCACTGCCATTTGGCCCTTATACTAAGATATTATAAAGCTTTTTGGTTGCACATTGCTATCATGAAAAAGATAGGAAATTGACAGATATCAACAAGAAATAAACACTGGGGAAAACAATGAGACTAGAACTCCAAGCACAAAACATGATGTCCTTACCTGAAAATTTCAAACGGAACTTGGAATCGCAAAAAGCGATGACAGCCGTCATAAGAGTGGCACATTCCAATGTCGAATTGTCTCGCATCAACCGCAAGCATTTCTTTAGAACCTCGTTCTCTTCACAGAGCTTGAAGCATTCTGCTCTGAGAGCTTCCACGCATAGTGGCAATCCCGTAAGCCTGGAACCGCATGCAATAAAGCTTTTCAGGTCCTCTAAGGTCACAGAGTGACAGGTACCAGTCGACGACATAGCTGTATCGCATGCTATGGGCGTTCCAGGTGCAATATTTACTGAACAGAGTGCCGTCAGTCAGTGACGTCACAGATCAACGTTATGACATCGACATTACGTCAAAATCTGAGTGACATATTTAGAAGCCAGATAACTTGTGAGAGCAGATCTAGGGGTTTTCTTTACAATTGTAGGTGATGGGGAGTTGGTGGGTTGATCTCTCATTGTGATCTTCAAACATTTTCTCCTTACGATTAATGGCTGTTGTATATATTGTGTTCGAGTCTACTAGGGGATGCAAGTGATTTGGGTGTATTTCGTGTTGCTTCGGTGGGTAGCGTTTCTGATGTGAGTGACATTTATGTTGTGCTATTTTGGTTTTGAGTGCTGTGTGTCTCTAATAGAAAAGCACTCAGCAAGATTAAATTTGTACCTAATATAGACCGTCCTGCATGCCTATGTATGTATAGTCAATATGTCTGACCTGATAGATAGATAGATAGATAGATAGATAGATAGATAGATAGATAGATAGATAGATAGATAGATAGATAGATAGATAGATAGATAGATAGATAGATAGATAGATAGATAGATAGATAGATAGATAGATAGATAGATAGATAGATAGATAGATGTTTGAAATACATTCAAGGAGAAAGGTTCAGCGAGAGTTAATATATTATACAACTTCGTGGGCGAGTAGCCACTGAATACATCATGAAGAAAAAAAGCACTTGAAATTTGAAAAATGTACTCTAAATCAAGTTTTTGAAGGGCGCAGGGCAAACTAAATTCTCTGTGGAGCAGAGAGAGAGGGAGAGAGTGTATGAATGTGTGCGCGCGCGCGCATTTCTCTCTGTGTATGTGTATGCACACGCGTGTAGAAAATGGGGTGAGGGGAATTTTAGATTTTGTGCACTACAACCATTTATTGTAATATTCCAGAAGTAAATTACCCGCCTTATGGTCAATGCTAAATTGTTTATCAGCGTCCATCTTGCCAAACTCTCTGCGAGAAATGAATGAGTATGACAAATTTTGTCCAAGCTACAAACATCCTAAAGTCACCGTCTCTTTTTAGGCATGTATCCCTGTCTCGTCTCACAAATGTTATGCACTCTTAGAAAGATCCTACAAATCGAATGTGTCCCTGTCTCTTCTCACAAATGTTATGCACTCTTAGAAAGATCCTACAAATCGAATGTCTTTTTCTAGCCATGTGTCCCTGTCTCGTCTCAAACATGTATACACTCCTAGAAACATGCGCTCGTAAGCATTTCCAAACATCTGCAAACAAAGCGCTCATTTGCTAATCGGGTACTATCCACCTGCAATATGCAGACTTTTAAACTTGGTCATTGGCTCCCAATATATATCTTTGTCACATCAGCAAGATCCTTATAATTTCCCCTATGTCACCGTTTGCTCTAAAAAGTATATTTATAAATGAATGTTATTTATATTTCTCTGTTACTGTCCAAATTATACTCTCACCACTATTACTGATGTAGACGGTGTGAGGCAGGTTCGGTTTTAATCCGTTAATCTGTTGTCTCCTGTTTTAATTAGATAATTTGAATTGTACTACATGTATTATGTGATTGAAACTCTAAGAACTTTGAGCAAATGTGTAGTGAATGCATACTTCACTAGGGTATTTACAGAACTACGGCAGTCTACCTTGGGCTTTCCCTAGAGATGGTCGTAGTGTTATTAGGATTTCATGTTTTATGCCGTGTGTGTGCTCGCGTGTTTGAGTGCGTGTATGTGTACGTGAGTGCGTGTGTATGTATGTATATATGTGTATGTATATAGGAGTATATGTGTGTTTGTGTTTATACGTGTATATTTGTGGTGTATATGTGTATGTGTCAAAGTACGGGTATGTGTTTAAGAATGTGTATGTATGTTGTATTTATGAGTGGCAAGGTACTGTCTGTTAATTGCTTAATTATTAATTTATGATAGTATATTCATAATTAATACACAAACAATAATTCTTCCTTGCAATCAACACACACAGTCAACCGACGGGGTCTTTGTCATTGCGGTCACGAGAGCGACTAAGTCAATCCCTGGATAGTCTGTTAACTGATTAACTCTCTGTCCAAGTGTTACCTGTCTGAAATAACAGATCTTAATTGAACTATCTCGTCAATTCTCTGTCTTTATTCCAGCCCCACGCACGCACACACGCACACACACACACAGGCACAGGCACACACACACACATCTCTCTATCGATGACGGGAACAATCCTGAAACATGCGCCTGACCGTCTTTCTAATGTCGTTACGTCATTTGGCAGCCCCCCCCCCCATCTGCACCAAGTACCTCTCTATCACAGCAAAGAGAGTGGATAGTTAAATGTTCAACAATTTAATAAAGAGAAATAATAAATAACAGTTAAATAGGTTTACAATTAAATGTCATCAAAATCTCACACAAGGCAAATTCCCAGAGATCTCAAATCTCTTTACACCTTATCTCAAATTAAGCTCATTAATTAGAAGAAAAATGTTTCATACAAATCCCATAGAACAATTACTAGGAATGTTATGGTTAAACATATGATCAAACAGTCTCTACTCTAGTTTACAATAAATCCTTTAAAATGTCAGTAATCAGATATCAGGAAAAATCAATCCATACAAAGAGGTTATAGAAGAATCAGAAAATAGATAAGGAATTTATGAATAACCAGAGAAACATGTACAGATTACATGAACAATTCACAATAATGGTTCACCTGATGAGGCCTATGAGCGGTAATCTTATTCCTGTATCAAAGATGGCTGGCGGGTAAAAGTCTGAGAGTCACACCTGGGAACAGTTCTGCATACCGTCACAACAAAATGTTCTTGGATAATTATAATCCATAAACGAATACACAACACAGTATAAAATCACAATTTCATTCACAGTCACTGAATCAGTTCATGAAGATGAAGTTATATACAGATTCAGTTATAGTTCTGGCACAATTCGATATCAAGCATTTGGCTTAAAGTTAAGCTTTTGCACTTCCACATAGTTACTTGGCAGAGACAGACTCATGCACTCTCAGCTACTGCCCCCCTCGTAACTTTCAATATTCTTGATGGACCAAATTCTTCAAGCAAGTTCTTCGTGAATCTTCCCTAAGTTGAAAGATACTCCTCACCAACCCCGTTGTTCACAGTATCTCACACAGACTTTCCACACTTCTCTAGAATTCTGGTTCAGAGTCGCAACAAGAATTTCCACTGCTCATTCACTTTTGTTATCACCAACAGAATAATGGCAGCTTACAGGTACGAACATAGAGGTTATCACAGACTTCATATGATGCACCTTGAGAGTTCGTTCTTGGCTTGAACTTGGAAAAATTCCTTACACTGGAAACTGGAAAAATAGTTCCTCTCACTGGAACTTGAAAAAAAACGGCTCATGTTTTAATAAGTTTGTTATCTGTACTTTTATTCTCGTTTCTTCATTTCAAAAATTCCTTTTTATCTGATTCTTTGTTAATGTGAATAAAAATGACATAGTTCAAAATCTTTATGCATTTTTTACAAGGACAAAGTATAATTCAAGTAAAATTAAATGAATATCAGAAAATTATTTACAATGGCAATTTTCTATATCAGATATACCTTTCTGCTCAGCTCTAACCATGAAAGCCATACCCACGGGACTCGGGATCATAATAGAGTGCTGTGTCAGTTTGTTTGTTTTGTTTTTTTGGGGGGGGCTGTCTTTTCTCCAGAGGATGCAGTAAGCCTTTTAACAGATCTTAATTGAACTATCTCGTCAATTCTCTGTCTTTATTCCAGCCCCACGCACACACACACACACACACACACACACACACACACACACACACACACAGGCACACACACACACACACACACACACACACACACACACACACACACACACACACACACACACACACACACCTCTCTATCGATGACGGGAACTATCCTGAAACATGCGCCTGACCGTCTTTCTAATGTCGTTACGTCATTTGGCAGCCACCACCACCACCACCACCACCACCATCTGCACCAAGTACCTCTCTATCTCAGCAAAGAGAGTGGATAGTTAAAAGTTCAACAATTTAATAAAGAGAAATAATAAATAACAGTTAAATAGGTTTTCAGCTTTGGAGGTCCTCTCCTCACTTGTTTCTGGAGAGGGCGGGGGGTGGTTGTGTGTCGAGTAGATGCAGTGTGTGTCGGTGCATGTCGTAGGTGATGATCGCTTGTGTGTTGTGCTGCTTGTCGGCATGCCTGGTCGGTGGAGGTGGGCTTTAGTCCGGGGTTCCGTTGACTAAGTCGCTGTTGTAGTTGTCACCGTTGTTGTATTGGCAGGTGAGGGGGTTTACAGAGCCCAGGCTAATACCACACCAAGTCTGTACTTAGTGTGTATGTGTGCGCGGAATGTTCACCCCCCAATCCCCCGTAATGTTCACCAGTGGTGGTGTTGTTGTCATTGGCACTGTTGTTGTTGATGTCCCCGGTATCCGTTGGGCTGTATGTAGGTAGGTGTTGGCGGCCAGTATAGGTGGTCAAGCATTAGTTGAATTAGATCCGCAATGGGATGGTTATAATATCCCCACTGCATGTGATGTTGTTCCTTGTGCTGCCACCATTGTTGTTGTCGTCGGCGGTGGTTGTTGTCGTAGCGCTGCCGTTGTTGTTGTGGATTCAGTTGTTGTGGCAGTAGTAGATGATACTATTGTCATCTGATGTGTTTTGGCGGGCGCCTTAATTTGGGGCTCCGTTCTGTAGTTTTTCCTTGTGTGTCTGTTGTGGTTGTCGTAGTTGTTGCAGTCCCTGGTGGTGACTGGCGGTTGGTTTAGTCGTTGTTGTTGTTTTTCGGAACAAAATGTATGCGTGCTTGTATCTGTTAAAACTCTTTAAGTCTTCTTAATCAGTGTCGTTCATGTACGTATCAAGTCAGTTTGAAAAAAAACTATCTCATGGGTATCAATAATCATTCTAACTAACGTGTATAAACGGATCTAGAGCAAAACGTTTCCCCATACCCCAAAACAGCTCAAATCTAGCTACTCATTTACGCACGAATCTGTTGTGCAAAACGTTTCCCCATACCCCAAAACAGCTCAAATCTAGATAGTCATGTACGCACGTATCCGTACCAAATGTTTCCCCATATCCCAACAACAACTCAAATGAAGCTTGTCATGTATGCAGGGACTTCTATGAACAAATGGTTATTATAATCTCATTCAGTGTGGTCAAACACACGGCGGTCATTAGAGTGCCATTCTGTGTTATGAAGCACACACATCAATACAGTGCCATTCAATGAAGTCAAGTACACACGTCATTACAGTGCCATTCAGTGTGATCAAGCACACGTCAGTACAGTGCCATTCAGTGTTATCAAGCACACACGTCATTATAGTGCCAGTGTGATCAAACACACACGTCATTACAGTACCATTCAGTCCAGTCAAGCACACACGTCATTACAGTGCAATTCAGCGTTATGAAGCACACAGAAAAGTGCCATTCAGTGAGGTCAAACATGCAGAGGTCACAGTGCCTTTCAGTGCAGTCAAACATGCAGAGGTCATTACAGTGCCAGTCAATGAGGTCAAACACACAGAGATGCGGAAAGTCTATGCACTCAAACTGCTGTCTGGTGATGACCAGTATTGCTTAAACACTCTTGGGGCGCTCAATAGGAGTCGGATGTATTTGTGGAGTTGTTCTTTGTAACTAATTTCTATTTTTTTTTTTTTTTTTTTGGTATTCGAATGTTACCGGCCGTACTTAGACGAAACACATGTAATGTGTGTCTCTCAAATGCGCCCACAATACTGTCTAAAGTGTCTCTTGCAACGTTCGTCTGTTGTCTAGGCGTCTGCAAATTAATTATTTATAATCTATTCACAGCAACAGTTTCATTCGAAGATATAATCAGTTCATTCAGTATTTATTTGTATCTAAGAAGCAACATTACATTTGATAGTGTAATCACATCACGCGGCATTTAATTATATCTATTCACAGCAACAGTTTCATTCCAAGATGTAATCACATCACGCCGGTATTTAATTATATCTATTCACAGCAACAGTTTCATTCCAAGATGTAATCACATCACGCCGGCATTTAATTATATCTATTCACAGCAACAGTTTCATTCCAAGATGTAATCACATCACGCCGGCATTTAATTATATCTATTCACAGCAACAGTTTCATTCCAAGATGTAATCACATCACGCCGGCATTTAATTATATCTATTCACAGCAACAGTTTCATTCCAAGATGTAATCACATCACTCCGGTATTTATTTATATCTATTGATAGCAAGAGTTTCTTTGAATGTAATGGAAACATTCCGGTTTGGGGCATTGCAAGTTGTAACGGAATCATTCCGGTTTGGAGCATTGCCAGTTAAATGGAATCATTCCGGTTTCGGAGACTGCCAGCTGTAGGCTCTCTTGACTTCAGTTCAAGTGGCAGGTCCTCTTTCACGAGAGTAAACACACCTAGTTCTACATAACACCATTTGTACAGACTTGCTGGCAGCTCCATGACTGGTGGTCGGGGCGTTGGCCTTGGACAAGGCTTCCTTAGCGAGACGTATGAAATGTTCCATGTTCGATTGCTAGACAACATAGTATATGTATACAGTTGTGCGCGTGTGTGTCTGTAAGTGTGAGTATGTGAGAGAGAGAGAGCAGTTACAGACAGAAGTCGTAAGAATTTCAGACAACAGTTAGAGACAGGAAATAAAATCAAAAGAATAGACCAATGTCACGTGAAATTAAACCACAATCACGAGAAAATAGACCACATTCGCAAGGAAATTAGACAATAAATACATGAGCATACACAAGAAAACGGATCAAAATCACAAAAAAATATAGGAATATACACAAGGAAACAAACAATGATACCTAAAAGGTACACTGCACTGCCAGAAAAATAGACATACGTCACAGAACAAATAAACCGTGGTTACAGAAAATTAGACCATAAGCACAGGAAATGAAACACTACAGTTACAAGAAAATGGACCACGGTCACAGGAAATTAAATCGTTAATTCTGGGACATACACTGGAAAACCGACAATCATAAACGAAAACTATACTGCAATCACAAGAAAATAAGCACAGGTCACATGAAATAGACAATAATCACAAAAACAAAGACAAAAGTCACAAGCTATTAGACAGTAGTCACATGAAAATAGACAATAATCACAAAAACAAAGACAAAAGTCACAAGCTATTAGACAGTAATTGCAGGAGCACAAAGAGAAAAACAGATAAAATGTTAAAAGGAAATGGTACTGCAGTTACAGGAAAATAGACTATAGTTACAAGAACACCGATTGCACAGGGCTTTAGGCAGTAAACATAGGAGAATAGACAGGAAAATAGACTATAGTTACAAGACACCGATTGCACAGGGCTTTAGGCAGTAAACATAGGAGAATAGACAGGAAAATAGACTATAGTTACAAGACACCGATTGCACAGGGCTTTAGGCAGTAAACATAGGAGAATAGACAAGAAAATAGAAACATCTAATGGTACCTCCACTGCAGACAGCAAAATACATGTAGGTCAAAAGGAATCAGACTGCAATCATAGGGGAAAAAACTGTGATCACAGGTCTATGAAAATACTGTTAAAATCACAAAACTGACTACACTAACAAGAAAATATACTGGAATCAAAAGAAAATACGTTTTTTGTAAAAAAATCACAAAAAGCTGACTACAATAACAAGAAAATAGATTGGAATGACAGGAAAACAGTCTGAAAAAATCACAAACATCAGACTGCAATAAGAGGAAAATAGACTGCAATCACAGGAAAATATACTATAATCAGATAAATAGACTGAAATTGTAGGAAAACATACTAAAATCACAAAAATGTACTGCAATTTTTGGAAAACTTACAGTAATCACCAAAACAGACTGTAATCGCACGAAAAGACCATACTTACAATAAAATTAGTCAAAATTATAGAAACATAAACAGTAACTACAAGAAAATATTCTGATGATACATTAACAGCTTTGTTTGAAATATATGGTTCTAGGAATATAAAAGAATTTGGGGGAAATTAGTCACCTGAGAGACAATAAAAAATATTTAAAACTTCAAGAGTCATAAAACAAAATCCCAAATATGCAGTCTAAAAGACAAGAGTAAAAGAAAAACGAAAACAGTAATCTAAATAAGACTAGTCTTATGAAACTTTTTTCTTTAGTATTTTACAGTTTTCATATTAATCAAAAAGAGGTTACGCGTGAAAGATGTCCAACATTATCATGAAAAAGAGAGGTTACGCGTGAAAGATGTCCAATATTATCATGAAAGAGGGAGGTTATGCATGAAAGATGTCCGACATTATCATGAAAGAGGGAGGTTACGCGTAAAAGATGTCCAATATTATCATGAAAGAGGGAGGTTATGCATGAAAGATGTCCGACATTATCATGAAAGAGGGAGGTTACGCGTGAAAGATGTCCAATATTATCATGAAAGAGGGAGGTTACGCGTGAAAGATGTCCAATATTATCATGAAAGAGGGAGGTTACGCGTGAAAGATGTCCAATATTATCATGAAAGAGGGAGGTTACGCGTGAAAGATGTCCAATATTATCATGAAAGAGGGAGGTTACGCGTGAAAGATGTCCAATATTATCATGAAAGAGGGAGGTTACGCGTGAAAGATGTCCAATATTATCATGAAAGAGGGAGGTTACGCGTGAAAGATGTCCAATATTATCATGAAAGACAGAGGTTACGCGTGAAAGATGTCCGACACTATCCGTTTTTATGTCCTCATTGTGTATGTCGTATCGTATTCTTGTTTGTACATTTTGTATGTTCTCATTGTGTATGTCATTTGTATTTCTTAGATGTTCTTGCTATGTAGTGGGCATTTAATTATTTGTTAATAAACTCTATTTATTTATTAATCAACACCTCGACCTATGTCGTAATAAACTGGGTTAAAAAACTAGAGTAGTACATAACAGTTGATAAGACAGGTGGTACAGCTTGATCTAAGAACATGTGCCAAGTCAGAGTTATTCTGTAGTGTTCATTAAAAATACTAGGAACTATTCTGTGTTTTGGACGTGTGCCAGGTCAGAGTTATTCTGTAGTGTTCATTAAAAATACTAGGAACTATTCTGTGTTTTTGGACGTGTGCCAGGTCAGAGTTATTCTGTAGTGTTCATTAAAAATACTAGGAACTATTCTGTGTTTTTGGACGTGTGCCAGGTCAGAGTTATTCTGTAGTGTTCATTAAAAATACTAGGAACTATTCTGTGTTTTTGGACGTGTGCCAGGTCAGAGTTATTCTGTAGTGTTCATTAAAAATACTAGGAACTATTCTGTGTTTTTGGACGTGTGCCAGGTCAGAATTATTCTGTAGTGTTCATTAAAAATACTAGGAACTATTCTAGTGGTAGTGTAAGAGGCACTCTTCCAATCCATCACACACAAGCTGAGGGGTGCAAATTATCACAGTAGTAAAAGATGATAATTTTCTCGTAATTAAAGAGGCTCTCGCAGTAGTAATTTTTTAAAAAAAACTGATGCAAAAATGTTCAATATTATTATGAAAGAGAGAGGTTACGCTTGAAGAGATGTCCATCTTTGTCGTGAAAGAGACCATGTGGATGAAATGAAATGATTATGATGTTTATTTCAGTATATATATGACTGACAGTTAAAACAGTATTTTAAAACATTGAATTAAACGTAATACGTACAGTAGTCCCATAATTCTTTGACGAGCTTTTGTGGACTATCTTGGTACCAGACCGGCTGTAAATGTCTAACCAAGAAAGACGTTGTTCTTTTCAATTCCCAGTGTTGGACTACTTTGCTTCTCCATCAAATACGGCTTTTGATCCTCACGGTCCTGAGGCATATGTTTCTCATATCCCAAATAAGACACTTCTGGATCCAAATTGTTGTCGTTAGTAGTCTCCAAAGACGACTGTTGACTTCTGTATTTCAGTGGTGTGGCTGTAGCAGTGTCATAATCCGACTTGGGACCTTCTTCAAACGCCTCCAAAAAGCATTTTTCATTTCATGTTTTGCATTATCCATTCTACTATCTATAGGTGCATCGACATACATTTGATTGTCATGTTCCATTGGTTTATCAGTAGGAGTCTCCAAATACGACTTTTGACTCTCAAGCCCCAATGGTTCTTCATTGTTCATCTCTAAACATGACTTTTGACTTGTATGATACGGTGATTTATCACTAGTAGTAGCTGAATACGAAATTTCTCTTTCACGTCTGAAAGGTAATTTACTGCTAGTTTCCAAATTGGAATTTTCACCTTCACGTCTTATTGGTTTATCACTACTAGTCTCAATAAGTGACTTTTCTTTTTCATGCATTAATTGTTTATCACTGCTAGCCCCGATAATTGGCGTTTTGCTTTCACGCGTTACTGGCTTATCACTGCTAGTCTCCATAAATGACCTTTCGATTTCACGCATTAATTGTGTAACCCTGCTAGCCCCCATCAATGACTTTTCGCTTTTTTGCCTTAATTGTTTATCACTGCTAGTCCCCATAAATGACTTTTCACTTTCACGTCTTAAGCGTTTGTCACTGATAGTCTCCATAAACAACTTTTCTCCTTCGCGTCTTATTGGTTTATTATTGCTAGTCTCCATAAATGACTTTTCGATTTTTCGCCTTAATTGTTTATCACTGCTAGTCCCCATAAATGACTTTTCACTTTCATGTCTTAAGCGGTTATCATTGCTAGTCTCCATAAACGACTTTTCGCTTTCACCTCTTAATTGTTTATCACTGTTAGTCTCCATAAACATCGTTTCACTTTCACGCTTTAATTGTTTATCCCTGCTGGATGCCATAAATGATTTTTCGCTTTCATTCCTTAATTGTTTATCACTGCTGGTCTCCATATCTGACTTTTCATTTTCGTGTCTTATTGATTTATCACTGCTGGTCTCCATAACTGACTTTTCATTTTCGTGTCTTGTTGATTTATCATTGCTAGTCTCCTTGAATGGCTTTTCGTTTTCAGGTCTTAATTTTTTATCACCCCTAGTCTCCAAAATCAACTCTTCACTTTCATGTGATAAATGTTTATCACTAATAATCTCTAACTCTGACTTTTTACTTTCACCTGTTATAGATTTATCACTACTAGTCTTCATTAACGACTTTTCATTTTCGCGTCTTGACTGCTTAGCACTACTAACCTCCAAATCAGACTTTTCACTTTCAGGTGTTAAAGTTTTATCACTGCTAGTCTCCAAATCCGACTTTTCACTTTCACATGTTAAAATTTTATCACTGCTAGTCTCCACATCCGGTTTTTCACTTTCACGTGTTAAAGTTGTATCACTGCTAGTCTCCAAATCCGACTTTTCACTTTCACATTTTATAGGATTTTCACTTTCTGTTTCCAAATCTGTCTGTCGACTTGTATATTGCAGTGTTCTCTGATATGGAAACTCTTTACACAGATCTTCACTTTCAAATTTCACTGAATTATCATTAAGAGACCTCAAATACGACTGTTGACTCTCATATTCCAGCCCTTTAACAATAGGCGACTCTAAACACGACTGTTGACTCTCATATTCCAGCCCTTTATCACTAGGCGACTCTAAACACGACTGTTGACTCTCATATTCCAGCCCTTTATCACTAGGCGACTCTAAACATGACTGTTGACTCTCATATTCCAGCCCTTTATCACTAGGCGACTCTAAACACGACTGTTGACTCTCATATTCCAGCCCTTTATCACTAGGCGACTCTAAACACGACTGTTGACTCTCATGTTCCAGCCCTTTAACAATAGGAGTTTTCAAATACCACTTTTGTTTTTCTTGTTCCACTGTTTTTTCCCCAGGCATTTCCAAATTTGACTTTAGATTTTTATTCTCCATTGTTTTATCACTGGAAGTCTCCAAATGCGTTTTTTCACTTTCATGTTCCAGTCCTTTATCGCTAGTACTCTCCAAATCCGACTTTTGGTATATATATTCCAGTGCTTTATCTCTTGGAGTCTCCAAAATTTGACTTTCACGTTCCAATGGTTTAAGACTAGGAGTCTCAAAATGCTTTGTTATTTTACGTTCAACCACAACAGATTTATCACTAGCAGTCTCCATGTATGATATTTTGCTTTCATGTTCCTGAGTTTTATCACTAAGCGACTTCAAGTACATTTGACCAACAAGTTCCATTGTTTCTTTACTGTGTAACTCCAAATATGACTTCTGACTTTCCTGCTCCATTGTTATATTAGAACTCATATCTACATATGACTTCAGATCTTCAGGTTCTATTGTTGTATCAC
Source organism: Sinotaia quadrata (assembly GCA_028829895.1). Lineage (NCBI taxonomy): Eukaryota > Metazoa > Mollusca > Gastropoda > Architaenioglossa > Viviparidae > Sinotaia > Sinotaia quadrata. The sequence goes on along the minus strand of CM054181.1, from coordinate 74,646,964 downwards.
TTATCATCTTCAAATACGACTTTTTACTTTCGTGTTGTGACGTTTCATCACTAATAGACTTTCGACTATTTGTTTCCAGTATTTTACCACTAGTTCCCTCCACACGTGATTCCTTAGTTTCATATTGTAGTGGATTATCACTAGTAGTCTCCAAATGTGATTGTTGATCTTTATGTTCCAGTAGCTTATCTCTGTGAGTGTCCAAATATAACTTTTGACCTTCATGGTCCAGTGGCCTATCCTCCTGAGTGTCCAAATGCGACTTTTGATCTTTATGTTCCAGTGACTTCTCTCTGTCAGTGTCCAAATGCGACTTTTGATCCTTATTCTCCAGTGGCATATCTCTATGAGAATCCAAATACAACTTCTCATCTTTATGTTCCAGAAGCTTATGACTCTGAGTGTCCAAATACGACTTTTGATGTTCCAACGCTACAGTTGTGGTATCCAAAGACTTCTGACTTGTAGTTTCCAAAGATTTATTTTTTTCTTTTTGCAAATACCGCGACATCTGACCTCCATTTTGTCTTCTTGGATCCAGTGATGTATTAATATTTTTCTTAGCTTGTAGATATTCATTAGAAATCTTCTCCCAGTGTGATTTCTTTTTATCTCCAATTTGCGGATATTCATCAGAAATCTTCTCCAAATGTGATTTCTTTTTATCTCTGGCTTGCATATGTTCATCAGAAGTCTGTGAATGTGACTTCTTTTGATCTCTGGCTTGCAAATGTTCATCGGAAATTTTCTCCAAATGTGATTTCTTTTTATTTCTGGTTTGCATATGTTCATCTGAAGTCTCTAAATGTGACTTGTGTTGCTCTCTGGCTTGCACACATTCATCAGAAATCTTCTCAAGATAGCTAGCCGTTGAGCTTTTCATTTCTCTATTACTGTCCTTCCATGGTAAATACTGTGATTCTTGGCTGCCAGCGTCCACTGATTTCTCATTGAACGGCTCTGAACTTCTTGTTTCCAGTTGATGACTATCTTTCTCCAAATGTGCTGACCTATGACTTCTAGTCTCGACAGGTTTATCGACCTGCTTCATAAACATTAACCTTTGACATCTAATTTCCATGGGGTTATTGCCGTCCTGTAAACATGATGAATTTATACTTTTAGTTTTCAGACTTTCATAACCATCCTTCTCCAACTTTGACGATGCCTGTGAGTCCTTGCCCTTTTTGTATCTAGGCAACAAATATATAAACTCTTTTAGTGATGTAAATGTGCATGCACAGAAAGTTAAAGATTCTGTCAAATAATTTCATCATTAAAAAATGCAAATAATTTGCAAAATCATTTCAATGGTGATGGTGGCGATAAAAAGTCGCATCATGTAGAACCCTCCCTACGTCTATTATCTACGTCTACGTCTACTATCTACGTCTGCTATCGAAAGAATCGAGTTGACAAAATATTTATTCTGTCAAAGATCTTGTTTTCTTAGTGGACCAGTCAAGAAAACTTGACATATTGTCGGTGTTCTTTCTCCAAAGAGGGTACTGTAACCTGCAACTAACTGTCTTTAGAACTCTGTCATACCATAGCCTCTCTCCAAATTCCTATTCAACCACATTTTGACCAATGACAAAAGCCTTTACTTACGCGATTTTCTGTTTTATATATTTCCGGTCGCGATCATACTAGGGTGTGTTCTACGGCTAAATAAGCACATTATGTTACATGTTTATTTTTGTACTATGCTTATTATGCATTATATTCGTATTCACGTTTGTGCGTGCCTGTCAGATTGTGTAAGAATCTCGGCATGCATTGTAAAATGGGGAGATGGACCTGTTGTTCTCACAAAGACCAGACTGTTGACATATTATATCATTTGTTTCCGTCGACACCAGACAACTGTAAGGCACCGAAGAAAAATAATCATTCACAATATTTGGAGTCTTCCAAGATATCATAGGACGTGTGCGAATGGCAGTTAATAATTATCCGTAATTTATTTATAAAATTTACTATGACAGTGTTTGAGGCCTTTTTCAACACAGTCCCCTTGGTCTAATGTTTTTACAATGTTTGTGACCTTACAACACAGTCCCCTTGCTTTGTCAATTCACTTGGTCCAGCGTTGCACGAGCTTCATTATGACGTCAGAAAATATTTCTTTCCCTGACGAAATGCGCCGTTGTCTTGGTTCGTGGAAAATCAACAGCCTCTTTATGTTTTGAGAGCCATTTGCACACATTCACTGTTGAGGATGATTACAAAGGCAGAACCATGGCTAAAATGTTACGTCACCAACAGTCACCCCCTGTAGATGTGGTCACCACCAGTACATTTGCTCACCACCAACCGATGTGGCCGCCAACAGTAGATGTGGTCGGATGACACTTTCCTTCTTCGTGAGCTCCATTTTTGTGACCTTTGAACTTGTGAACCCGTTCGTAGACACTCCGCTGGTGCAAGTAACTGTTCCCATGCTGTGCTGAAAACCGTCGCTGACTCTCAGTCTGCGGGTATACCAGCCCCACCACCACCAACAACAACAACAACTCTTTATGAAGGTATTTTGATGGTAAGTGTCAGAGTTGGAGTAAATATTCAAGTTGAAGATATGCTAGAAATTGTGATGTAATGCAAACCAGTTCCAACTCGAGGAGTAGTTTTAATTGACCAGTGGTTAAGATTTACAAGAACGAGACCAGCTAATGGACTGAGATCTGCATGCTGTAGAGATTTCTATTGTCTGATCACTTGAATTTGGTGTGGTAAGAAAGGCAGCCATTAGTTTAATGGGTAAAACTGCCTTTCTTCTGTGAATAATTTGAACCTAATAGTTTACTGATTAGAATCAACTACAACCGACCGTGAATAATTTGAACCTAATGGTGAGCTGAGAGTACTTGTGGAATCAGCTACGGTAACATCGTAATACGAACGACAACCGTGTACTGGCAAGAGAGTATGGAATCAGCTTGAACCTGAAGATGTGACATCGTGACTCGATGACAACTATGGATCATCTATGGTCTGAAGACGTCACTAGCTATAATACAAGCTACGGACTGAAGACGTCACTAGATATAATACAAGTTAAGGTCTGAAGACGTCATCTGCTCTAATACAGCTACGGTCTGAAGACTTCACTAGCTATTTTACAGCTACGGTCTGAAGACTTCACTTGCTATAATAGAACTATGGTCTGAAGACTTCTCTAGCTATAATACACTTACGGTCTGAAGACTTCACTAGCTAAAATACAAGCTACGGTCTGAAGACATCACTAGCTATAATAGAACTCTGGTCTGAAGACTTCACTAGCTATAATAGAGCTACGGTCTGAAGACGTCACGAGTTATATAATAGAGCTACGGTCTGATGACGTCAGATATTGTAGTTAAAAGTGCTCCCGTATACCTACTTGGTTAAATATCAGATAAGAATAACTAAATGTCCATTGATCGTTGGTGGTTCCAGAGATTTCCGAAATCTATATATTCACTCAGAATTCTAGTTCAATACATCAGCGTTGTTATAAAGCCTGTTAATACCAGTATTTTAATGATAGCCATTCACCAGTTAGGTATTTGAATATCAACAGATTTATAATAATACATTTCATATGTCCATCTGTTATTTATATTAGAAAACATTTATCCAAATGAAGGCTATTTAATTGGAATACTGACTTTATAAATTTCCCTTGTCTTTACCTTTCTCTAAGCATTCGGAATTGTTATGTTGCTTGATATATTTTTTTAAACGTATATAATCTTGTTGTTTATAGTACTGATACTTCTTTACCTGTATCTATCACTTTTCCCAGGCGATTTCTTGGGAGGATAGCACAAAGAGATTTGCTGTCGTCTTGTGCTGCTGGCATCATCGTCACTTGAAGTAGATCTGTAATATAAAAATCACTATGAATTTAATTTAAAAAGCCAAAATTTGTAATCACTCACTTGAAGTAGATCTGTAATATAAAAATCACTATGAATTTAATTTAAAAAGCCAAAATTTGTAATCACTCACTTGAAGTAGATCTGTAATATAAAAATCACTATGAATTTAATTAAAAAGGCCAAAATTTCCCACTCACTTGAAGTAGATCTGTAATATAAGAATCACTATGAAATTAATTTAAAAGACCAAAATGTGTAATCAGTCACCCCGTTTATGAAATGTTACTCTCTAGCTAGCTATCTAGATTTCTGCCTATCTATCTACATAATGAACCCAAACAACATAGTCCCAAGAAACAAAAAGAACCGCAGAGTATAAGATGAACCCAAACAGCAAGACACACACAAACACACAAAGGGTGGCTCATCTTAACATAACAAACAGCACTGTCCCAAGACACACACTCACATACACACAAAAACTCAGGGTAATTCAATAGTAACAACTGGCCACCCTCCCTTTCCCTGGACCAGACATCAATGGAACGCTGTTGGTTTGATCAGATGCAGATGGATTCTATTGCAACCACCAGATTGGTGAAGATTAAGTTTTAAGAACACTCCAAAGATACATTGCTTTATGCGTTATAAACTCTTAAGGTGACAATTCTTTTTCAGCCATCAGTTTGGTGAAGGTAAGTTTTAAGAACACTCCAAAGATACATTGCTTTATGCGTTATAAACTCTTAAGGTGACAATTCTTTTTCAGCCATCAGTTTCGTGAAGGTAAGTTTTAAGAACACTCCAAAGATACATTGCTTTATGCGTTATAAAATCTTATGGTGACTTCTTTTTCAGCCACCAAATTGGTGAAGGTAAGTTTTAAGAACACTCCAAAGATACATTGCTTTATGCGTTATAAACTCTTATGACGGCAATATTGAGTTTTGAAATCTATTGTAGACAATTCAGTCAAAACTCACCTAGACATTTTATTTCTTATTTACTTTTTTATTTTAATTGTTTCATTTTTCCACTGTTAAATTTGACCTTTTCATTTGTCCCATCGGTTAGAATTTCAGCCAATTAAAGTAAGATTACATTTTTAATCTATCTTTCTCTTCATTCACATTTCACACGCCACCCTCTTCAAACGCACACACATACACACACACACACACACACACACACACACACACAAGCACACACATAAGTGACTCAGTGATAACAAAATAAACGCTCCCTTGGAGTTTCTATAAAGAAATGAAACTATTAATAATGCTACTAATAACAATAAATCTTATTTCCTTAACCGCAAATAAAGAAAATCGACCCGTACATATATAAACAGTAAACTCAGTTTATGTAGAGGGAAAAATTCAAAATATTTCAAATTGCAAAGGAGAAAATTCACAAAATATTTCAAAGTACAGAAAAGTGTCAATACAAATTAGAAAAAGATATACTGACATCCCCCAAAGGATTCTCATCGGTGTGAACGAAAATCTAAGTGACATAAAAGTGCCATGAAAAGCCCAAAAAGGAAGATTTATATATAAAAGTTTCCCAAAACAAAAACACTTGGGCAAATTACATGGTGTCGAAACTAAAAGAAAGTTGGGCAATCATTTTTTACTTGTGTAGAAAAACAAGAAACTTAAATATTTAAGGTAGGGACATTGCTTTGAGTCCAACAGATTTATTATTCATTCATTCTTTCAAGCATCATTCATCATAACATGTCAATGTAGTTTTCTTATGTGTACTGATCTGTGTTCATGACAATGTAGTTTTCTGATGTGGACTGGTCTGTGTATATTACATGTCAATGTAGTTTCTGATGTGGACTGGTCTGTGTATATTACATGTCAATGTAGTTTCTGATGTGGACTGATCTGTTTACATGACGTCAATATATAGCTTTTCATGTATATTGACTATGTACATGACGTCAATTTAGTTTTTCATTTACATGGCACTATAACTGTAATTGTTAATAATAATTATTGCTCTATAATTGTAGATATTGTTTACATGTTACTAAAGCCGTAATTATAAGTAATTTTGTGTGCTTCTGTTACAGAACTTGTCAACAATCCTTGGTTGGTCTTATAATTATAAATAAACTTTATTTGGTTCTGTAATTAAATGTAAACAGCCTTTACCTGTTCTATAATATAATAATAATTTAATTATCTTACAAGCTTTCAACTCCATTGCTTTATATTTTCTTACGTGGTTGTACTGTTGTCCCATTGCTCGTCCGCCATGTTTGAGGTAAAAGAGTGGTGAGGGGTTGGCCGCCTCAACTTAGTGCCTAACCGTCTAGACAAGGGAGAAAACCATCAGGATGTTTATTCAATTTGTATTTAAATAGAATAACTAGAACTTAGCTATAATTTAAATGTACCTTAATAATAACTTAAATAATATTTCGAAATAATTTTGTAACTTAAAACTATAAATAACTTAAATCATCTTTACTTGCTTATAAATTCTTTAGTCTAAGTTTTCCTTACTTGGTTCTTCTGCTGACCTGTTGCTCGATAACCTTGCTTTGCGTAAAAGGGTGGTAAGGTGTTGGCCGCCTCAATTTCGTGTCTAACCGTCTAGTCAAGATAGAAAACCATCAGAAGAAAAGAATTCAATTTGTATTTAAATAGAATAACTAGAACTTAGCTATAATTTAAATGTACCTTAACTATACCTTAAGTAATTTTGTAACTTAAAATTATAAATAATTTAAATCATCTTTACTTGCTTATAAATTCTTTAGTCTAAGTTTTCCTTACTTGGTTTTTCTGCTGACCTGTTGCTCGATAACCTTGCTTTGGGTAAAAGGGTGGTAAGGTGTTGGCCGCCTCAATTTCGTTTCTAACCGTCTAGTCAAGATAGAAAACCATCAGAAGGAAAGAATTCAATTTGTATTTAAATAGAACAACTGGAACTTAGCAATTGTATTTTACTATAATGTTTGGGAATTTTTTTAATAATAACTCTAGACTCTATTATTTCAGCTATATTATAAAATCATTTTAATTAAATAAGTTATAAATCTCTATTGGTATTTTGAATCGTCTTGACTAAAGTTGTATTGCATTGTAACTTGAACATAAAAAAAACTAATTTCTTGCATTTATGTCACAAAATGCCATAATTTCGATAGTAAGTAATTATAACTTGTCAATGACATAAGTGTAATATTTTGATGTAACTAAAAGATTAGAATTATATACTGTCGTGTATGAAAGTAAATCAAATAAATATAATATATCAGACATGCGCCATGGGATGAGAGAGAGCTATATTGTGCTTAAGATATCGGGATGCGAGATGAATAGGTCCAAAATTAATTATTCTACCACACACAACATCTTTTCCCACAGCCACAGCTGTTCCAACACTCAAAACATCTTTTCTCACAGCCCCAATGTTCTACAACTCAAAACATCTTTACCCACAGCTACAACTGTTTACCACCCAAGATATCTTTTCCCAAAGCTACCATTGTTCTACCACTTAAAATATCTTTTCCTCAGGTACACGTTTTTGACTCAAAATCTTTTCCCCACAGCTAGAATTGTTTTATCACTCAAGATATCTTTTCCCACAGCTACAGTTGTTATACCACTTTGACACAATACCACCCTAGTTAATGGTTAAGATTAATATCAATATTAATGATCCAATACTAATTACAAGGGATGAAATCTTCATTTATTTTATTATAAGAAGACAACACTCATCTCTCTCACTTGGCAGATATTTGGGAGCTGTAAAAGTTTTCTTTCCCACAACATTAAGAACAAACATATACTCTCTCACAATATTCCAAAGGTGGAAAACTTCTTACCAAAGAAGATAAATCTGTCTTTAATCTATATTTGGCGAGCCCTCATCCACCCACTATCTTTTCAACATATGGTTATCAAAATATTAAGAAGGTCAATAAATTTATTAAATGACCGATCAAATATACACATAACAAATACGATAAAAAGATTATTTTGACATCAATATTTCCATGAAATCACATTCGAATAATTTCAATGCCTATACAGATTTATATCCTAACCTAAAATGATTCAACAGAATAGTGTCAATATAACTCACAGGATAATTCTTATCAGAGAACAGAAATGGAGTTATTAGAACAAGTGATAATAGTTTATACATAACCTTTTCTAGATGATTGTCACAATAGTTTTCCACATGCTTTAATAATGAAGTCACAGGTTTATTGTTCACACTAGAATTGTCATTTTTTTTTTACATGTTCCTCTAGCATCCTATTTTGAGCTGATTTTCTCTCAAGAATAATCTGGGTGCTCCTTCACCATATTAGTCCCATCAATGAACAACAATGAAGCAATTTCTAGTAACTTAGAACAACAGTGTAGCAATTTCCAGTAACTTCCTTGAATCAGAAATTTCAAGACATCTTTTCATTGCTCTACCTTTCAAGACATCTTTTCATTGCTCTACCTTTCAAGAAATCTTTTCATTGCTCTCCCTTTCAAGACATCTTGTAATAGGTGTGTTTGAAAATTGTTTCCTGAGTGTCAGTGTCTAAGGGAGCATGTCGACATGAACTTTGAACTCACAAAACCGACGATCTGAACTGCTTTAGCTACTCCTTACTTGGACCCAGCAAACTGCGAAATTCATAGCCAGTAATTAGAGACCATTTTGTCTGTTCAGAGGACAAGAACTAGTTGACTCCTGAAGTGAGCAGTCCGTTCTAAGAAACACTGTACAGCAAGAATTGTATATATGACAGCGTGTGAGCGACTTGTTGTTTGAATTTAATTAACATTGCCATGCTAAAACTCAATTGCTCAAGCATTGAAATTTAATTGCAGTTGATGTATTAATGATTGTTCTAACTGAATTAGGCTGCAAAACCTTTAATCAGTTCCACTGCAGAAAGAGATCGGTAAAATACAAATGTAGAGTAAATATAGAGCAATGTAGAGAGGGCGACATTATACACATGGTGTCGAGCTCCTGAGGAAACCATGTCAATGTGCTCAACTTCTCACATTTCTGACAAGCGATCTTGAAAGACTTCAAGAAATGCCAGTCTATGATACTAGCGATCTGTGGGTAGCAACGTGCGAAACGAATGGTGATCATAAGTGACAGTGCAAATATTGGTGTGCAGCGCTTTGCAGGTCAAGCAAGTGACACACCACTACGTACCAATCAACGAATGCAAATAATAGAGAAACTGCAGAGATACAAGAAAACTTATTTGAATCTGTCGAACGCGTTACAAGTCCTTTGTGGGAATCGTGTTATGATGATGTCAGTGTGCTACAGGTCCTTTGTGGGAATCGTGTTATGATGATGTCAGTGTGCTACAGGTCCTTTGTGGGAATCGTGTTATGATGATGTCAGTGTGCTACAGGTCCTTTGTGGGAATCGTGTTATGATGATGTCAGTGTGTTACAAGTCCTTTGTGAGCATCATGTTATGATGATGTCAATGTGTTACACGTCCTTTGTGGGAATCATGTTATGGTGATGCCAGAAGTGTTAGAGTACTTTATCTTAAAGAAAGTATTGGAATCGTGTAGGTATACTGATTAGGTATTAGAAGTCTCTTAATCGTGTTTCGACTGAAAGATGGGGTATTAGAAGTCTCAGACTGATTGAAAGACAGGGTTTTAGAAGTCTATTAATCGTGTGTATCGATAAAGTGCTGTTAACGACCTCGTAGCTTGTGTCTGGGGCCAACCCCAGTATCTATGAGTAAAATTATTATTTTAATATTGAACAATCTGAATTAATTTGTTTTCCTAAATTATCCCTGAAACTCACCACGAAAAAACTCACAAAGATTTTAAAAAAGCAAGTGTTCTATTAAGTCGATAGTAGTAGTAGTAGAAATATGGGGTAATAATAGTTATAGTAGAAATATGGGGTAATAATAGTAGTAGTAGAAATATGGGGTAATAGTAGTAGTAGTAGAAATATGGGGTAATAGTAGTAGTAGTAGAAATATGGGGTAATAGTAGTAGTAGTAATAGTAGCAGAAGAACGAGTACAGTAGTAGTAGTAGTAATAGTAGCAAAAGTAGTAATGTAATAGTAGTATAGTAATAGTAGAAGTAATAGTGGTATAGTAACAGTATACGGGTACAATAATAATAGCAAAAGCATAGTAATAAACTTAGTAGTAGAAGCATACTAGAGAAGTAGTAATAGTAGAGTAGTAATCTAGAAAGGAAAATAGTAAAATAGTCTTACAAAATTTGCTTAATCAAAACATGCAGTTTTCAGCAAAACTATTAACATTTAAATGGCTAATTGTAATGTTAGATTACTCTGCAGTTTTCGCTTTAGAGAGGCTTGATAAATCACTTTGCGCTTGTGTCGGGAGTTCCTTTCGGGCGTCTCCTTTGTCAGGCACCTCCATTTTACTGTTGTCCCTTTCTGATACATCTTTTCCTGATATCTCATACCGCAAGGGCTGCATCTTATCAAATTCACACAAGCCATCGTGCTTTCTTTTAACTTTCCTGATATACGATTGTAATTTCTCGTCCTGCCAGGATTGATGTGCCTCATTAGAGCCAATGTAAAATGACCTACGAGTGATCCCTTTGCTGGATGTTGATTCGTCTGAAGTTGTCTTCTCGTGCTTTCTGAGTAACCTCTCGTCATTTTCAGGAAAGGCGAGGCTCCTTTTATTCTTTTGGATGGAATCCAGCAATTCTGATTTCGATGATATTTCCGAGAAGATGCGGTCCCTTGGTTTCCCCATGCTCGATTTGAACCATTCTGGCAGCCTGAGTACATCCTCTGGGGAAAGAAATGTTGAAACAAGGTCAAAAATCTTCTAACAGAAAATGGAATAGTGGGTATCTGTTACACTTAATGAATTAAAATGTAAGGCTTTGTTATGAAAGAATATTTTTTAATTTGTAATTATTAACACTGTATTAGAAACAGAAATGTATCTTTCACTTTCTTTTTTTTTTTAATTTATGATCATTTCACTCTGTTATATCAATCAATAATGGCTTCATCAGGGTGACAGAGAGTTAAGACATAATGTTAAATATAATGTCATGCGAGTCAGTCAATGCAGAGTCTAATATCTGTACCACATCACTAAATCAAATGTGTAGAATCAGTCACCTGCCAGCTAATTCTATGACCAACGATGGCTGTGAATAGGTAGTGAAGCTGCTATTAGCTAGAAGTCACAGTCATTTCCCCTGACAATTTAATGCCTGCAGATCACTTAACTGAAATCAGAAGCTGGCAAAGTCAGGCTGATGATAAGTGGCGATAAAGCAAAGATCGTACAATTTAGCAACCCTCCTAAAAGCACGCAGATCGCTGTTATACCAGGCACATTGCAATGCCCATAATTATCGCTGTTATACCAAGCACATTGCAATGCCAGTAATTCTCGCTGTTGTACCAAGCACTTTGCAATGGCAGTAATTCTCGCTGTTGTACCAAGCACATTGCAATACCAGTAATTCTTGCTGTTGTACCAAAATCTTCAAAGGCAACTGCTCTTGCTGTAATATCAAGCACATTTCAATACCAATAGTTCTGCTATTATACCAAGCTCATTTTAATACCAGTAGTTCTCGCTGTTGTTCCAGTAACATTTCAATACTAAAAGTCCTTGCTGTTGTACCAAGAACCTTTCAATACCAATAGTCCTCGCTGTTGTACCAAGAACATTTCAATACCAATAGTCCTCGCTGTTGTACCAAGAACATTTCAATACCAATAGTCCTCGCTGTTGTATCAAGAACATTTCAATACCAACAGTCCTCGCTGTTGTACCAAGAACATTTCAATACCAACAGTCCTCGCTGTTGTACCAAGAACATTTCAATACCAACAGTCCTCACTGTTGTACCAAGAACATTTCAAGTGGTGAATGAGAAGTTACTAGTTTGTTAACCACAAATACTCACAGCACTAAGGGATGTAATCTGTTTGATTTCATATTGCGAGATGTGAATGAGAAGTAACTTGTGATCTAACCACAAATACTCACAGCACTAAGGGATGTAATCTGTTTGATTCCCTATTGTGAGTTGTGAATGAGAAGTAACTTGCGTGTTAACAGCAAATAAACACAGCAGTGAAAGATGTAACCTGTTCGATTCAGTAGATTGAGAGAAAGAAAGAATATTGTACCTGCGTGTTGACAACAGTGGGGATTAAAATAATCAATATTTTAATATGTCACTCCTGTGCTATACCAAGGGCAGGCATCGCTATTCCATACCACTGCTATACCCAAAAGTGAACATCGGTTCAAAATGTATAGGAACCATTGTTTGAATGACTATTGATGGTCTAGACAGGTACTTGACAAATCAAAATATAGTATATTGACAGCTAAGCAAGTACTTGATTGATCAAAATTCAAGTCATTATATAGTTAATATATAATTTTGTTCATCTAGAAATATAGTGAGTATTCTCATTCTGGTCAAGTACTTGATGGCTCAAAATCTGAGTTGTTATATATGTAATATAAATTTGTCCAACTAGAAATATAGTGAATATTCTCAATCTGGTCAGGCTCTTGAATATATCGTTATACTAAACTTAATACAAGTTTGTCCATCTAGAAATAAAATGAGTATTCTCAATCTGGAAAAGTATGTGACAGCTCAGAATATATTATTACTTAAAGTTGACTATGGCTCTAACTTGTGTAAATATCATTTTTCAGAATATGTTGCTTAAAGAAATGTTATGTAATAGTACTTTTTATTTCCAGGTTTGAAATATAATATACCATGTCAAAAGCATGTGTGTGTGGGGGGGAGGGTATATTTAAGTGTCATGAAAATCTTTAAATGTTAGTATGCCAATTTTTATTTTATTGCTGGAGCAAATGTCCATGCTTGTGGTCTGTAACATCTGTCCCTAAGATTAATCATAATTGCAAATTGTTTAAACTCAAAGGGAAAGTTATTTAGGAGATGAACTACAATTCTTCTTGCCACACCCTGTCAGTTTGGTCACCTCAATAAGATTCCAATGTAGCTTCTGCACCTTCAACTTTGTTCCATTGTATAATTGATGGGGGGTCAGATTCTGAAATAGTATTATGGGTGCATCAATGTTTAGAAATATTTTAAGGACAGGAAGTCAGGGAACATTACATTGTTAAGAAAGTTGATTGGATAATGAACAGCTTCATCCTAGTTCACAACAGTATTAATTGTGCAAACATAAGAACTAACCACATACTGTAATGTAAACCACCAAAATACAATATTTATTTGGTTTAAAATGTAATATGAGAATGAAAAAGTCATCTCTACAGATCCACAGAGGTCAGAGTGTTATAGGGTTATTTATAGCTCACCATGTTTGCGCCATGCCTCGCGTATATGCTTTACTATTTTCGTAGTTTTAGGGCTATTGATGAACCCGCTTATGGAAAAGCATGATGTTATTAGCCTGTTTTGATTCTAGGACACTAAGGTATACAACATTAAAAGTCCGATCAAAATCAACCCAGCAGTTTTGTAGTTAATCGTGGTCAACCAACCAACCAAACAGACAAAACAGATGTAATTTTATTATATGTCTAGATACTCTATGCAAATTTCACTGTGCACTCACAATTACTGGCTCATAGTTTTCTCGGGGTTACATTTGTTGAATATAATTAATGATGCATGCACCACCGATGTAAGATGATAATCAATCACTAAATCGGTGAAACTGTTCACAAAATAGCACCCAAAATAAAAAGTAGCATGGCTACACGGGACACATGGTGTTTAGACACAGTGCTATTGATGCAGAGTATCAGTTAAAGAAAGAGTGGGGCACAGAGACACCATATCAACACCGTACTAGTGAGACAGGAAGATACAGTACCAAGAGAGTATCAGTGGTGCACGAAGACAGCTCAGTGGTAAGAAAAGACAGTATCAATTGTGAAAAAAACACTGATGCACACAGACACAGTATCAGTGGTGCCTATACAGAATCATTGATGCACACAGACACAGTATCAGTGGTGCCTAGACAGAATCACTGATGCATACAGACACAGTATCAGTGGTGCCTATACAGAATCACTGATGCATACACAGTATCAGTGGTGCCTAGACAAAATCACTGATGCATATAGACACAGTATCAGTGGTGCCTAGACAGAATCACTGATGCATACAGACCAGGGCCGTCTTAATAGTATTATAGGCCCATGGCCAAAGCTGTGCACAGGGGCCCCTACCCATACAACTCACAGGAATAAAACATACATAGATTAGCATGGGGCCCCTATGCTCGCGAGGCCCCCTTGGCAACTGCCCAGCTTGCCCATGCGTTAAGATGACATAGATAGAATCAGTGGTGCTTAGACTGAATCAGTGATGCATACAGACACAGTATCAGTGATGCAAGTAAATCGTTAAACCAGTATTAGTGTTGCAAAGAGCACATTATGCTGCATGTGTGTGTGTGTGTTTGTGTTTGTGTGCGTGTGTGTACGTGTGTTGTATCTATATTTCATAGGACTGGGTCTGATCTTCATGCATTAGATTTGTTCAGGGTGTTAGCTGTTTGTTGATTTGCTTTATTCCCGCTCGCTCTCTCTCTGTCTCTCTCGCTCTCTCTGTCTCTGTCTCTCTCTCTCTCTCTCTCTCTCTCTCTCTCTCTCTCTCTCTCTCTCGCCTCTTTGTTGGGGTGGGGAGAGGTGCATTTACAATTTCGAAGATTTAAAAGGAAACAAAAATATTCAGGTTACCATTGCATATATTGCTTGACAAAAAATGACCCTATTTTGAACCATAAAACTGAACATTAAACATCAAATTACGGTAGGAGGATATAGCATCGTTACCTGGGAATGCCGTGGGAGACCTTTTGCCACAGAAAGCCATGATTGCCGGAATGAATGGAACACATTCTGGAGTGACACCATCACGCAAAGACTGCAGGTATTTCCTTAGAGCCTCGTTTTCTTCATGGAGTTTGTCACATTGCGTTTTGATCTCATCAGTTCTTGAAAACTCCTTCTGTCTGGCACCGGATGATGGACTTGTCTGACCCTGTGAACGCAATGGATGCGGGGGGGTACGCGCGCCAGGTGATGACATTCTCGCACCAACCTGACCAGAGCGTCCCAGGGTAGAGAAGTGATGAATTAAAAGCCGGGTCAACGTAAGTTTCGGCGTCATAGACGACTGACGTCATGACAGAGTCATCTTCTGCGACATAAAAGAGAGCTCTCTCCCAATCACAGATCTAAATAGTGACAACACTTTACGCACATTACAGAAAAACAACAGTATACACACGCGCCCGCTCTCTCCAGAAAATAGAGTGAAGTAAGAAATTTCCTTTACGGGACTACAGTGTTGCGTCATTGATACCAGTGAGTTATTGATCTTCTGGTCATTAGGTGAACTTTGACCAATGATTTTAGATACGTTTTGTAATATTTGTGGAATTATATTTCTCTCACTTGCAACATCAAAATCGATGGGTGAGACTTATTGCGGAACTACAATATCTGGTCTTGGCGCAGGAATCCACTCGATCTGTTTATATCTCGAAGTCCCAGAGTATTTTGACTTCTGTCTTAGGCAAAATTTTTTTTTTTTTTTTTTTTTTTTGAGAGGGGTGTATCCTGTTCTTTCCAGGGTTTTACTCCATTGTTCTTACATAAATTTCTGTGTCTGCAGTGTGCATTTGGAGATTAAGTGAGATTTTTGTTTTGTGAGATTTCATGTTGAGTGCTTGATCTTGACTCTAACAGTCTTAGATTGCTCGTGAATGTACTTTCTGTAAACAGCTTCAGTTTGTTTTGTTATTTGCCTGCATACCATTACCTGAGGACATAATAGATCTAGAAAGTGTATCAGTACATAATAGATAATAAATGTCACGACTTCACCCCAGAGAGATGGGAACTGCTAGCCAACTGATACGCCAATGTTGTATAGATGGAAAAACAGTTGTCTCATACACAGACAGCAGGATGTTCCTGGGAGGGGGGATAATGCTTTATTCTGTATGTAGGGTAAAGTGTATGAGTGAGCAAATATATGGAATGAATGCAGGGTATAACTGTAAAGTGAAGATGCACAGAATAATCAACGAACACACAAACCAACACACTAATAAATCACAGAACAACACGTCAACAGCTACACCAACTCACTCCCAGAAACAACAACAGGTCTGTGATATAAGGTGCAAAAATATCTTTTACACCCACTACAATCATGGGGTGGGGAATGAGAGCAATGAATAATGAAAATAAACTAAAAAAAAATTAAATGGCAAAATAAAGAGTCAAACAATGAAAATCAATCATGTGAAGTGGGAGTACCACCACTACAATATGAAATCTATATTACATAAAGAAGAAAGAAAAAAATTACTGTCAGGTTGAAAACCCGATATAGATAATAATAATAATGTTAAATTCAATTAATGTTCAAAAGGCCCATTATTGGATGGCCAGAAAATGTGCCTTTCTTAAGTAGAGTTCGTAAAAATTTAAAGGGTGAAAACTCACAATCAAATAGTTATTTATAAATAACTAGAGTCTTTTATGACTAATGAGAGTTGAATAGTTCCTAGAAAGGTTCTACAACTATAACATTTCTAACTAATTAACTAATTAATTTTATAAATATAACCTACCAAAGAGAATGCGCCTCTACATAAATAAAATCACTCGTTACCATATTTTGTTATAGATGAAGATACTGATGGCGAACCCACTGTCTCGATGAACACATCAGTGGGCATACTGACGAGTAATGAATAATAGTCCTAGTGTGCACAAACGAAAAAAATATGAATTCCACAAATGTCTGGTGAAAACCAGAAACTCTCCAAGTTTAAAGTTTTGCATGTCGTTTCCCGTTGAAAAATGGTGAAAAACAAATTACAACTGAAATGTTGCAATTACTCCTCACTGAAAAGCATAGAAGTTAACTAAGCAATACAGTAAGATTAGCAGAGAACAGAATGGAATGGAGGAAACTGGTTGTCAGATCATCAGTGGTGCCCCAATGGTTGACAAGACTAAGAGATAGATAGATAGATAGACAGACAGACAGATAGATAGATAGATAGATAGATAGATAGATAGATAGATAGATAGATAGATAGATAGATAGATAGATAGATAGATAGATAGATAGATAGATAGATAGATAGATAGATAGATAGATAGATAGATAGATAGATAGATAGAGTTAAAATAATGACTCAAGAAAAGAATATGCTAGAACTTGCTGTTGTAATCCAAACCAGTTCCAAGAGGATGATAGTTTTTCTGACTAATAGTCTCATACTTGTTCATAAAAATTCCATCCAATGGGGATAGACCAAAACTTACTTTGTTCTAATCACTTTGATTTTGACATAACTTAAGTCCAGACATAAAAGGCTATCTCTGGCTTATGGTAAGTTAACTGACTGATAGGTGTGTATCCAGCATTGTCATTGAACTTAACAGTAAATTTGTTGCTTTAAGTTGATTTTTGTGAATTCCATTCAAAAACCAATATGATGGAAAGTAAGGCTTGTGTTTAGTCTCAAGAATTCATGAAGATTTTTTTAACATACCTTACTTGAGTAGCACACATGAAGGTTCTGGAACACTCCTCATGATGTGATTTGATAGCACATACAAAGTTCTGGATGATTCTCCATGGTGTGCTTATGAGCGCATTGAAGATTCTACAACAGTTGTCTATTGTGCCTAGAAGGGGTACATTGGACGTCATCTAATAAGAAAGAAAGTGATTTGTTGCAAACCACATGATTGTGAACACGTGCTAGGGACAGCCGCCATCATTGAAAAGGTTGACTATAATTGACTATATTTATCTCTCTTAAACTTTGTTCTCATTTCTATGATGAAACTATATCTTTGAACTTGATTATATATATATATATATATTTATTTATTTAACTGCCGATGTCTGTGCTAAGGAATAAGTGTCTAACATTTAATCAGACGTTGTTAAGTGATGTAAATGCAAATGCTCTTTTGATTATATTCATATGCTGTATATTTGATTGTTGATTTATTGTTAAATCTATTATACTTCTTGCACATATATTAAAATTTTATGTTGGAGAAATAGTGGATGGATGGGGGCTCATTAAATATAAATAAAAGACGATTTTTTATTACTCCTTTAGTAAGAAGTTTCCACCTGCAAAAGTACTGTGTGACAGTAAAACGTCTATCTTGTTATTATGGAAGGGAGAAGACTTTTACTACACCCGTATAATCCGCGTCAGTTTGTGGATTGTTTCGAAAATAGGCTACGGAATACGAGAATGGTGTTTGTGGCACACAAATCTATACCTCATTCACCCATCCGTAGCTATCACACACACACACACACACACACACACACACACACACACACCACACAGTCAAGAATTGTAGAAATATAATAAATGAATCGGAGGGAGACCACTCTTCTTATTTCTGAAGCTTAAGGGAATCTACTCTGTACAAAATCTCAAATTTGTTTAATTAAATAAATAGGTAATGGTGAAGTGTGTGGTTTCCTTATTAATTCATTACATAAATTGCCACTAAATTATTAGATGATATACGTTTTTTTCTAACATTGCATTACTGATACCTAAAAATATGTTTTGGTTAACATTCTTATATTTCTTTTTCTGTCTTCACCGAACATGTACGTTTTACTTTTAGCATCAGCAATCCAGTTTTGAAATAGCAAATGTAGGCCTACAAAATATTAAATTATTTAGATGTAATTGTCAGATTAACAATACCGTTAAATGCACAACTTGGTTAATATTTCCAATCCGGTTTACGTCATGATTAGGATGAATCAGTGTAATCGTCCAAACAAAATTGATGTGCTTAATTTAATTATCATAGACCTATAGTATAAGTCCGTCGATTTATGATATACCCACTATTTCAAAAGCTTTATCAGACTCTTTTAGATTTAGATAAAAACTGGATAGTTATAATAATAATGATGTAAAAACATTTAAATAATAATAGTGTCAACGTTAAGTGAATTAATTGTTGTGTTACTACTGTACTAGTACTACCGATTTATGTTTAAATTTTCAATTATTAGGAATTATATTTGTGTAATGTGTTTGATTTGACTGTTGTGTTAGTGTTAGAATTAAATCAACTTGAAAATGCCAGAAAGCAGCAATTCTAATACTAGTTTATTTTGTCAGGAGATTATTGAGTATATTGTATTAAGTATAATTTGCTAATATCTTAATATATTTAATTATCAATTGCTTCATTGATATTTTCCACATAATGGATTTATGTTTTCCTAATAATAGTATTTATGTTTTGTTTCCTTTAAGATGCTGCAGTTATTAGTGTAAATATGTCAGCGTTTGAAGCATTACCAAATGAAGTTCTGATGCACATTCTGCATTTTCTGAATGCAAAAGATATCACAAATGCAGCCTTAACATGCAGAAGACTTAGTGATGTCACACAGATTGACTCCCTATGGCAACACTTATGTCATAGAGGTAAATACTACTGTCTTAGAGGAAAATACTGCTATTTTACTTTTTAGGACTAAATACTGCTATCTTAGAGATAAATACTGCTGTCTTAGAGGTAAATACTGTTGCCATAGAGGTTGCTGTCATAAAGAGAAATACTGCTATCTTAGAGGTAAATATTACTGTCAAATTTTAACAAAAAGTTGTCATTTATTATATGTAGTTCCTTAGCACTTTCACTTACAAACATGCCATTTAACTCACAATCATCTGCATCATGGAGGAGACTTGAAAAGGTTTTGAAGCTTGGACTAAGGTCCCGATTCTGGTCTCTCTTTACTGACTATAGGTAATATGAATTATAATGGCATTAAGTATTCATTAGTAATTTAACTGACTCACTGACTTGCATGTATTACAAATATAGTACTTTTAGTAGCATGTTGTATGTTTTCTGACTAAACTGAAATAATATATAGGGAGAGAATTGAGTTATAGTTACAGTTTCTTTCCCTTTGGTTATTACATGATCAACATAATTTCTTTTTCAGATTATGGTCTGTCATTTATTGATGAAAATATCTTTGAATCACACCGCCAAGTGTACACCAAAGGTATTTACATTCACTCATTGCAAACATAAAAATGTGTTAATGGCTTTTCTTTCACCAGTTTCAACATTTAATGTATAATAGCATTAACGAGATTTATGTCATTATGGCTTTTCATTAATTAATATCTAGATCCGATGTCTTACTCTAAAAACATGTTTACAATCCCTGCAGCCAGAATTTCTCAAAGTAATAAATAATTAAGTCTTTCAGATACAAAACAAGCATCCAAACTACAAAACAAGGCATACAAACTACAAAACAAACTAGACTGTGATGGAGCACATTTGCCCATGCTTATATAGAGTTGTATAATTATGATTCCTCAACCCTATTCAGCAAACTTTATATTTAATGAAGACTAATTTAGCAATGTTATAATCTGTGAGGACTGAAATGAACCATGCTAGGTCCCAAGTTTTACATTCCTTAGACAAAAGTGCTGGCCTATTCCCACAAACCACTGGCCTGCAAGACATATAAATCACTGGACTGACGAACAGGAGACCACTTCTTTGGAATGCAGAGTGGGCCCAGGTTTAAGGTTTGCATCCAGTTATGGTGCCATCAGAGAGAGAACACTAATTGACTGTCTTTAAGCTAGCATCTGCTTAAAATTTATTAGCATACCGAGATTTCTCCCAGTCTCTGATTTAACTTAAATACTGGCTTGGGTTCCTTCGATGGCACTGTGATTTCAAATCTTAGTCCATGTTTGGGGACAACCTATGTTTACCTTTGATAAGCCACCTAGCTGATAGTGGGAAGAAGGAATTTTGGACTTAGAAATATTCTGCTATATGTACTCAGAATTGTTTTTGTTAAATTACATGTTTCTTAATGCAAATCAGAATGCACTTAATGTGATAGATAAGTTGATGTAAAGTTAATTCAATTTTTATATTGGTTGTTAATGTTTATGTATTTTAATATTCCCATGTAGATGGGGATAATAATATTTTTTGCAGACATGCAAATTAAGAATAAAAGAGGAGAGAGAGAGTGTGTGTAGAGATTAGCATGCAAAAGATTTGTGTGCTCCATATTATGCACATCCCAGCATAGTTACCATGAGGAGCAAGTTAGATGTATAAGTTAATACACTTTTAGCTATGTGCCTAACCAGTTGATGAGATTGGGCCTGGCTAATGCTAGCTGTTGATAACACATTCAACACTAGACTGAGGGCTGCAGGAAAGTGAACCAGTCCCCCTCACCGATATCAGAATAATTACTCCAACAACGCGGCCTAGGTTGAGAGCTGTCTTCTTGGCAGAACTGTTAAAAATTGGTACCATGTGACATATGAGCAGTCATACAGGTTCCATTACGGTTGTCATCGTTACCTAGGAGCATTGAGTGACATCTCTGCCACCTTGCGAGGGATCCCTGGCAAGACACTGCGAGCACAGTTGCTTGTCAGCAACATTCAGGTCATGTGGCTGCACATACTTTACTCTTTCTTGACTTCTGTGATGAAAAATAGAATCTGTAGAACTGTAAAGACTTGATAGGTATCCTGATGTTTATTTCAAAATTATATTGAATAGCATTGTGAGTTTATTAACAAGCCATACGAATTTCAAAACAAACTATACAAACTACCAAACAAGCCATACAAATTACAAAACATGCCACACTAACTATAAAACAAGCCACACTAACTACAAAAACAAGCCTTACAAACTACAAAACAGACAACTAATAAAAAAACTAAAAAGTAATAACCATGTATATCAAAAGCTACAAACTGCAAAACAAGCCATACACTATATGAACTAAGTCTTACATGTTAAAACTGAAAAAAATAGTTTATAAGCATTAAAACAAGCTATTAAACTACAGCACAAGCCATACAAACTACAAAACAAGCCATACAACTATGCAACTAGCCATACAACTTTGTCATACAAAACCACAAACAAACTATACAACTAACTAGCCATAGTGTTTATCTCTCTGGAACTAATTTAGATAAGAATGTAATCTAACCCACACTATATATATATATATACACACACACACAACATAGTAGCGAACTTTTCTAACAGAAACTGTCAGCATAAAACTATTTTATTTGCAGTGCCAATTTGGTCTTTAAAGACTCTGACTATCATTTTATCAATTATTTTTTAATGCACACTTTAATTTTACACTTAACACATTAATTCATATTTCACAGACTTACACCATTGTTTTCCAAAGTACGAGCTGTGGTGCCCCAGAGCGCCACAGCTAACACACGAGGGCACCGCAGAAGGGAAACAGAACTGCACTAACATAAACATAATTGGTAGATGTTTTCTGACTTTAGGTGCCGTGGAAAAAAATCCTGATACGCTAAGGGCACCATGAACTAAGAAAATTTGGGAGCTAAAACCTTACACTGTATTTAGTAGAAATCCATGCTAGAGTACTTTGTTAAATTCCATAAGAACGTGTGTGTACTTACAATTATTTAAATGTATAGTTTGTAAAAATTTTATTATTAAATTAATGAGCTTTTTGTTTCTAACTAGACGTGTGTTGTGTAGAGCTTGTAACACAATTTCTTTAGATTCAGTAAAATGCACATATTTGTTTGCATGGGAGGTGAAATGAAGACTGTTTCAGTTGTGATTTGTTAATCACATTAATATGTGCACACAGTTGGTACATCCTATTCACAAGAATAAAATGTATAACAATATTAATACTTTTAATGGTGATTTCTTAATGCATTAGAAGTCAATCAAATTTAAATTAAATGTTTGTTTCATTATTTCAGTCCTTTATCCATATGGTTATTGTCTGGGAGTTTGGATACTACAAAAGAATCATTATGGCATGGTCATAAACACACAGGTAAGCTATAGTTTGGGGATTGGAAGTATATAAGAATTAAGATGGCATGGTCATAAACACACAGGTAAGCTATAGTTTGGGGATTGGAAGTATATAAGAATTAAGATGGCATGGTCATAAACACACAGGTAAGCTATAGTTTGGGGATTGGAAGTATATAAGAATTAAGATGGCATGGTCATAAACACACAGGTAAGCTATAGTTTGGGGATTGGAAGTACATGCATATAAGAATTAAGATGGCATGGTCTGAAACACACAAGTAAAGTTAAAGTGAGGGTTTGGGTTTTGGAAGTACAAAAGAATCATTATGGCATGATCTTAAATATTTAGGTGAGAAACCTGGATGTTTGAGAGTGAGGAAGCCCAAAATAATCACTATGGCATGGTCTTAAATACATAGGTGATATTGTAATTGGGGGATTTAAATAATAGTACAAAATATTTGCCTGGCAGTTTAGAAATACAAAATGATCATTATGGTATGGTCATAGGTGAAGTTCTTGAGGTGTTTAAAAATATAAAATAATCTTTATGGCAGGGACTTAAATACATAAATGAAATTGTAATTGGGGAATTTAAAAGTACAAAATAATCTTTACGGCATGGTCTTAAATACATAAGTGAAATTGTAATTGGGGAATTTAAAAGTACAAAATAATGAGTATGGCATGATCTTAAACAAAGAGATAAGGGCATTTCCTGACAATTTGGAAATACAAAATAATCATTATGATTTGGCTTTAAACATGGTCTTTGGTGGTTAAAAGTACTAAGTAATCATTATGGCATGGTTTTAAACATACAGCTACAGGCACATAACTCTCTTATCTTACAGATCACATGGCTTATCAACTGCATGTTGTTGTGGTAGGCAAAAGGATGTCAAACCACAGTGAAAGCTTTATCATTTAGAATCAGTTCAGAAATACATTTTAAATATGATAACGAGCTATTGTGCATCTAATTGTTCAGAGCTATTTAGCAACAGTTCACATATTTGATTCTTTCGATTACGAGGGAAAGCAGTAGGAGAAAGAAAGATATTTGCTTGAAAAATGAATAACTTGTACCAGTTAATTGACTCGTTGAGGCAGACATGTTCATTTTAAACTGTAAACTCAAGGTAGTTGAAGATTTGTCATATACTTGACCAGTAATGAACACTTTGTAATAATTCTTAATAATAATTAGTTTTTTCTGAATTCTTCCTTGTAAATGTATTACTAAATTGGATCAATAACAAGAAAACAAATTAGAAATTGATGCAAGAAGAGATTGTTGTTTGTAACTTCATTTCTCAGAGAAATAACTCAAATAAAATAGGCAGTTTTGCATCATTGTTAATTACTGTTGTTTGTATTAGACCAGTACAGATGTTGGCAGTATTTGAATTAATGTAATGAATGAAGCAGGTGTTAAATAAATATTGGCAATATTTGAATTAATACTCTAAAGGAAGTAGGTTTTAAATAAATGTGATGATGTCTGGGAAAACCCGGCTACTGTCGTTAAAATTGATTTTGCGCTGCAGCCCCATTTGTAGTCGTAAATTTTTTTTAAAAATCATTTGTAGGATTACTTTAAAAATAACTTTTTTAATCATTATTTTTCAATAATTCAAGAGATTTCTTTTTGTTGTTTGAACTGGTAATTATAGCTTTTAAAGTGTAAAATGACTACTGGGGGGTCAACTCTTTGATCCTGTATCGGACTACTCCGTTCCCTATTAACACATGACTGTTTGCATGAAATTTTTAGTGATCAAAGATGCACACATTCACCACCTTGAATGAGAAGGCTCTTTGTTTCTATTTATACTGTCACCCTGTATAAATGAATTTATAGGAAAATAAAAATTTTCCTCTAACTTTTCATTCTTTGACGATCTTTAAGTTAATAGCACCAGTTAGATCCCACTGAAAATTCTAATTTGCCTATAATAAGCACATAAATATACATTTTGTTTGTCTGATTACTTCCCTTTGATAGTTGGTGTGTGTGTGTGGCGGGGGGGGTTACTTAAAAAATGTTTAGTGAAAAAACTATCTGACATAAATTAATTTTTTTTTTTTAATAAACATGAGATTCTGAACTTTAATAAATTAGAAAAAAAACCACTTTTGAATTTTTTTCACTTTAGCTGGGTTTTCCCAGACAGCATTACAAATGTTGGCAATATTTGAATTAATATACTATATGAAGCAGGTATTGAATAAATAATGTATTCAACAAATGTTTATAACTGCTCTAGAACTGTACAAGGAACAATAACTCTTTATCTTTTTTTCATCTAGCTGCAGGCTGGAGAGATTATTGGTTATAATTGTTTAGCTCCATCTTCTGGAGATGTTCGAGACCCACTTCGCAAAATACAACGATACTGTGTCACTGTAAAAAATGGAGAGGCTATTGTTTTATGCAAAAGAGGTTGCACAGCAAAACTTAAGGTTAATAAGGAAAATGGTCCACCTGTATGTTTCATTGTACTGTAATGTTTTTGTTGTTTTTCTGAATATATTGAAACAGACAACTAATAAAAAAAATAATAAAAAGTAATAACCATGTATATCAAAAGCTAGCAGCATGCTAGATACATCACAGTAAAGGAACAATCAAATACATCAGAAGCTAGTAGTCAGCCGATACATCACAGCAAAAGCAGGCAGTAACTGAATCAACAGTAAAACTAGCTGCAACTGGATGCATCAGAAGCTTGTAACAAGCCAAATAGATAGCAACACAGTAAGTAATAACTGAATAAATAGTAAAACTAACAACAACCAGGTATAGCATGAACTAAAACTAACAATAGAAGCTAGAAACAAACCAGACAACAGCATAGCAAGTATTGATTGAATAAACAGTCAAATTGACAATGACTGAATACATCAGAAGCTAGAAACAAACCAAATTCATCACTATCAGCAACTAATTAAACAAAAATACTGAACTGACAGATTTGCAGCTAGCCAGAAATCAAATACATTACAATCAAGCAACATCTGGATGCTTTAAAAGCTATCAACAACAAAATGCATCAATATCCAAACTAAATCAAAATGCTGCAATTGTCATTCCAATGTGTTTGCTTTTTCATATCTGTCTAACCCTGAATGATGATTTGTGTAATTACAGTACGCCTTTTGCCACTTTTCTCATCTATATTTCTTAATGCACATTATCAGTATGCCTGTTGTAACCGCTCTCTCTCTTTGTCTGTTTTCATGTCATCAGTATGCCTACATAACTTTTCTGATTCCATTGACATCAAATGTAGCAACAGATAGTAAAGCTTGTTGACATCAAATGTAGCAACAGACTTTAAAGTTTCTTGACATTAAATGTAACAAGAGACAATGAAGCTTCTTGACATCATATGTAAGGACAGGGTTGTAAAGCTTGTGGATATCAAATGTAACTGTCAATAAAACTTTTTGTAAGAATAGACAATATAGCTAGAGAGCTGAATGACAATTGTTGTGGTCACATGCAGGCGATAAGTTGAAGCCTTATAAAATATTTATATTTGTTTGTTTTTTAAATCTGTTTAAATTTATAATCTTGAAAGATTGCTTTTCATACATTTATTACATATTATTTTATGAAATAGTTAATTTATATGGAAACTATAGAAATAATTAAATGGAAGATAAAGCTATACTTTTCTCACAAAATACATTATTGATCTACTACAAACACAAACCAAAACAAACAAAAAAACATGAAAACATTTCTGATTTTGGGTAAAATAATTAATTACACACAAAAATCTCTAAGAAAATTTTGTAAACCAAAGGTTTTTTTCACTCTAATCTAGTAATTAAATTCAGGTCAACAAGAATCATTCATATATTATCATAATAATGGGAAACTTGCAAAAGCAAACATATTTTCTATAATTGGACACTGACACCTGTACGTTGTCTCGATTCTGTGTAGCTGTTGTGATCACTGACATAATCACTCACTCTAATTCAGTTTCCTTACTGATATATTTTTTCTCTCTGTTTTCAGAGGATTGACACAGATAAAATGGTATTTCTTTGTGATAATTGTGCCAAAAAGAAATCAGAAGCAATAAATTTTCAGAATGAGGTCAGTCTTCAATTTAGAGGTTTTTTTATCTGGATTACAGCTAATATGTAATAATATCAAAGATTCAATTTTTATTATTTGCTTTATGCTGTTTTTCTGTGGCTGAAATTTGAAGTATTGGGGTTAGCAGGAGGTGAGTATATTTTCTTTCTGTTTTAATGCAGAAATCTATTTCATGTTCATGAGATCAATTTTGTTTTAGTCTTACATATTCCTGTTCACCTACTTCATCAGATTAGAGGGAATATTCAGTGTGTATTATTTTTGTTGTTGCTTATTTACTGCATACTATGAAGGAGGCCTTTTTCATCTTTCTTTGATGTTTAAAACATTAGATCACTTAGTAACAACTTACAGGATTCAGAGTTCTGTATTAGAAATAACAACTTACACTTTTACAGGATTCAAAGTCCTGTATTAGCAGTTTTTATTTTTTTTTATTAATGTTCCTCTTTGGGCAATAGTTAGTTCAACAGATGGGCAGACAGTCAAAGAACAGGTTGGTTGGTTGGTTGGTTGGTTGGTTGGTTGGTTGGTTGGACTTTGTTCTGTATATATTATAGTGCTTATATACTTGGATTTCCTTTTTTTTTTTTTTTGTTTGATCTAGGAGTTCAGAGAATGGATTCAAGAAGCTAAAGATGGAAATGAATTTGACTGGAGGCCATTTATTTATTTTATGTATCCTGATGGAGGTTTTGGAGGTGACTTGGGCAGGCTTATATTCAGATATAGCAGCTTACAGCAAGCAACACAAAACTGGTTTGTAGTAATTTTTTATCAGGCTTGTATACAGCTAGTAACACAAAACTGGTTTGTAGTAATTTTTTTATCAGGCTTGTATACAGCTAGCAACACAGAAGTGGTTTGTAGTAGTTTTTTATCAGGCTTGTATACAGCTAGCAACACAAAAGTGGTTTGTAGTAGTTTTTTATTAGGCTTGTATACAGCTAGCAATGCAAAAGTGGTTTGTAGTAGTTTTTTATCAGGCTTGTATACAGCTAGTAACACAAAACTGGTTTGTAGTAGTGCAGGAAAAATCATTCCTAAAACAAGAATTAAGACTAAAAATAATGATTGCATCAGTCGCAAATAATGAAAATCAATGCATATAATGGTATGGTTATGACTGAACAGTCAGAGATTAATTGTGTAATCTATTAAGATTTTATATTTTTATTTATTGTTTAATATATTAATAATATAGCCAGCACAACACAGTTATGGTACCTTTTGTGTTTTTAGTTTTGAGTTAAAAGCCACCTGATCCTGAATTTTGGGTATGATATCTTTTATTGGCTTTGTTTTATCAGCAACATTATCCTGAATTTTGAGTATATCTTTTTTTTGGCTTTGTTTTATCAGCCACATTATCCTGAATTTGAGTATGATATCTCTTTTTGGCTTTGTTTTATCAGCCACATTATCCTGAATTTTGAGTATGATATCTTTTTTTTGGCTTTGTTTTATCAGCCACATTATCCTGAATTTTATATATGAGACTTTTGTCTTATCAGTCACATGATCCTGAATTCTGGGAATTTCCTTGATGTTATTTGGAGATTCCAGTTTATTGCTTTGGGCAGATTCAAATGACTTGTTTCATTAAATACATATGACTTCTTTCACCAAATATAAATATTTTTCCCCCATCACCAGACTTAATTGTCTTTTTTACCTATATTTCATGTCTGGTGCTGTTTGTTGTTTTGATTTTATGGCAATTTATACAACCATCCTGATAACTGATTCACATTTCAGACTTTTGTTACATGTAACACTTTTTCCATCAACAGACTTAAATGATTCTTTTCCCTATAATTCATGTCTGATATGGATTGCTGGTTTGGTTTTATTCCAATATAGACAATCAATCCTGATAATTGATTCACATTTCAAACTTTCTGTTACAGGTCATTCTTTGAACTGCAGCGAGTGGAGCTGGCCCAGAAGTCCCTGTCTATAGTTCCTCTCAAACTGGGCATATACAAAGGGACTTATGGGCCACATGGACTGGAACTTCTGCACCTTGAGATGGCAGATGATGGCTGCACACTTCTAGGACATAAACTGACTGTCAGTTTATTACCCACTTACTGTTTAGTTTATGTGGATTTTCCTCTGTGTGTGTGTGTGTGTGCGTGCATTATCTATTTAAAAAGTAAGTATTTATTTATTTAGTTTATGTGGATTTTCCTCTGTGTGTTTTACCTCGTATGTCTAAAAATCAGTATTTATTTTGTATAGCTAAATTAGACATTTCATATCTATATTCTTTGTTATTGTGTCTATTACAGTATTAGTATCTAGGGTGTTTGTGTTCAACAGCAAATATCTCTGATACTACATACAAAACCCAGAAAGGTGAACTTGAAGCAACAAGGGTTGCCCACCTACGCTTATTGTATACATTTAGCAGAGTGCATAGTACTCAAAACTCATTGCTTGCTTCTGCTTAATACTACTTTCTCCATGATCAGTCTGATGTGTAGGATACCAAAGCCACCTGACCATTTAGAACCACCCACTCACCTGAAGGAAAACTGCTCTCCCAGATAGGTACATATATCTGCATCTAGATCCCATTGGACTGGACTTATGCCCTGGCGCTGTGTTCAAGCTTGTCATTCATATCTGCTGGAGTATGCTAGTGCATGTGCAGAAATGGGTTTCTTGTCTGCTAACACTACAAGAGGTGCAATATTGTACAAGTTAGTTTCTCTCAGGGTGAGATACACACACTTATAAATACCAGATCTCATTTTGGCACCATTCCAGTCCCACTGTGAGAATCAAAGTACTCCTTCATGAATCCATAGGCAAATAACTGAAGTTGACCATGACACTCACTCAATCGGATGAGAGAGGAAGACATTGAATCTGAACAGAACAAAAAGACCCCTAAAACTCACCTTACTGTACATAAGGTATAGGGGAAAGAGAAAAACAGAAATACCAGCAACATGCTGCCATCCAGAATTCTGCAAATTGCACAACTCTAGCAAGCAAATGAAGCCATTCACACTGAGGAAAATGAAAAGTACTTAAGGACAGTCTCTGCTGAAAAGAGGCGAATAACTCTCAGTGATCTTCACCGTACTGTGCTTAAGGGTTAATGTGGAGCACTAGCAAACTATGGTAAATTTCTGTACAATATTTATCCTATCTTGTATGGGCATCTGTCTTATGCACATACCCTGTCATGGGTGGACATCTGGTTAAGTTTGGATAGACTAGATGTGTACCCTTTCCTCGTGTGTGGACATCTGGTTGCAGGTACATACCTGGTCATATGTGGACATTGGTTGTATGTGTGGATACATACTCTGTGTGGACATCTTGTCCACGGTCTGTCTGATTCTGATGTAAACACAGGCAAAGTATGACACCACAACCTAACCATTTAAAAAATGTTCACCTTAAAAAATATTCCATGTTTGCACAGGGAATGGGGACTTCCACTCATTTCTTTCGTGGTTTAAAATTTCATTTTGTAAATCTTTTATAAACATAATGCATATTTTATTAAAACATTTAATTTCACATAACAAATTGGATTCTGTCGCACTACTGACACTCAGTGCTTATACCATCCTCCCTCATCATTTTGTTCCCTTTTCCCCAGATTTGTAGAGATTTGTAGATTATAACAGAATATCCCAACGTGTCCATGACTCTGCAACTTACTACCAATCATAATGTAGACTAAAATAGTCAACCAATAAAAATGTATTCATTGACATGGTCAAGGTTTTTTATGGCAGTTAAGTTGTATTCATTGTACTGTGAGATTTGAGGTTGACTCCAAAACATCTTTATCTGTCTAGTTTGCTGTCTGTTTTTTATAAGCTGGATGCTTGTATTTGGTAACACAATGGATTTGGGTTATGGTTAGTTTTATTCTATTTATACTTATAATGAAAGAATAATTGCTTCAGCGCCATGCTTGTTTGAGTGGGCCTATTGGTTCTAAGCTTGGTGCACATCTGATTGGTTAAAAAATGTACCTACTGTTAATCTTTACTGGTGCAAATTTTAAGTGGTCAGGAGAAAAGGATCTACTATTAGTTTTCTCTTATTGGTGATAAAACATAGTGCTATTTTCATCCATCCCCATTTTTATTCTGTTCTTCACACTTATATCTGTCCCAATGCAGGGTGATCCAAATGTACCAGCAGGGGAGACTAGTCTGTTTATTGACCTTCGTCGCCCTATGGTGCTGACCCAAGAGGACCAGCAGACTTTGAATAGCCTGGAGTCAGTGGATCCACCAACACTCTCTACAGTTCGCTGCCTGCAGCCTGAAGACCTGCAACCTTTTACGCTTTCCATGGACACACACATCAATATTCGTGGTGACCAGTACAAGTTACCAAACTCTTGTAGAGGCAGGTGAGGTGTATTAACACTTGTCAGGAAACTCACAACAACCTTGTGACTTCTCACAGAACCATGAGACCTCTGGTTAAAAAGACAATTTAAGAAGAGAACATTTTTAAATTAGACTCTTTAATGCTAGGAAAATGTTAGGTTAGACTTTAGTAAGAGAACATTGTTAAATTAGACTCTTTTAGTTTAATGCTAGTTAAGAAAACACTGTTTAGTTGGAGAACACTAACAGGAATTAAGAACAGTAACAATCGATAAGAACAGCAACAGTCAATAATTTAGACTGACTAGTAGAGAACACTAACAGGAATTAAGAACAGTAAAAGTTGATAATTTAGACTTTAAGACTAGTAGAGAACCCTGAAAATACTAAAGAGAATAAATTATCTTTGTAGAATCACAATATAAAGACCTATTACATTTGCAAGGGGTCAAAACCAAATTAGTCACTAACTATTAATCATATTATGAACGAAAGAAGTTGAGTTTAGTCTAAAAGACAGACTATATAAAATCCACAGATAAACACTAATACACAATGAATACGAACAAAAATAAGTTGAGTTTAGTCTAAAAGACAGACTATATAAAATCTACAGATAAACTCTAATTACACAATGAATACAAACAAAAATAAGTTGAGTTTAGTCTAAAAGACAGACTATATAAAATCTACAGATAAACTCTAATTACACAATGAATACGAACAAAAATAAGTTGAGTTTAGTCTAAAAGACAGACTATATAAAATCTACAGATAAACTCTAATTACACAATGAATACGAACAAAAATAAGTTGAGTTTAGTCTAAAAGACAGACTATATAAAATCTACAGATAAACTCTAATTACACAATGAATACGAACAAAAATAAGTTGAGTTTAGTCTAAAAGACAGACTATATAAAATCTACAGATAAACTCTAAATCAGGATGCCTATGGATAGCAGCCAAATGCAGCTCAGGACCAAAATAAGAATTCTTCTTGATTTTTAATTGCCAACTTCAAATGTTGGGCACTATGGTGATCAGGCAGACATGTGAACACGTGTGTATGCACATAATTATGTGTTGTTTTGTAATAGATGTTTGTTATCTATATCCTTAGGCTTTGTGAACATAAACATGTGCATGTACATAACTATGTGTTGTTTTGTAATAGATGTTTGTTTTACATATTCCCTTAGGTTTTGTGCACAGGGGAGGATAGCAGGCCATAACTACACTAATCCAGGATTTTGCAAAGCACACTTCATCATTTTTGAGGAGAATTTCTTTGGGTTTTTATGGCTGGATCTTCACAGTTTTTCAGTGTTTTCACATGTGACTGACGAGTTACACTGATGACAGCAAAAAGGTGGATCTAGGTAGCTGTGATTTACATGAACTTTTCAATCAACTTTTGTGTGTCCAACACATTAATATGTGTTTTATTATTCAAGATTAGAAATAAAAGGTGCTTCTGGGTGGAAATGAAAGGGTGCTTGTGGGTGGAAATGAAAAGGTATTTGTGTGTTGAAATGAAGTGGTGCTTATGGGTTGAAATGAAAAGGTACATATGGTTTGAAATAAAAGGGTACTTGTGTGTTGAAATGAAAAGGTATTTCTTGGTTGAAATAAAAGGATGTTTGTGGATTGAAAGGAAGGGCACTTGTGGGCTGAAATAAAAGGGTGCTTGTGGGTTGAAATAAAAAGGTGTTTGTGGATTGAAAGGAAGGGCACTTGTGGACTGAAATAGAAGGGTGTTTGTGAGTTAAAATTAATGGGTGTTTGGGGGTTGAAAGGAAGAGATATTCTTAGGTTGGAGATTCTAAATGCTACTTTGACGGAGATCATGAACACCATATATAGCCTATTATTTTAACTGATTGCAATTTTTTTCTTTTCTTCTAGTATTAAGTATTATGAGTTCAACAATATTAAATACAATGATCAATCCAGAAACAAAGAGTATTCTAATTTTTAGATGTACACAGTGTACTAAAAAGTTTGAAAATGGTTAGTTTTTCTTAACCCAGAGCATTGGTTTGAAGATCTAATTCTCCTGCTATTTGATATGAAGAGATGCAGTTGTGAAGGACTGTAATTGTCCATGTAGTTTCTTGAGTATGAAGGAATGTAAGTGTCCTCATAGTTTCTTGGGTGTTAAGGACTGCAATTTGTCCACTTAGTTTCTTGAGTATGAAGGACTAATTTTTCCAGTTTCTTTGGTGTGAAGGATTGTAATTGTCTACTCAATTTCTTGGGTGTGAAGAATTGTAGTTGTCTAATTAGTTTATTGGTGTGACGGACTGTAATTGTCCACTAAGTTTCTTGGGTGTGAAGGATTGTAATTATCCAGTTTGTTTCTTGGGCGCAAAGGACTAATTGTGTACTTAGTTTCTTAGGTGTAAAGGGCTGTAATTGTCCAGTTAGTTTCTTGGGTGTAAAGGGCTGTAATTGTCCAGTTTGTTGGGTGTAAAGGGCTATAATAGTCCACTCAGTTTCTTTGGTGTAAAGGGCTATAATTGTCCACTTAGTTTCTTGGATGTGAAGGGCTGTAATTATCCAGTTAATTTGTTGGGTGTGGAGTGTTCTAGTTGTCTGTTAACTTGTTTAATGTGAAGGGCTGTAATTATCCAGTTAGTTCTTGGATGTAAAGAGTTCTAGTTTGTTAGCTTGTGTAGAGTGAGGGGCTGTAACTGTCCTGTTAGTTTGTTGGGCATGAAGAGCTGTAATTGTCCAGTTAGTTTGTTGGATGTGAAGGGCTGTAATTGTCCGGTTGGTTTGTTGGGTGTGAAGGGTTCTGGTTGTCTTGTGTAGTTGAAGGGCTGTTATTGTCCATTTAGTTCTTGATGGTGAAAAGGCCTAGTTTATTAACTTGTATTAGTGAAGGATTGTGATTGTCCTGTTTGTTTGGTGTGAAAGGTTCTAGACATCCAGTTAACTTATTTGTATAAAGATTCAAGTAATCCAGTAAACTTGTTTATATGAAAGGGTCTAGTTATCCAGTTTGAATGAAAGGCTCTAATTATCCAGTTGTTTGTTTGAAAGGCTCAATGAAAAGATCTAGTTTTCTATGAAAGGCTCAAGTTATCTAGTTTGTATGAAAGGTTCTAGTTATCCAGTTTGTATGAAAGGTTCTAGTTATCCAGTTTGTATGAAAGGCTCTTGTTATCTAGTTTGTATGAAAAGTTCTAGTTATCCAGTTATTGTATAAAAGGTTCTAGTTATCCAATTTGTATGAAAAGCTCTAGTTATCCTGATGTTTGTATGAAAGGCTCTAATTTTCCAGTTGTATAAAAGTTGTTATATTAAGGTTAAGGTTCTAGTTATCCAGTTTGTTTGAAAGGCTTTAGTAATCCACTTGTTGTAATAAAGCTTCTAGTTATCTAAAGGCTCTAGTTGTTCTAGTTATCCACTTGTTTGTATGAAAGGCTCTACTTATCCAGTTGTTTGTATGAAAGGCTCTACTTATCCAGTTGTTTGTATGAAAGGCTCTACTTATCCAGTTGTTTGTATGAAAGGCTCTACTTATCCAGTTGTTTGTATGAAAGGCTCTAGTTATCCACTTGTTTGTATGAAAGGCTCTACTTATCCAGTTGTTTGTATGAAAGGCTCTAGTTATCCAGTTTGTATGAAAGGCTCTAATTATAATTATCCAGCTGTTTGTATGAAAGGCTATAATTAAACAGTTAATTTGTTGCATATTAAACTGTTCTTAATCAGTTTCTGTTTTCTTGATATTATATTACTCATTTGGGTTATTCTAGCAGTTCATTGAAACCATAATGGTGATACTAAGTTATATTAAGTCAGAATGTTTAAGCAATTAAAATTTATTAATAGAATTTAATTAAAATTTATTAATAGAACCTTAAAAGTTAGTTCTAAGGGCTGACAAAATTTCATCTTCTTTTGCAGATGATGAATTAAAATCCCCATCACCTTATCTAGGCATTGTCTTTAACTGGATCAATAACAACATTGGGTCTGAAACAGAATTTCTTGTATTTTTCTAGAAACAAATAATAGATCTCTTTCAGTTTATCTATGGTTTATCAAACCATTGAGCTAAATTTACCTATGCTTCAGAGAGAGAGAGTAGGGGTAAAGGTGGGAGAGAAAGAAAGTTTGTGGTCAGAATGGCAGAGGTCATCTGACAAATCTTCAAATCATATCCCAAATTTTTAACATTTTCAGTAAAAGAAAAATCTTCAAATCATATCCAAAATTATAATAGTTTCAATAGGAAGGCAGAAAATTGATTTTATGAAAACAAATGCATATGGATCTCTTTCTAGTCATCTTGATTTATTTTTTTTGTAAACTGATGTAGATGGGGGCAAGAGAAGAAGTGATAGTGGTAAGGAAAAAGTCCACTCCCACCTCCAATGACTTAATTCTAAAGTATGATAGCTTTAATCAGAAGTCAATGTAAACTGGCACAGAAAGGAAAATCTTTGGACAAGATGTATCCCTCTTTTGATGTTACAAAACAGCACAGAAACTAGAACAGTTTAAAAGTATCATTGACACAGGATATAGTTTTAATAGATCTGTTTTACTTTGTGCTGCTTGTTTGAAAAACATATCAATGTCCACACTGTATAAACTGACTCAGGGAATGAACAACTGATATTTCCCAACAGTGAAAGTTAAGACACTGTTTGGCCTATTTACATTTCATGCCTCTGCTGTAAATCCACTTACAAAATTACAGTTAACAAGAGTAATAATGATGATGATAATAAAAATAATAATGAATGTTGAGAGCAATAGTAATAATAACGATAATACTATTATTAATGAAACGCTGTCCAAAGAGCATCTTGGAAATAAAAATGTAAAAGATTGCAGACATTATTACTAGATCAATGTTGTAAATGTACATAGAATATATTAGTAACTAAACTTTAATACATTTCATGGCCTTTTCACAAGTATTTACATTGGTGGTGCTTATGTTTTGAGTGATAATGACACAAGTATGTGTACAGTGGTCATCATGCATAACAGTTGTGATGATAACACTTAAAATGATATATTTGTGTACAGTTGTGCATTTGTGTATTTAATGATAACAGTGAGGTGATAACATTGATAATGATATATGTGTACAGGTGTGCATTTGTGTATTTAATGATAACAGAGATGATAACATTGATAATAATATATTTGTGTACAGGTATGCAGTTGTGTATTTAATGATAACAGAGATGATAACATTGATAATAATATATTTGTGTACAGGTGTGCATTTGTGCATTTAATGATAACACCAACAGTGAGGTGATAACATTGATAATGATGCAATTTTGTACAGTAGTAAGTACATGTACAAAGATGATAATGATGCAATTTTGTACAGTAGTAAGTACATGTACAAAGATGGGAAGTGTCTTATGAAATTTTCTTAATTTATTTTAACTTTTAACTTCTATTCAGTAATAAAAAGGTTAATATGTGCATTGTTTTAATGTCATGATTTTGATTTATCAAAAATGTCACAATTGGTTTATCTGTTCAGTAACCTCTTGGACTATCAAATGGTTAACTGCAATGATTGTCTAATTTGTACAGTATTCTCCTTGACTGTCTAGTAATTTATGAAATATTCTTTTTGTTTGTCTAATAATTTGTGAAATTCACTCTTTTTGATTGTCTAATAATTTATGAAATTTCTTTTTGAATACTTGCTACAGAGGTGCAAATGAAATCATATGCTGATATTTTTATTTTCTATTTATGCAAATGTTCTGTGCATCAGAGGTACAACTCTTGCATCTTATTAAAAGGAAATTAGGTGTATCATTAAATATTATCATTAGATAAATCTCAAAGAATCAAATCTTGTATGCTTATTGATAATAATAATTGTATTAACAATTATACAAAAGTTACAGGCTTTTTCTGTTATTTTGCACTTTTCTGACATGTGGTGCCTACAAGACTGCTGTGAATATACAGTTCTGAGTAATATGCTACAGTGTTTGCACTATTGGAACATGCTCTGATTTCTCATAATTCTGCTCGCATTAGTACATCTAAATTCTTCTTTAAGGCAATTTACACTCATTCTTAAAGTAATGCTTACTTACACAAAACTGATTTGTCAATAAAGGAGAGTGGTAGTTTGCTTTTCCCAAAAATTATTTTTAAAATGTCTCTTATGACTAGCTGACTTTCTTGTCAGTTGTCTATATGGTATATAGTTAGTCATCTGGTGAACAGTCATGCAGTTATCTAACTGGCATAATGGTCTTACAGTCAGTTAGACATCTAAATGATATAATGGTCATACAGTCAGTCATCTGTATAGTGTAATGATCATGCAGTTATCTAAATGGCATAATGGTCTTACAGTCAGTCATCTATATAAGTATTAATAATCTTAATATACGTGTCCTAGTATTAATAATATTAATTAGTGTCTAATATTATTAATTAGTATGTAAATATTAATATTAGTATTTAATGACACCACATTAGTACAAGTTAAAGGCCAATGCCACTGTACAACACATTCACTATATTTTTTACAGTCTGCTACAACTTTCGAATATTTATTTTCAAAGGAAGTTGTTTTTTTTAAATAAAATTCTAACAGTGCAAGGACTTTTCTAGAAGTGCACAGATTATTTTAAGAATTCTTATATTGGTGCACACAATTTTAATTCTCATAATGAGCAATAACTTCTAGAATGAGCAATTTCTAATAATAAAAATATTTTGGATACTAGAGATAAGGTGAAAAGTTCTTCCTACTAGGCCGACTTCATTCAATAGACTGGGTTGGGGTTTTGTTGTTGATTTTTTTGGTGGGGGTGTCCTACAGAAAAAATCCCATAAGTGCAGACCATGATGCTGATGGTTTCTAACGTGAATACTGGTAAATACATTATTTATTGATAAATATTTTAGTCATTACGAAGGAAATATAAATCTGTTGCACTTATTTAACATCGCTTAGTCTTATAGTTATCTTCGGTGTTGACAGTTACATTTGAAGCAGACAATATAGTGGTATAAAAGGTCTGTACAAATAGAATATAATTACTTATCAGGGTAGGGATATCTATGGCCATATAGATACCAGAGAAATGATCACTTTAAATTGTGGAACACCAAAGATTAAATAAGACCAAAATCAGGAACTGGTAATAAATAAAATAAAATAAATAGAATTACAAGAGGGGAGTATGGCAGATATCCTGTTACTCATGCAAAAAACACAGAAATATCAACATTAACAATGCCATTCAGTTGAACATTGATGATTTGCTTAGTATCTGACGCAAAATTTTAAAAAAATACATGTACGCAGTAGAAAATAAATCTAAATTGTAATAAATTAAAACAATAATAGAGTAACATTTGTCAAAATTAAAATCTAAAGTGTTTAGTACAAACTAGTATATATGGTACTTATGTGGCACATAGTACTAATAGGATTCACTGCATTAGAAATGTTTCTGCTGGAATGTCACTGTATTGTGCCTTGTTTGGTAATATATATAAGAAATTCCACAATATATCCCACATCTCACCAAAAAAGGGGTGGGGCTGAGTAAAGTTTAAATAATAACTAGCTTGCAGTATTGGTTCTCCAAAGAAATTGTTCACTTGTTTGTAGCTGAGATCTGTCAACAAAAACAAAACTTGAAGGAATCTGAATTCTAAATGGACAATTACTGAAGTAGTAATGCATGTTGTCAGAGTTATCTTTATAACACATGCCAATGAGCTCTACATATGAAGAGGACATAAGAGCAAATACACTGTTGCCAAATGTCTGCCATATTGAAAATACTGATATATTGAAGCATCTATGGCATCCCCACATTTGGTATCGACCATTTTCAATATACATGTATATACATACAATTTTGTGAAGCTGTAATTCAATAAATATTATTAAATTTACAAAACAAACAAGAAGGAAAAATATCCTCAGGCTAATCACTTAAGATAATGAATATCAATAAAATGTCACATGTAAAGTGATAGCCTAACATTGTAGAATATTTTGGTCTATTTCAGAATTGTGGGTAAAATTGCTTAAATTATATGTACATTGTAATTGCAATACTTGTCAGAATCTCAGAATTGATCTTGTCTGTTTCTCTACATTGTGGTTTTTGAAGGCTATAGAGTTAGCTCTACTGAATATGTTTTAATAAGTATTATTTATGAATAGTCGTTACTTTTAGTTAGTATTATTTATGAAACAATAGTTACTGTAAGAGTTAACTCGAGATTAGTGTTCCCATAGTTCATCCATGCTCGAAATAAACCAGTTTCATTTACATCAGTATTTTCTCTAGTTCTAGAGTCTATATTATATACTGATGTTTATTTTGTATATTGTCTTACCATACTCATCTTGATCAACATAAAGTGGGTATTTTATCCTAAAGATTGTGTAGTATGTGCTTTGATTTTGAAAAACAGAAAATACCCTCATAAATATATAATAATTATTTTCTTTAAATGTGATACAAATTGTTTAAATATTGTATTCAGAAACATTTGTTCTTGAATGTGAAGGCAGAATAATGTTGACATTAAATATTTGCTGAATGTATACTGTAAGTGTAAGGTTCCAGATATTTTCAAGAATGTTTAATTTAACCCTTTAAAATATAAAAATGTCTATATTACTTCCAAATATTAAAAACAAATTAGTAATAAGAAATATCTAATAAAATTCCTTAGATATGATTCTATAATTTATAACCAGCATTATAAATATTTTAAACCAAAAGTGCTGTGTCATTTTTTATGAAAAGCTACTACTATATCAATACTGGCTTTAAAAAATTGATTATTGTATCAGGTCTATATAACTGTGCTAGTTAAAATTCATTAACTAATGATAGGTGTAAGTTCTACCATTGCATAGTGATATACCAGTCAAGCTAAGTAGACGGAGAAAATCAGATTTGATATCAATATTTTAAAATGTAAAGAGATCTCTTTAATTAATCAAAATTTATTTAAAATTATAATTAAGAATTGTGAAACATATTATGATTATAGCAGTCTAAGTGGGCCAAATACAAGGCCCATAATTTATATGAAATGAGGTTGTACCTATTCCATGCAAAAGTTGCATGTCAGAAATTGAATGTTGCTTTTTTAAAAATATATTTTAAAAACTGTCTGTTGTTGTCAATATTTGTTTTTTCCCATATGACTGCACTAAAACTTCCACTAGCAACACAGAGGAAATGCCACACTAATATATATATATCAATGGATAAAGATTGTGTATTATGTGCTTTGATTGTGATAAACAATAATAAACCTGATAAACAGACTGACACCTATGCCACCTTAGTTAATGGTTATGATTATTATAATTATTTAATCATCCATAATTAATAACAAGGGATGAGAATCATAAAATATATGTTATTAATAATTCTCCAGAAGACACCACTCGTCTCTCTCACTTGGCAGATTTGTGGGTGCTATGAACATTTTTCTCTCTTCCACAACAATAAAGACAAACATTCACTGTCACACAATATTTCCATAGGTGGAAAACTTCTTACCAAAGGAGAAGATAAATCTACCTTTAATCTAGATTTAGTGAGCCCCCATCCACCCACTATCTTTCCAACATATGATTATCAATATGTGTAAGAAGGCAAATAAATTTAACAGTCTTAGATCCTAATACATAGTTCAACAGATTATTGTCAATATAAATCACTGGATAGTTCTTATCAAAGAACAGAAATGGAATTATTAGAGATAAGTGATAATAGTTTGTACATAACCTTGTCTATACAATGCCTCAATAGTATTTCATGCACTTTCTTAACAAAGTCAAAAGTTTATTGTTTACATTACTATTGTCAGTTTCACATGTTTCTCTTGCTCATTATAGAACACTGATGAGCTGCTGTTCTCTTGAGGCTAACCTGGGCACTC
This sequence comes from Sinotaia quadrata, assembly GCA_028829895.1. Taxonomy (NCBI): domain Eukaryota; kingdom Metazoa; phylum Mollusca; class Gastropoda; order Architaenioglossa; family Viviparidae; genus Sinotaia; species Sinotaia quadrata. The sequence goes on along the minus strand of CM054181.1, from coordinate 74,605,736 downwards.
CTTCACTGTATTAATTCCCTCAAGCAGAACAACTGTGCAGCAATTTCTTGTACCAGAAATTCCACAATATAGTCAAACATACTTTGCTACCATACATTCACAGAGTGCAGTGTATCCTCATACTTACACACTGGGGTAGATAATTCTCGCATCTTCACCACGGTTGTAGTGATTTATAAATCAGTAAACCAAGAGATTCTGATAAAAAAACAAAAAAGGCTGCTTCTTCCCTGTAAAATATAATCAGGGGAACAAATACTAAGTTTCCAGTTTGTTCATCTCTAACTCCATTCTTTCTTACATTCAAGTCTCAACTTAAGTTTCCTACAACAGTATTTATTAGTCCAATACATCATAATAAATATAAGATAATAGTTTATGAACATGTTCACTAGAAACAATGTCAAATGATTGTATACTAATACTTTACTACATACAAGCATCATAGTTCACAATCTGTAGAAATAATAGTCTACTCACATAATACATCTCTAGGTAAAACACAAGTATAACATATCAATAGCAAAATGCACAAAATATTTCAAATCCATTCTCTCTCAATCAGTTAACTCACCATTAAGCTAAATGGCCGCCTTTCATGACCGGACTTTGCTGCACCAAATTCAAAGTGATTAGAAAATAAATTATTTTCAAAGGTAAACATTGATCTCAGCCCATTGGCTGGTCTCATTCTTGTAAATCTTAACCATTGGATAATAAAAACTACTCATCTACCTAAAACAGGTTTAGATTACATCAGCAAGCACTATCATATTCTTTACCTGAGTTGTTTACTTCCAACTTTGACTCGTAAAAATATCAGCATAAGCAGTGTCCAAGGTTGGATCACTTTGACATATGACCCTTTATATAATAATTAAGTTTAGAAATAGGGATAGGCAAATTTACTCTGCCATGCATACAAATTAAATTTAAAATTTAATTTAAAAAAACAACATCATGTTAGAATTTTTTTCAAGTCTTTATTCACCAATATTTGGTGGGGTTTTTTTTTAAATGTGGATGGTGTTCTAATGTTGACATTATTTAGTGATTGTATTCTCCTAGTCACCTAGTGTAATGTTACAAATTAATATTTTCAAGAATAGTATTTTTATGCATTTAAAACATGAGTTTATCCTTACCCAATACTAAAAACAAAAATTATTATAATAAATGTCTAAAAAAAAATAATTAAATAAGACTATATAATTTACACTGTTAACTAAGTCATATTTTAAAAATAATGAATGCTTTCCAATACGTTCTTGTTGTTATGTCTGGTATTTTCAAAATGGTCGCACTGAAACTTCCGCTAACGGTACATCGGCAATGCTTGCTATCATTGGATGCCCTCTCCATGTATATATAGCTCCTCGACACGTGCTGATAGCGACTTTGTGGTAAAAGTCAACGTTTCTCGTTCGTGGCAATTTGTCACATTATCGCCAAAAGATAGTCAGGTGATCACCACATGTACACTAAAGATGGCCACTACCATACTTAGTCGAATTGCCTGTCGTCTGACTGCTCTGCATCAACAAAATCTTCTTGTTTGTCCTACACGATCTTTTGCGTTAAGTTTGCTTTCTGGTTAGTACTAATATATTTATTTCATTGATATTTTTTTTTTTAGCAACTATAATATCTGGTTTTTGTAAATCAGGTCGATCTTTCGGCCCTACTGATGCGAAGCAAATTCAGTAAATCTCAGAGAGCTAGTTAGTTATAATGCAAAGAAATCCTTGACCTAATGATGCGTCCTTCTGCCTATCGCACAGTGTTAAACTGAATCATGAATATTTACAGTTACACCGGCCTTTTTATAGTGTGTATGAGAGATATGTTTATGATTAAATACATATATTTACCTTTAAACTGTAAGCTCTTATTATTTCATCTAGATGTGTGTGTGTGTGTGTGTGTGTGTGTGTGTGTGTGTGTGTGTGTGCGCGCGCGCGCGCGCTTGCATGCAAATCCTATGAACAGGGGTTTGAGCAGGAAATTGAGGAATAGATTGGTGTTGCTTGAATAGCTCATACTCATACTCATAGTTCATACACTGCAGTGTTTGAAATAAATGAAAAACAATATTCTGTTAAACTTAAAGCGTTAACTCGTTAATTGATAAGAGTCAGAGATAAGGTTAAAAATATAATTAAGACTTTGCATTGTTTACTGGCACCCTGGAAGGGTAGACACATATATAAATATTTATTGACATTAAAAATGTATTGTAATTTGTATAGTAGACAGTTGAAAATAATCCCTAGAGTGTGGGGATGGGGAAACTTTTTTATTGCTTTTTTCCTTATGCCTACAAAATTAAATATAAAGATAAAAGATGTTTCAAGACATATACATATGCAAAATTTCCATTGTTAAATGTTACAATTACATTGTTAATGAGCATGCTTTATTTGTCATGCAATTTTTTAAAGTATGCACAACTGTAGAATGGAATTATCGGCATAAACTAATGAAGTAAAAAGTTATTGGTTTATCATAGTCATCAGTGGTTCTAAGTGTTCACATCCAAATGAACATTGGGTGTACTTTCATTAGCCTTCTCAGTGAGTTGATTATGTTATAATTGATTTGAGAAATTATTTTTTTTAATGTGAGACACAGTGATAATTCATCTGAAATCAGCAAGAATATTAAAAATAATAAACAGTATCCACTTATACAGTTATAGCCTGTAATGTTAGTTGCATATTTAGGGTGTATTAAATTCTGCAAACCAAAATTCTGATAAATGTGTACAATTCCACTTTTAAGTTTTATCAAAAAGGTTACAGTCTATCTTATTATGCTACTTAATTTTACATTACTACTCACTGCTAGTGCTACTACTACTACTAGTACTACTACTTCTGCTACATTAAATCCCTATAAAAGCTGTAAATATTTTAAAGCATTTACAAATAAAATACACAACAAATATCTTTATACTAACTGCACAAGCCATCAGTAATAAATACATTTTTATAGAAAATGCAATTTAGAATGTAAAAATATAAATTCATGATCAGTTAATATACTTATTACAACTCTGGTGTAAAGTAATAAACATATTTTTTATAGTGTACACAATTCCTAAATTTAATTAATAAACATTTTTTCATTCCTTTTCATAACATTTTACTTTTTTAGTTTATAAAGTTTCCCTTTGTGCTTAAAAATATTTCCAAATATAGGACGATGTTCTTAGGTGTTTGTCCTTGGGTTTTGTTATTTCTTGGGGGGGAGGGGGGAACTGCCTGAATCAAAAATAAATTTGCAGAAGAAATTAGTATTATTACTCTGATTGAGGTTTTGTTTGCAGTGTTTTATTAAAAATATTAATAACTTCAAGCTGGTGTGGTTGGCTCATATTTTTCAAATTGGAATCCCCTTATAGTTATACTTGATCTTTTTCATTTGCTGATTTAGAAGTAACTTTTCTAAAACTGGTCCTGCCTTTCATCACTACAGCAATGTTTTTCATTCCTAGCCTTAGGTTAATAAAAGAAATAATAATAATAAGTATTTTGTAAATTCAGAATTAAAAATGACTTTTAAAAAGTTTCTGAAGTATTTTAATAATAATTTATTTGATTATTCCAGGACAGAACACATTGTGTATGTAGCAAGTTAATATTTAATAATTTGGCAAGATTCTGTAAAATATAATAATTAGGTTTATTATTTTCTAACTATTCTAAAACTAGTCTATAGTATAAACAGTCAGGTTCCCTCTATAAAGTTATTATGTAAACATGCTAGGCTCCTTTATATAAAGATCTTTCTTCTTGATATAAAGATCTTTATATATAATTTATATAAATTGATAGATTCTTCACTGTTCTGAAGCAATGGCTCAGTCATTGCTACTCAAGGGGCACCACTGTAAATAAATTATTGTTAACTGGGTTTATCTGATTTCTAATAGAGGCCCTGGCCACCTGACTAACACAAATAAGATATTTAGTGTCCAGTCCATTTACAGGAATTGTATTTTGAACAAGTGATACAATAATCAAGAGGATGGTTAATAATAATCTATTTATAATCCATAACTGCACTCACCTTCCCAAAGAAAACTCTCATTGAGCAAATAGTTCAGAGGTCATAGTTCAGCAGCAATGTCAAAATTAAAATTTGTGAGAAAGGTAATATGATTGGATTTCATGAAATCCAACAAATAAAAATCAAAACACATGCAGCAGTTGATCCTGTCAAATGGTGGGTTTCTTTCAAAAATTTCAATAAGCAGCGAGGTCCCCTCTGTTTATAAAGCTATTCTATAAGCAGTCAGGTTCCCTGTTTATAAAGCTATTCTATAAGCAGTAAGGTTCCCTGTTTATAAAGCTATTCTATAAGCAGTCAAGTTCCCTATGTTTATAAAGCTATTCTGTAAGCAGTCAAGTTCCCTATGTTTATAAAGCTATTCTATAACTATAAGCAGTGAGATTCCCTGTTTGTAAAGCAATTCTATAAGCAGTCAGGTTCCCTCGTGTTTGTAAAGCTATTCTATAAGTTTTATAACTATAAGCAGTGAGATTCCCTGATTGTAAAGCTATTCTATAACTATAACTAAGCAGTCAGGTTCTCATGTCTTTGTAAAGCTATTCAATAAGCAGTCAGGTTTCCTCATGTTTGTAAAGTTATTCTATAAACAGTCAGGTTTCCTCATGTTTGTAAAGTTAATCTATAAGCAGTTACATTCTCTCTGTTTATAAAGCTGTTGTATAACTATAAGCAGTCCAGTTCCCCCCTCTCTCTAGTTCACTTCCACTATTGCTAATGGTAAAACAAAAAGTGTTAATAATAGTGTTAACTGTTGTCTTAATAGTGTTAACTATTGTCTTAAAAGTGTTAACTATTGTCTTAAAAGTGTTAACTGTTGTCTTAATACTAATAGTGTTAATATCAGTTGAAAAATGTTTTACAATAAATTATTCTTTATTTAACCTTGTATGGTGGTCAGCGGTTTGGGAGTAAGGGTTTGTATTCATGTTTGTGTCTTTACTGAAGGAGTGGTATATGCCTGTTTTCTGTTTGACATCAGTTACTGAAATAACAATTTCTGGACAAGCACACTTGCCAGTGTCATAAATAATTTACAGCTTCTCTTCAATTGCTCTCAGTTATTATTTGTTATTTATGTCTCCCACAAAAAAAACCTGAAACTACCTAAGACAATACTCTACTGAATTATGATACAAACTGATGTTTTTGCTGACTGCAGTATATAATGTACACTGTACACTTGTGTACAGCATGCTGCCATTTTTTTTTTTTTAAGCCTGCTCAATAAAATCTGCTCGCTGGTTTTAAATTTTACAAAACTTTCATTTTCTTTTCTGATACTTACTATGACTTGTTTATATCAATGTCTTACAGTTACAATGTCTTAAAATGTCTTACACCTTTTGTAAAATATTTCAGTATGGTTTTATTTTGTTTAAATAAGTTATTTTTATCAATTTTTTAAAGCATTATATATGAAACTGCAAACTTTTCTCATAAAATCTCTATATAACTTGTCAACTACATAAGATTGGTTTTGTTCTGCTTTTTAAATTTCTGACATTGTTGATAATAAACTTTGGTTCCCATTTTGAAAAAGAGCCAACAAAAACCGACATACTGACTGACTTTCTCATTTTGTAAATAGGTCACCTGGTAGTAATCTCTGGTTACTTTTATAGTGTCAGAGTATTTTACAGTTACTATCAAAGTATATTACAGTTAGTATCAAAGTATAAGTAATATTAAAATTATTTGTAGTGAAATTGCTCACATTACTTTTTTGAGTATTATGTATAAGTTGTAGTTCATGAAAAGATTGAATCAAACTAAATCTGTATCTGTTGAATGATCTAAGAGAAAAGATCATTTTTATTGTCTCCTCTAGTCTAAATCAGTCATCTTTTATTCCCCATTGTAGGACAGGTAACCTGTACTTTGGCCCTGGTGTCTTGCAATGCCCATCTGACAGAGCTTATTGCAGGCAACTTGGCTTTTGTGCTGTGACCCTGATAGTTCACATTACCCCACTGCTATAGTACTGGAGGCAACTCAGATTTTGTGCTGTGACCCTGATTATTGTGATATCCTACATTGCCCTGTAGCATAGTACTTAGTAGTTAACTTGGTTTTTGTGCTCTGACCCTGATGTCTTCAGTGCCCTCTAACATTGTAAGCAATTAGTTTCTTGTGTGTTAGTCTTATATTGACTCTAACTATAGACAACCCAGCTCTTGAGGGTTTTTTCAGTAAAACAGTATTAAAATACACACACAAAAATATATATATTAATGAGCACCAAATGATAAGGCAGCAGATTTTATTGTAAATCATTGTAACAACATATTTTGATCCATTAAAAAATGTAGCATATAATTAAAAGTAACCCAGAGAAACTGCAGCATAGCTAGTAAACACTAAAAATTTAACATATTAATATTATAAATCATTATACTTATTATAGAGTAACATAAACCACTACAAATAGAAGTTAGCTTGTTATTAACCACTAAAAATTCAATTTAGCATATTATCTTTGATTTAAAATGTAAACTATTGTATTATTATAGACCACAAAAAGTTCAACTTAGCATATTATCTTTGATTTAAAATGTAAAATATTGTATTATTATAACCAATGAAAAGTTCATCATGGGATTAGCAAACCACTATAAATTCAAAGAAAGCATTACTACCTTGCTAGACTTGAAAATAATTTTGATACTATGTTTTACCATTCTGATCTTCAAAGAATTAATAATCATTAAATATTCAATAATTTGCAGATCATTTATGGTGAATGAAATGGTGTAGTTAAAAAATATAAATATATTTAAGAATACATGCATATTATGACATAGCACAGGTGAAAGATTACTTTAAAAATTGAACCAAGGTACTGAGTTAGTATTTAAGATGGTTAATCAAAAAATTGAACCACGGTACTGAGTTAGTATTTAAGATGGTTAATCAAAAAAATTGAACCAAGGTACTGGGTTAGTATTTAAGATGGTTAATCAAAATATTGAACCAAGGTACTGAGTTAGTATTTAAGATGGTTAATCAAAATATTGAACAAAGGTACTGAGTTAGTATTTAAGATGGTTAATCAAAATTTTGATGGTTTATCTAGCTCATAACAGCAAGAACATAATTTTAATTAGAAATTAGAAAGATGCATTTTCAAGTAATATGGTCTGTGTTACAACTTACAACTATTATTTTCCATATTTATTACTGCAAAATAAAAAGTACATTTCTTTTTTTTTTTTTAAATATTGTTTGACAGTATTATTTATTTCCCTATATTTTTAAAAAATAGAAATTGGTCTCTGCTTAAGTGCTTTTGTATTGATTTGAAAGAATAGTTCATTGGATGAGTTTTGCTCATTTTGAAGTAAACGACATAACGATGGACATAAATGTTTGCAGCAAGGGTTATATGAATTAGAATTTAGATATATAAACCTACACCAATGTATCTAATGTTGAATAGGTAATGCATATTCTGCTTAATATTTTACTTATTGTTTATTCGAACTGGTGATTACTTGATTTAGTGTCTACTAGACTTAGTGATTCCTTGATTTAGTAATTGCTTAATTTAGTGTCTACTAAGTACTAGACTTAGTGATTACTTCAATACTTGATTTAGTTTCTACTAGACTTAATGATTACTTGATTTAGTGATTACCAGACTTAGTGATTACTTCAATACTTGATTTGGTGTCTGCTAGACTTGGTGATTACATGATTTAGTAATTACTTGACTTGGTGTCTGGTACTAGTAGACTTAGTGATTACTTTATTTAATGATTACTTGATTAGTGTTTACTAGGCTCAATGATTACTTGATTAGTGTCTACTAGACTGAGTGATTTCTAGATTAGTGTTTACTAATACTAGACTTAGTGATTACTTAATTTAGTACTTATATCCTGGTGCTTACTGGATATAGTGATTACTTGATTCAATAATTACTTGATTCTTTGATTACTGGACTTTTTAATTACACGTCATATATTCAAACCATTAGTTATCCAAACCACCTCTGCCCCTTGACCTTGTTGCCTGCCTATGACTGATGCATCTTTTTCTGTTGTACCATTATTATTTTTTTAAAATAAACTTTCCCAGTACAGTGTATTTATTATAATCTTACTTGTCTGCACTTACTGTTTAAGAATTAAAAAAAGAGTGATTTATAATTGAAACTGTGTTAAATTCAAAATAAATACACATACATTGTCTCTTTAAAATGTCATAATCAGTTCTTTCTTTATAATTCTTCATATTTGAAAATGCATTTTTAATCGTTTTTCTTTTCTTTTCTTTTCTTTTTTGCTGTTCTCTTTCCACATAATTTGTTACCTAGAGAGCTGTATTTCTCACTTCACTTGTTATTTGCACTTGTTAATATGCATTTACCGCTGTTGTGTAATTATATGTAACAGTTACTGGAGGGGGAGAGAAGCATACTAAATAAAAATATTATCAATCTGTACAATATCAGCATAGCAGTTATTGATAACATAATATAAACTAATAAAAACTCAATATGCCATATTATTGACATCCAGGTTTCAACATGGCTTCTTCTTAATGATCAAAAAATGCAACTTTTTTTAATTATTGCTCTGTTCACCACCTTTAATGTTGCATAAGGCTATGTTAAGATCAGTTTAATGTGTGTATCACTGAATGTTACAGAAGACTATATTAGATTCTGTTTGGCGTGTTTATCACTCTATGATGGCTCGTATTTCTCTTTAAGTGTTAAATATGACTCATATTGTATTAGATTCATTTTGGAGTGTTTATCATTGTTATTGGCTTTTTGTCTCTATAATTGCTGGACAAGACTCTATTGGCCAGTTTGGAGTGTTTATCACTGTGAGTGCGACTGGCTCTTTGTCTCTGTAATTACTGGGCAAGACTCTATTGGCCATTTTGGAGTGTTTATCACTGTGAGTGTGACTGGATCTTTGTCTCTGTATAGCTGGCTCTTTATCCTATATAAGTGTTGTATAATACCGAATTAGGAGCAGTTTGGAGAGTTTTTCAGAGACACTATTACACTCAGTATGTTACATATTCTTGGTTTTAAAATTGCAATTACTGTTAACTATTTTCTTTTTAAAACTGCTTATTCAATTATAGAGATATTACCATAATACAAACAATTTTCTCTGTTTTCAGGTTAAAAGTATACAGAAAAACATAACTGCCACAATACCAGAAAAGTTCTTTGTTTTTAGGTAAAAAGTATACAGAGAAACATGTAATTGCCACAATACCAGAAAGATTCTTTGTTTTTTAGGTAAAAAGTATACAGAGAAACATGAATGGATCGAAGTCAAAGGACATGAAGGCACTGTTGGTATATCAGAATATGCACAGGTAATATGTCTTAGTGTGTAACTTTTGATATGTCAGTATTTACAGCTAATATGGCTTAATATGTCACTCTCGTTATGTCAATATTTACAGTTAATATGGCTTAATGTGTCACTCTCGTTATGTCAGTGTTTACAGCTAATATGGCTTAATATGTCACTCTTGTTATGTCAATATTTACAGTTAATATGGCTTAATGTATCACTCTTGTTATGTCAATATTTACAGTTAATATGGCTTAATGTGTCACTCTTGTTTTGTCAGTATTTACAGGTAATATGCTTAATGTGCCACTCTTGTTTTGTCAGTATTTACAGTTAATATTGCTTAATGTGTCACTCTTGTTATGTAGGTATTTACAGTTAATATGGCTTAATTTATCACTCTTGTTATGTAGATATTTACAGGTAATATGGCTTAATTTGTCACTCTTGTTATACCAGTATTAACAGTTAACGTGGCTTAGTGTGTCACTCATGTTATATCCATATTTACAGTTAATATGACTTACTGTGTCACCCTTGTTATATCAGTATTTACAGGTGTGGCATCTTGCTGCAGCATGAATCATTGAATGTAGTATTCTTCAATTGTATCATTTTTGGGGGGTAACATGCTAGTTGTAGCATTCTTGTTGTATCATTTTTGGGGGGGCAACATGCTAATTGTAGCATTCTTGTTATATTATTTTGTTCCAGAAGCATTCTAATTGTGCTTTTTTTTTTTATATTGTTTTGTTTGGGTAATGTGCTAATTGTAAAATTCTTGTTATATCATTGTCATTGGAAAAGCGGGGGAGTAATCATGAAAATTTATTTTAACCTCCCTTTATTGGTCACGCGAGTGCGTCAGCTGATTGTTATTGCTGTCAGGAGTGAAAGTCATGTGATATTCATGCACTGTCAGTGAGTTTGCAAGCATGGTTGCTTAATTTTTATTTTATTTGTTTGCTTGTTTATTTATGTTAGTGATAGTTAATTAAATTAGTAATAGGTAGATAGTATATTTAATTGTTAAATGTTCATTATATAGAAATTTTAGAGGAACTCATTTTTGTTATTAGCAGTGAATGCATCTAATTTACAATAGGCAGCCATTATTTCACATGCCTGTTTTCTAGAAGGCCGTGGAAGACTTAGTTTTTATATAAGAGAACTAAGGGGACTTTAGTGTAGTGTGCGCAGAACAACAGTGAAAGCTACAGAGAGCATAGAGGGTTTTTTTGTCATCACATGTTCTGGCACAGTCATTTTGCCTAATTCTTCGTAATTAGCAAATAGGGCCTCAGGAATGCTCACCCCTCGTTGGCTGAGACCTTTTCATATGTTTGGAGTATCTTTCATGGTACGGGACCAGCTGGCCTCTACCTAGCCATAGGTCGGGCACCCTCACCAGATTGACAGCAGATACCAGGGCCATCGTGTTTCAGACTAAGGATACTGGGTCAGGTCTTGGACGGGGCATTTCCACACTCACTCATTGGTTTTTCAACTACTTGTACCTTCGTCGCTCTTCAGCGAGAAGTATTTTCAGCGTTTATCAACGCGAAAGTTCACCGGATTCATCAACCTGCATGTGTGTGTGTGTTTCACCCACAATCCCTGTCCAGGGAGAGGTTGTTGCTATTTTTGTTCCGGTTTTCACCGTGGAACATTGTTATTCCTGTGAGAGGAAAGTGTACTATTCCTGTTAATTTATATTCTAATTATCATTAGTACATGATAACTTAAGCGGTTATCACCGCTTTTTGTATTCACCATTTGTGCTGGGTCTTTACCCATAATTGTGTACTGCTAATCTTCATTAGCGTATAGAAATGTTTGCGGTTATCACCGCCATTGTGTTTATTGTTTGTATTGGGTCTTTACCCGTGATTTACTTGGCAGTTAATTTAGCGGTCTTCACCGCTAGCCATATAGTTGATTTTGTCATTTTATTTTATTTTATTTATCATTTTTTCCATTGCTCTTTTCTTGTTCCCTACCCCATGAATGTTGAGAGGATGTTTCTGAATGGATAACTAACACTGTACGAGAGAGTTAGCCCCTTTTAATTTAGAATAAATTTTTTGTTAACTCAACTTACTCTTCAAGAGTTGGGCTTTTCTCATTGTTGTGAAAGTGCATTGTGCGGTTGTTTGTTTGTTCAGTCCGTTCATCCCTCATATTTACATTCATACACCTACTTACACTCACAGCCGACTTTCACATTTTACCCCGCATCTCAGAATAAAGGTACCCCCATCTCCCACAAGAACATTCGTGGTGTCTAAGTGCGAGAGTTTGTTATTTCATCTGCCACTCGGTGTGATTTCGGCATATCGTGGCTGGTTTGACACCCCTACCCATCGAGGAAGAGAGAGGAGTCAGTTCTACCATCAATGCTTGCGACAATCATTTTGTTCAGATAATGTGCTAAATGTAGTAATTTTGCTGTATCATCATATACAAGAAATGGGAGCTAAATTTAGTATTCTAGTTATGTACAGGTAAAATGAGCTAATTGTAGTATTGCTGTATAATCATGTGTATAGAGGTAATATGAACTAAATGAAGGATTCTTATTTTGTACAAGTAAAATGTGCTAACTGTAGCATTCTTGCTAAATTATCATGTATATACTATGTATGGTTCTCTTGCTGTGGGAGTATGAATAGGTAAAATGAAAGTGACACTGTTGGTATATCAATATGGATAAATTGTTATATCAATATGTACAGGTAAAATGTATTTAAAGTGGACATGCTGCTATCCTATATGTACAGGTAATCAGTACTTAAAGAGGAAATGCTGCTTTATCAGGTAATCAGTACTTAAAGAGGAATGCTGCTATCCTATATGTACAGGTAATCAGTACTTAAAGAGGAATGCTGCTATCCTATATGTACAGGTAATCAGTACTTAAAGAGGAATGCTGCTATCCTATATGTACAGGTAATCAGTACTTAAAGTGGAATGCTGCTTTATCAGGTAATGCGTACTTAAAGTGGAATGCTGCTATCCTATATGTACAGGTAATAGTAATGCGTACTTAAAGTGGAATGCTGCTATCCTATATGTACAGGTAATAGTAATGCGTACTTAAAGTGGAATGCTGCTATCCTATATGTACAGGTAATAGTAATGAGTACTTAAAGTGGAATGCTGCTATCCTATATGTACAGGTAATAGTAATGCGTACTTAAAGTGGAATGCTGCTATCCTATATGTACAGGTAATAGTAATGCGTACTTAAAGTGGAATGCTGCTATCCCATATGTACAGGTAATCAGTACTTAAAGAGGAAATGCTGCTTTATCAGGTAATGTGTACTTAAAGTGGAAGTGCTGCTATAGTAGAATATGTACATAGTAAATATACAATTTACTATGTATATTGTAAATTTACCTTAATAATTAGAATACTCACAAGTATGTTGTACAAAAAACAAAAAATTATTTTTAGCTGGTATTTTGTTAAAGTACACTAGGGGTTACATGGCAGTGTATTATGTAATAGACAGATTATCAGTTACCTAGTGGCCAATTACCCAGCTTTCACCATTGTTATTATACAATGGATTATTGATTAGTTAGTGGCCAATTACCCAGCTTTCACCATTGTTATTATACAATGGATTATTGATTAGTTAGTGGCCAATTACCCAGCTTTCACCATTGTTATTATACAATGGATTATTGATTAGTTAGTGGCCAATTACCCAGCTTTCACCATTGTTATTATACAATGGATTATTGATTACTTAGTGGCCAATTACCCAGCTTTCACCATTGTTATTATACAATGGATTATTGATTACTTAGTGGCCAATTACCCAGCTTTCACCATTGTTATTATACAATAGATTATCATTTACTTGGTGACCTATTGCTCAACTTTCACCATTGTTATTATACAATACTTGATGACCAGTTATCCAACTGTCATCATTGTATAAATAGCTTCAAAGAAATCTATATACAGTATCAACAGAAAACATATTATAATAGAACTTAATAATATAGAGAGAGCTTGTTAAGATAACTTTCTAATATTTTAGGATAATAGTAATAAAATTATTAAATGAACAATGAAAAGATTATTATGGTTTTATGAATAACTTACTTGAATCATTGATATGTCAGTAGTTTAATATTTATTTTTAGGATAAACTGGGAGAAATTGTTTTTGTTCAATTACCAGAAGTTGGGTCAGAGGTGAAGAAACAAGGTAAGAAAAATTTTCATTTTAATTTGAAATAAAGCTGAATCTTCAGCACAGTAAATGTTTATTTTTTCAAAACTTCTTTTAGGCATCATCTCATTTATGTTGCATGTCTTCTGTATTCACTCCTAGTCACTACTCTCACTTGGTAAATATCCTCTGTTATCATTTAAGTATTATATTTTTACAATGAAATGCTTAACAGTAACAAGGGTGTTCAGAATGGCATAGCCCTGAGATATATTAATCCACACCACTTTGGTTTGACATATAACTTTTCCCAACACCAAAACTGCATCTTAAACAATGACTTGACATGTGACTTTTGAAACTATAAACAATAACCAAAAGCTGTTGTATGAAATTAGTAAAACTATAGCATAACCCAGGCCACTGTATAAAATAAGTAAAACTGTAGCATAACCCAGGCCACTGTATTAGTAAAATTAGTAAAACTATAGCATAATCCATGCCATTGTATGAAATTAGTAAAACTATAGCATAATCCAGGCCACTATATGAAATTAGTAAAACTATAGCATAATCCAGGCCACTGTATGAAATTAGTAAAACTATAGCATAACCCAGGCCACTGTATAAAATAAGTAAAACTATAGCATAACCCAGGCCACTGTATAAAATAAGTAAAACTGTAGCATAATCCAGGCCTCTGTATGAAATTAGTAAAACTATAGCATAACCCAGGCATGTATGAAATAAGTAAAACTATAGAATAATCCAGGCCACTGTATGAAATTAGTAAAACTATATCATAACCCAGGCCACTGTATGAAATAATTTTTTAAAAAACTATAGCATAATCCAGACTGTATGAAATAAGTGGGGCTGGTAATGACTTTTGATAACATTTTAAAAAATAAAAATTGATTAATAGTTAATTTTAGTTAAGGCAGAAATTTCCAAATTTTTTTCAAACATTGTAAAAAAAAGTTAATAAATGATAAGTTCAGACTTTCAAATGACAATGATTAAAGATGTTATTCGTCATCTCCTTTCATCCATTCCTGTAGGCAAATGAGCATGTTCACATTATGTGGTACTTGAGCAACGTGTTTTGTTTACAACGTGACCGGATGAACTTGAACAATCTTTCACAATGCACAGATGTTGCCGGTATACAAAGAACAGTCTTTGCCAGTATTGCCAATTTAGAAAACCAGTGTTCTTTCATCTTCCACCACAACAGTGGATCTTCGCCATCTGGAAGCTTTTTTTCAAACTTGAAATGGTGAAGTTTTTCATGAGTGCTTTCACAACACTCATCTGTGTCAGAATCTGAATCCATAAATCTCATGCGTTTGCTGATGGGCTTGCAAACAGTATCAGATGCATCAGTAATGTTCACCTGAGGTTGTTCAGTGTCAGTAGCAACAGAAAGTTTTTCTTAAATAACTGTCCATGTTTGGTCTCTTGCTTCTACTGACATTACATTGCATTGTTTTATAATGAGGGTCCAATGCAATTACAATCCTGAGTCATTTGACACCATTCATACCAGTCGTACAAACTTCAAAATCATCAAGAGTTGCTGCCTTAAATCTTGCTTTGTAGCCCTGTTCATTATCATGCACTGCTATGTGCTTTGTAAACAGCAATAATAACAATGGTAGAACAAAACTGGAAGATACATACTTTTCTCCACCAAGCATCACAGTAGCCTGACAACAATTCCAATACTTCCACATATTTCAACATATTTTCCCACTCACTGTCCAACAGTTTTGGCCCACTGGAATTCTTTCTAAATTTAGATTTAGACTGCACACAGTCAAAGCTTCTTTAGCTTGCAGCAGACTGCAGCATTTAGCAAACAATGTGTCAGTATCCACCACTTTAAAATCATGCAGTATGCTCAGAGTATGCAATGAGCCACAGACAGAATGTGTGGAAAACCGGTCTTCGCCACAGCTGAAGTCATGTCACAAACTGTCTGTTATGATAGCCTTCACTTTGTTGATTATGCTCCAATCAGCTGCAGAGTTTTTAAACAGTTCAGCAAGATTTTCAGCAAAGTGGTGTTCTAGTGGAACATTCATGCATTTCAATACAGCATTCACCAGTCATCGCTTACCCAATGTCCTGAGATATCCTGATAATCTTCATTGCCTGAAGACATCCAGGAATCAGACGTTAAGTGCAATTGCAGTCAAACGTTCCACTCTTGCCTTCAATTGAGTAAGCTTACTGTCGTACATCTTTGCCAATAAACCATCAACAGTATGCCTGCTTGGCAATTTATAACTGTCATCCTGAAGAGCAATAAACAGTGTTTGTTCAAGACCTTCATCTTCCATAACCCATATTAGCCAACCAGCTGTTTCAGTCCACTTTTCCAGAGAATTGTTGATATCGTGTTATAACTGGAAACTCACTGGCCACTCACTTCAGTGTAAAAATTGATTAACTTTACCTTGTCATGCTGTAGGTGATGTTGACTAACTTTACCTTGTCATGCTAGTAGATGATGTTAACTAACTTTACTTTGTCATGCTGTAGATGATGTTGACTAACTTTACCTTGTGCTGTATATAATGACGACATCGTACAGGATGAATTTGTCCAATAATTTTTTAATGCTGGAACGGGTGTACATGTTACATTTGGCAAATTAGCACAGTGTTCGATCCATTATATGCAAAGGACTTGTGACACTGTGCACAGCAAACATTTTCTGAGTTGAAACACTGCCATCAGAACTTAATTTAAAACCAAAATGTTCACTTAAATGGCCTGAAATCACTTGCAGTTCCCTTTGTCGCCATCTTGGATTTATTCTTTTATTGCAACAAAACTTTTTATGGTGTTAAGTATTTTAAGTAAACAACATTTTATAATTAATCATTAATTTTTGCAGTCCTACAAATAAGTAAAACTATAATATAACCATAGGCCAAAGTAAAAACTATAAGTATAATCAAAGCATACCTGTCTTATCTTGACCATTGCTCAATGGATAGTTGTTCAATTTTCTTAAAACTTGCAGTCATTAAAAAGCATCTGATTTCTAGTTTCTGCTGGTGTCATACATCAAAATATTTGATTGCTGATATGTGACTCATTGTTGGGTGTCAGATCACATATATCCTTTCCTATTAGCTGCATTGTTTTTAAACTGTATATATAGTAAAAACTCTAATTCTAATAAATATTTTTTATTCACTTTTTAAATTTAATTTAAAATTTAACATCCATGCATTTATGTCTAGTTTTTCTCACCTCTCATTGCCTACACTTCTGTGTTTGCAGGTGAAGCCGGTTGTTTAGAGAGTGTGAAAGCAGCCAGCGATGTTTACAGTCCTGCGACTGGTAAAGTCACAGAAGTCAATGAAAAGCTATCAACAACACCAAACCTTGTAAACAGTTCCCCACTCAAAGATGGTAAGCCAGTTAAGAAACAAAAAGCAATGGTTTATGTTTGCACACTGGTGTTTCTGTCAACTAAGGAACAAACAAGAGACTGTTATAGAGACTGTTTACTTGTCTGGTGACCTGCAATCTAACAAACGAGAGACTGTTTACTTGTCTGGTGACCTGCAATCTAACAAACAAGAGACTGTTTACATGTCTGGTGACCTGCAATCTAACAAACAAGAGACTGTTTACTTGTCTGGTGACCTGCAAACTAAGATACAAGAGACATTTTACTTGTTTCTTGCCTTATCAACTAAACGAGATAATTTACTTGTTTATCCTGTCAGCTAAGAAACAAGAGACAGTTTACTTGCTTTTTTGTCCTGTCAACTAAGCGAGTTAATTTACTTGTCTGGTGTCCTGCAATCTAAGAAACAAAAGACAATTTACTTGCTTTTTGTCCTGTCAGCTAAAGAGAGATTATTTACTTGTTTTTTTTAGATCTGTCAGCTAAGAAACAAGAGATGATTTAATCGTTTTGGGGGTCTATCAAGAGATGATTATTTGTCTGATTTCCTGTCAGCTGAGCAAAAAATGATTCTGTTTGTGCTTTGTCATCTAAGAAACTAAACAAGGCTTTATTTGTGTGATGTCCTGTCAGCTAAACAGTTAAATAGAGATAGAATTATATGTGAGGTCCCGTCAGCTAAACAGACAGTTAGAGATAGAATTATATATGAGGTCCCGTCAGCTAAACAGACAGTTAGAGATAGAATTATATGTGAGGTCCCGTCAGCTAAACAGACAGTTAAATAGAGATAGAATTATATGTGAGGTCCTGTCAGTTAAACAGACATAATAGAGATAGAATTATATGTGATGTCCCGTCAGCTAAAAAGACAGTTAGAGATAGAATTATATGTGAGGTCCCATCAGCTAAACATGAGATGGCTTTATTTGTTTATACTTGCCCATTCTGCCAAATGTTTGATGGTCGGATATTTTCAACCCCATTATCTTCATTTTCCAAAGCAAAACTCACAAAGAAATCCGCCAGTTTTGGAAAAACTAGCATCAGCACAGCTTGGTGATGACTGTAATCTGTTGATAGAGTTTTTATGATATTGTTTCTCGCACTCAGTTTTACATTTTACAGACAGGTTGTTGTTTTTAATCATCAGTAATTTAGCTATAAACGTGTTGTTGGTTGAAGGAAACCACAGGTGACAGAATTAGAAAGTTGATTTTGATCTCACCTATACATTTTTAATGTGAGCTCATTCATGTTGACTTGATTTCCCAAATTCTGAATGTCTTCTTGATCTGATTCCTGGTTTGACAGATAGTGAAATACTAAGAACATGATCTAGGTAGTATAACACTCGTACAGTCATATCAGAACTGGGTCAAGTTTACCTGCCTTCTTTGGATTCACGTTTCTTCAGGAAGGTTCATAGAAAATCCACAGAGAGGGTTGAAATGTTGTGAACGGTAATTGTTGAAGCTTTTTTTCATAACTGAAAGGAGATTGTAATGTTGCGGAGGATAATTGTTTTTCATAACTGAAAGGAGATTGTAATGTTGCGGAGGATAATTGTTTTTCATAACTGAAAGGAGATTGTAATGTTGTGGAGGATAATTGTTTTTCATAACTGAAAGGAGATTGTAATGTTGTGGAGGGTAATTGTTTTTCATAACTGAAAGGAGATTGTAATGTTGCGGAGGGTAATTGTTAAAACTCTTTGTCATAACTGTGAGGAGGTTGAAATGTTGTGAAGTAATTGCTGAAACTCTTTGTCATAACTGTGAGGAGGTTGAAATGTTGTGAAGTAATTCTTAACCCTCTTATCGGTGACACTCCATTTACACTTAGTCAGTCCTTACCTCTGCCAGAATCAATGAATATTGGTGACGCTCCTATTAAATTTAGTGAATCACTTAGAAATTTTGGTGTAACTTTTGACATTTCTCTCTTTCTACAACACATTTTCAATTCTTATAGAGAAGTATATTTGGAGCTGAGATGAATTAGAACTATTTACAATTTTCTCTCACTTGGCACTACAAAAGCCCTTATTGTGTTCAGTGGCATGCTCTAGAATTGACTATTGTAACTCTCTTCTCTATGGTCTACCACTATGTTTTCACTGGTAAGCTCTATATTTGACTGTTGTAACTCTCTTCACTATAATCTATCACTGTGGAAATTCTAAAGAAACTTTCATAGGTTCAAAAACTCATATCACTTAATGCCATAATTCTCCTGTTTTCACTGGAAAACTCAATACCATAATTCTCCTATTTTCACTGGCAAACTCAATACCATAATTCTTCTGTTTTCACTGGAAAACTCAAAACACTGAATGCCACACTTCTCCTGTCCTCCTGGTAAACTCAGAACACTCATATCACTCTATGCCATGCTTGTTCTGTTTTCAGTGGCCTACTCAAAACACTCTTATCATTTAATGCCACACTTCTCCTGTTTTCTGTCTTAAACTTCACTATCTAGTTCCAGCCCTAATACCTGATATTATATGCATCTGCTGGAAACTTGTGGTCATCAACAGAAATACATATTGTTAACAATTCAAAAGCAAAAATTATCATGTAATCAGCACTCATTTGTTTTTCTGGGTCTAGCTGAGTTGTTTTGCTACAACACAGAGTCCATGGTCATTTTGCAAGTGGTATCTTCTTATACATTTATTCGTCAGCAAAACTAGCACTACCTCTTCTGTCGTTGTTTATTCAAACTATATGATATTTGTAAATCCATTTTCCTTACTTTCTTCGTGTAAATGGATTTATTCTGTGGCTATGGTAATAGTTGTCCACTTCACCTGTTTCCCGCCATGATTTGTTTCACATGGGAAATCTCCACCTCCACTTCATTTTTCTTCTTATAATTGCTTCTCTTTTCTTGATGGAAATGGGCATTTTTCTCAGTAAAATAAGCTTTACCTGAATATTACCAATTGAGTATAAACATAGTCCCCTCCAGCCCCCCACTACCATACATTTCCAATCCAGTCTCCATATTTCCAGTCCACACCTCGCTTTTGGATGCTAAAGAGAGATCATTTGAATAAAGGGGCATTTTACTGATTGAATTCTTTTATTGTTTTTCTCCCGTGTGTGTGTGTGAGAGAGAGAGAGAGAGAGAGAGAGAGATCCTTTTGGATTCTGTAGTTTATAATATATGGTACATATATTATATAATATATGATATATACTATGTTCATCTATTAAGTGTTAAAGAAAACATTGACATAGGTGGTCAGATGGTATATTCCACATTAAGTTTAATGCTAACATATACTGATCATATATTTAGGATTAATTAAACTGCATACATACTTATAATCAAGTTTATGTTTTTATATATTATAGCATAAATAATTCCAATTAAGCTTCAGAGTGACATACAATATATTCAAAATTAATATGTAGAGATATATATATATTACAGGGTGGATATTTAAACTGAAGCTTGCAAAGATTTCAGAGCTAGATGACCTTATGGACGAAAAAAAATACAAGGAATTTTTGAAGACACAAGATTAAAAGAATCATGCTGCTCCCTTGATCCGTCTGTAGCATTTGATAAATATTTTGCAGATAAATATTGACCTTTACACAGAAGGATTTGTACAAACAGAATGTTTACTGTGTTATATAGGAAACAGAAAATGATACTCATTCATGAAAACATTTTTCTAGCATGAATGATTTTTCTTTATATGTTCCTCTTTGCTTGTTCACTTTGGTTTTAACATTCACAGATTCACACTCAAACATCAACAATGTCTGGGGTTTTTTTTTAGTTTTCAACTCTGTTTTTAAATCTGCATTTCATACTCAAGATATCAGTATTTTCTATTTTCAACTCTCTTTCAAATCTGAACCCTTTTGTTTGAATTTTTTTTATTGTTGTTTGTTTTGTTCTTTGGTGAATCATGTTCATATATGTTATTAAGACATTACTTTTAACACATACCACATTGATGGAGAGTGTAAACAGAATGTATCATATTTGGTGTTTACAGATTAACAAAATAGTATTTCTACAACACATTATGAAATGTTTCTTATAAATCAACAATTTAAAAGAAATTATTTATACGGTGCCTGATACTTCTTAATTTTTCTTAGACATCTTTATTTCTCCCATGCAGGTCTTATTTTGCAGTTATTTGCTTGTCTATTTTAAATTTTAAAAATTCTATTTGTACAACATTAGTGGGTTTTGCTGTTTTACCTTTTTTTCCTTCTCCTAAGTTATATTTTTCAAATTCATCTTTTGTATTATGATAATCAATATCTTACATTTTTTTTAAGTCAGGGTTTGTTATTTTGTCCTTTACATGGTTTGTTATTTTGTCCTTTACATGGTTTGTTATATGTTAAAGGTGTCTAGATAAGTAGTATTGATTATTTCTCTTTGGGATTTTTTTTTTGGTTACTGCATTTCTTTGAATAGGATGCTGTACTTCAGTCATGATGCTAGTCACTTCACAGAGATTGAGCTAGTCTATGATTTCAGGCTAGGTATTCATTTTAGAATTTTGTTGTTAATTCTTCTGGCCTGGAATTTGAACCTACAACCTGGGTAAGACTAGTGGCTTATCTCTTTAATATTGTTGCTCCACAATACATAATAAAACGTTTTTATATGCAAACTCTGCAGCAGTTTACATTCTCAAAGATGGAGTTGTCTTCCTAATAATCTTTCCCCTAAACCCCACATTTCTGGACTTTTGACTGAGAACTGATTGAATGTGGTGATATTGTTTTTCTTACTGTGTGTGCCTTCCATGAAAATGAATTCTTGTTATCAGTGAAAATTTAATTTTAAGGGGGAGCTTTTATGCTTAAGTTCATTGTATCGATCACATTTAGTGATAGCAGTCACTCTCAAACAATATAAAACTTATTTTAAGTTATTCTAGCACATTGTAATCAGTCACATGAAGTGACACTAGTCATTCTCAAGTTCACAGTGACTTATTTTACGTTATCGAGAAATTTGTGAAATAGGAAATAATGCATGTTTTCACACTATACCTGCCCTCAGTGCTGATTTCTAATTTCACAGAGTTAAAAATTATTTGTATGTAAGTCCATGCACTGTGTTAAATGCAAACACCCTCCTTATGATTGATTGTGGATGTGTGGTCACAATTGAGGGGAAATAACTGTACTGAAATCCATTAATTTCACTTCATTACATTACCAAATCTATCAACCTGATAGGATGTAATATTTGATTTTAAACCCTGATAACAATGTCTGAAAAATAAAAAGGAGTAAACACTGGTACTTGAAGGCTTATAGAGTGTACTGAGTTTAGCTAAAGTATCTTTTCATTTTTCCTTCAAGCTGACTTACAGGACATGCACATATACCATTAGCCCAAATTTGACTGTCTATGTAACATACACTTGGGCTCAGAATTTATTGCTTGCGTTGATTATCTCATTAAATTATAAATAATTCTTGTTTTAGTAAGAAATGTAAGTTACTTTAGAAATTTGCATTATTCTATTTAGTCATGTTTTTAATTGGTTTTATCTTGTATTTACTTAAATATGAATTAGGTCTTAAAACCCTTTGAGCGTTGATTTTTTTAAAAGTTACAGATCGCCTGTTAAATGCTTCTTTTATCCATGTGAATGTTAAGACCAGATATTCCTATCAAAACTTATATTTCTTGTTTAAATATTGGACAATCTTTTGAAGGTGATGCCTTGTGAAATTCTTTTACTGTATTCTTTAAATATTACTTTATTCACAAAGAGTTTATTATACAATGACTATTGAGGTATTTTATGTAATATGTAACCCAGTAACTTAAAATCATATCTACTGGTATGAATGTTTCATGCAGTATCAAAGAGTGGAAATGGATGAATTCCGAGATTATGTAATGATTGGAGAAGAGATGCTTTTTAAAATTTTAAAATTATAAATAGGTCATTTTGTGAAAATAATTATCAATCTCCACACCGTGTTTTACACTTTTCAAAGTATTTACATGGAATTTATGTTTACTGTGTATGATCTGTTCTCCGTACATTTCTCCACAGATTTAAGTGAAATATCTCAGTTTTTATTTTTGTACTGTCATTCATTGTTGCTAAGTATTTATATGTCAGAGACTTGTTATTGTCACTCCTTGCAAGTTGCTGACATGTCACCAATCATTATGCTAAGAGGCATTCACAACTAGTGGCTAGCACATCACTATAATTTGACTGTATTAGTATTCTTTGTACACCTAATTCACATACATATCCACACACACACACACACACACACACAAACAAAATATTTGTGGTCATTACTAATAATGTTATGCAGCAATCCTAAGAAGTCAAATTCACAGCTATGATGCACTGTAATATAAGAATAAAGTGTACAATAAACAGCTCAGTTTAATATGCGGGTCCATGTTTGTGTCTGTAGAAACACATTTAAAGTTAAACACATAGTGTACAATAAACAGCTCACTTTAATATACAGATCCATGTTTGTGTCTGTAGAAACACATTTAAACAAATCACTGTACTAAAACTATAAATATTGATTCAAATAAAATTTATAATACTGTATATTTCTTTTTCTTTCTTTGTATATGTAGGTACTAGCATATGAATGTAAGCCAAGTTTGTAAAACATTAATTAATCATTAATTAAAATAACCACTTAAAGCTTACTAGAGTGTGCTTTTCATATATGAAAAATGAGCTTTTAATGGTTGAAGAATTCGAACAAGTACACATGCACTATGTAAGTGTGGTTACCTGATAGCATGCAATCTTCAGTATAAGAGCTTGTTTGAAAGTGTTTTACTTCAGTGGAAAATGAGCTGTTAATGACTGAAGAATTCAGAAGATAAATACAGTGAGAGTGTGGTCACCTGATGGCAAGTTGATTTTAATTTCCTGCCAGGACTAAAGAAATCAGTAATGTGCATTACCAAAAGTTGCTTTACAGTTCATGAATTTTATTGTTTCCCAAAGATTAGTTCAAAAAAATGCCAAACACTCTTTAAAACTAAAAATTAGTTCAATAAATTTGTCTAGCAAAGAGTACACATTGCATTGATATTTATCGACAAAATTGTTTCTGGCAAGCAATTTCATTAATATTTATCAACAAACTTGTTTCTGATAAGCAATTTCTTGGTAATTTATCAATAAAATTGTGTCTGGCAAACAATTTCATTGTCATTTGTCCATAAAATTGTAAGATAAAGCATTTGCGTTGTGTTCATCAACAAAATTGTCTGATAAAGAGTTTGCACTGCAGTTCATCAATAAAAATGATAAAAATTTGCACTGCAGCTTATCAACAAAACTGATAAAGAGTTTGCAGTTCACCAATAAAATTAATAAAGAATTTGCACTAAAGTTTATTAATAAAACTGATAAAGAATTTTCACTCTGGTTCATCAACAAAACTGTCTAATAAAGAGTTTGCACTGATCATACTGATAAAGAATTTTCACTGCAGTTCATCAACAAAACTGTCTGATAAAGAGTTTACAATGCAGTTCAGCAATAAAATTGATAAAAATTTGCACTGCAGCTCATCAACAAAACTGTCTGGTAAAGAGTTTGCACTGCAGTTCATTAAAAAAAAACCTGTTTGATAAAGAGTTTTGCACTGAGGTTCATCAGTAAAATTGATAGAGTTTCCACTGCAGTTCATCAGCAAACTTGCCTGGTAAAAAGTTTGCACTTCAGTTCATCAACAAAATTGCCAGATAAAGCATTTGCACTGAACTTCATCAACAAAACTGTCTGGTAAAAGAGTTTGCACTGCAGTTCATCTACAAAATTGCCTGGTAGAGTTTGCTATGCAGTTTATCAACAGAATTGTCTGGTAAAGAGTTTGCACTGAACTTCATCAACAAAACTGCCTGGTCAAGAGTCTACATTGTAATTCACAGGAAGATTCAAGTAAAGAGGTTGTTACATTTCAAACTTGATGTAAGACACTTGAATTTTAAGGAAATATCAAATAATGGAAAATATATAGTGTATTTTGTGTGTGTGTGTGTGTGTGTGTGCATGCAGTGAAAGCTTTAAGCCTGCATGAATGATTAAAGAAGTAGCAGTGTAGCCAAATTCCTTAGCTGAGCCATTTTTTATTGTAATTGGTAATATTGCTTATTCGCAGTGTACTTTAACATTTTGTTGATGTGCTAATTTTAAAGACTACATCTCTACCCAAATATAATGTAATCCCTAGAAACCAAAATATTTGACTGCATTAAGATGAAAACATTATATTGAATTTTCTTTAGCCTTGATTTCTTTGAATTTTTATTCTAAAATGGTCATTTTGTTAGTGAGTAATCACGCTAAGTAACAACTTCATGGCTAAATAGATTTTGCTGCATGTATAAATATAATTCAGATGACAGTTTAGAGATTTATTTGATATCCTAAAAAAATATTCCCAATTTGCTTTTCATCATCTTTTAAATTCAACTCATAAATTATTATACATGATGACCTGAAAAATATGTTTTCCTGTATTTGTGGCTTGTAAGGTTATGACAGGACAACCTAGTAAATGTGAGTGCCTCCCTGTAGTTTTAGCTTGTAAGATTATGACAGGACAACCTAGAAAATATGAGTGCCGCCCTGTAGTTTTATGACAGGACAACCTAGAAAATGTGAGTGCCTCCCTGTAGTTTTAGCTTGTAAGATTAAGACAGGACAACCTAGAAAATACGAGTGCTGCCCTGTAGTTTTAGCTTGTAAGATTGGACAGGACAACCTAGAAAATGTGAGTGCCTCCCTGTAGTTTTAGCTTGTAAGATTAGGACAGGCCAACCTAGAAAATATGTGTGCCTCCCTGTAGTTTTAGCTTGTATAATGACAGAATAACCTAGAAAATGTATGTTTGTGTTCTGTTAGAAGCTCTTCCTCTCTGCCTGATTCCTACAAATGGACAATTGTGTAGAATTTGGTCATTAATCCTAGAAAGATGACACCTGATTACCTGGGTGGCATATAATGCTCTATGTAGATGTCAAGTGCAAGGATGTTTTTTTAAAGTTTAGTTATGCTAATATGTAGCACAACACAAATGAATCTAACCACTTCATTCCACACAAATGGCAAATAATGAATTTACTTTATTTCTCAAGTGACAAAAAAATACCTTATTTCATCAATGGCTATGAGTCTACCTTTAAAAATAAAATGAAAGTTCCTTATTTCTCAAATAGTAAACATTGCAACTATAAAAAAAATTTTAAAATGCCTTAGACTAACTATAAGAAACTACCTTATTTCATAAATGGCTAAGAACCTACCAGTAAAATAATAACTATAAAATAACAAAAATATTTCAACTAAACTAATGGAAAAACCTTTTCACAAACAGCACAAAAAAAAGTAAAATAATGGAAATATTTTATTTCAGATGCAGTTATATACATGTAATAATATGTCACATCTGAAGAGAAGTGAACTTCTGACACATTGATCATATGGGGGTATTTTTTTTCCATTTTTAATTTAAAAATAACAAAAGATTTGAGCTTTCTGGAATATCATATATATTACATAAATAAATGCAAAGACTCTTGGTTTTAAAAAATCCATGTACAAGATCAAGAACATTCTTCCCTGCAAAGAAACTGCAACAGGCCTCTGTTTTATTCTGTATCCCATTCATTCCATGCACAGCCTTGTACTGTACTTATCTACTCCATACTCCACCATGTATCTTATGTGCATACTACAAAACAAGAGGTAATTTATCAGTTCACTACATGAAATGTAACAAAATTAAGTGCCTGAGATGCAGAGTATGCTGCTGAGTATCTGACTCAAGTAACTACTTGTACAAGATGTACAGTGTGCTGTCAATTATCTGGTTCAGTGTCTATCTCATAAATTACATAAAAGTGTACACTATATGGTTGGAAAAAAGTATAGATTCTGGGTTTGAATTCAATTTTTTTTTTAATTTTGCAGCAAATGCCTCATGGAATATTCAAAGTGCTATTCTCCAGCCAAACATAAGCTTTCACCTTTCAACTGCTCACATAGTCAAAAAATTACTATTTTTCTTAAAACACAAGTTTAAATTTTCTAAAAAATATACTTCAAAAGTATTGTTTAAAATCTTTGAAATTTCTTGATAAAGACATTCATAAATATGTTTTCTTTGTTAAAATGAATTATTCCAAGTAATCTAAAGATGGATAATTGAGGGCATCATTAATGTACAGGGTGGCCCAAAAGTAGGTTCACAATTATTAAACTACATTTTATATGGTGGCCCAAAAGTAGGTTTACAGTTATTAAACTACCTTTTATAGCATCTGAGAGATTAAATTGTTTATGTTAACAGGTATAATGAATTTCCCACTGTTCTAGTGTCGAATTTTCAAATAAATAGTCTATGTGATAACTGTAAACCTACTTTTGGTCCACCCTGTATATCAAGTTCATATAACCTTTCACATAATAGTGCAGTAAACAGATACACTCAGTCAGATTTCTTCTTTTTTTTTTTAGTGCAGAACTGATTGTGCTTTTGACAAACAAAACAAATTATTCTCATTTTGTTTTTAATAATCTTCCAATTTTTAAGCCTGTGCATTAGCAAACTTATATCCTGCCTGAATGCTTGAACAAATAGTAGTGTTGTTAAATTCCACAGCTGGGTCAATTTCAATTATAACTGGTAAAACTGTATAGTCACAGTGTGCACCATTTAACATATCACAGCTGTAATTAATTGCTGTATACAACTGTACAAAGCATTTAATCTAACAGACTGCTGTATACAACTGTACAAAGCATTTAATCTAACTGACTGCTGTATACTACGGAACAGCTTCTGTGTGACTGCAGTTAAAATGACATTTTTAAAACAAAAGAGAATAATGAACATAAGTGATTTTGGTTTTAATCTTCAGGGAATGACAAAAGAATGAAAAGACCCTCCTTTAATCTTAAGAAAGTCATAACAAATGAGAAGATTCTGGTTTTTTGTCTCTAAAGAATAACGTGTGATGTATTTTTTGTGAGCAGATATGCAATTGTCCAACTCTTTTAAAATAATATTACAGCTGAAAATGTTTTTCAGCTGAAAAACTGAAACATTCTGAATTATCAAAATGTCTCAAATATATGTTATAGGAAGGCCAAAAAAACAATTGTCAATTTCACATTATGGAAAAACAATAACCTTAGTCACCACAAAAAGCATGATGAGTGTCAGATTTCAGATTTCTAAAAAAAAAAAAAAAAAAACTTTTTGTTTTTTTGACTGGCACTCACTGTAATTTGTTTTTAATATCTTGATTGTATTGTATTGTAAGCAAGTATCCATTGACTTAAAACAATTTAATGAAGGAGAAAAAAATATGTTTTTATTTTTACATCACCAAGGTTTCTCTGTATAAAAGAATACATCTTATTTAGAGGATATATATAGATATTATATATATATATATATAAACTGTTTTACAAAGAACACTTCATCCATAAATGATCACACAATACCCGTTACTTCCAATAATCATTTTACATGAATCAGTCATTTTCATTAAAAAAATATATATAATAGTAATTAATCGCTTTAATTAAACATAATTATATATGAATACTTTGGAAGGTCAGTGTTTTAGTTTGTGCACCATAGTCAAGTTTCCAATTCCTTCTGTACAAGTCGAGATATTTAAGCCTTTTCAGCATAAAAAAGACCCCAGCGCTGATCACCTTGACCTACACGATGTACTTTGTCTTTCCAGCCACTAATGATGTAGTCATAGTCCTTCTGAGAAAATTCCTGAGAAAAACAATATTAAAATATTTGTCAATAAATTGGGTTGGAATTGGAAAAAATGCAAAAGAATAAATTAGTTTGTTTCCTTCAGAGCATTTACAAAATTAATATTTTATGAGAAAATAAATATGAAAAAAAGTGTTTACACATTTTAAAATACACTTTTAAAATGCATAGACGAATGGATGGGGAAAGTGAAATTACATGACAAAATTCAAGAAAAAATTCTGAATTTTATGTGGATAATTATTTTATGAATGCTTTCAACTTAATTCCTACAAAGAATTTGTGTGAAAAATATTTTTTCCCCTAAATACTAATCAGATGATTTTACAATAAGAGTATGAATTGCTTACATGCTCCAGTGGGGAGATAAATGAAAGAGTTCGCCGGCAGTTAGTCCCATGAATAGTGTTCCCACTTTAATACCCCTACTTCAAAATATGGGATGAATAAATGGAGAGGTTAGTAGGAACTGTGGGCATGCTCACCTAGTATTATTTTACATTTTAAAACATTCCTTTTGCATCAACCAGGTTAGCACATTGAGAGAATTTAGAATAGGAAGTGGGTATTCCTTGATAAAGAAAATTTACAATATGCATAATGTGCATCAAGCAAAATATCTGTTACGGAACACAACTCTTCAAGAGGACTGAGGCTCATTGAGTAACTGCTACTGTACCAAGTAGAACTGTTCTTTTAGGAATATTATAGTGTGTCGAACTGTTCTGTTAGGAATACTATAGCATATCTAGCTATCCTGGTAGGAATATTATAGTGTGTCTAACTGTTCTGTTAGGAATACTATCTAGCTATCCTGGTAGGAATATTGTAGAATATAGAACAGATCTTCTAGGAATATTATAACACTAATGTGAATATGAAATAAAATCTCCTTACACACCTTGTTTCGTTTAGCATATTACAGCTATCTGAATTCATACACACCTTCACAAAATCGTCCTTAATGCTTTCTGTTTTGGTAAGCTCTTTATGTAGGCAGTCAATAAATTGCTCAGTTCTGTCCTCAGCTTTCACATTTATAAAGCCTGCTTCTTCCAACAACTATTGACAAATAAAACATATATGTAATCCACATCAAAGTTTAAAGTAATAATTACATTAATAGTACTGTCGCAAAACAAAATAAATTTTAATATGCATCAAAGTTTAAAGTAAAATAATAGATTAATAATATAGTAATAATATAGAAATAATAATTATTTCTTTGACCTATTACATATTATCAAAGGGATGGTGGTGAGGGGAGAGAGTATTCTTTCAATGAAATGCAGAAGTTAAAATAAATTATGAAAGGAGTCTGGTCTAATTTTAAAGTGTTTAAGTGTTCATATTTTACAAATAAGTTTATGAAAGCAATCAGGGTTAATTTTAAAGTGTTATTTTACAAATAAATTTATAAAGTTTAAGCATTCATATTTTACAAATAAATTTATGAAAGGAACCTGGGCTAATTTTAAAGTGTATGTATCCATATTTAAAAATAAATTTATTAAAGGAATCTGGGATAATTTTAAAGTGTTATTTTATAAATAAATTTATGAAAGCAATCTGGAATAATTTTAAAGTGTTATTTTACAAATAAATTTATAAAGTGTAAATGTCCACACTTTAAAAATAAATTTATGAAAGGAATTTGGGCTAATTTGAAAGTGTAAGTGTCCACATTTTACACACAAATTTCTGAAAGGAATCTGGGCTAATTTGAAAGTGTAAGTGACCACATTTTACAAATATATGGTGGATCAAATTATCTGCACCATAAGAAATAATTTATACATTCTGTGAAAGTAATGCCAACCTAAAAAGATAAAGCAAAAATCAACAACTTCTGTGAAAGAATAGACAATCTGAAATGAGAAACTGGTAAAAATTAATCAGAAAAATATAAACAGTCAGAAAAAAATAGTAAAGCTTTAATCATAGCTATAGTGAATAGATGAACAATAGAGGTGTGGTGGAGTAAATTTGCCTTTCCCTATTTCTAAACTTAATTGTTGTATAAATTGTTAAATATCACAAATTGAGAACCATATGCTGGAAAGATAGTGAGTGGATGGGGGTTCGCTAAATATAGATAAAGATGGATTTATCTTCTCCTTTGGTAAGAAGTTTTCCACCTATGGAAAAATTGTGTGACAGTGAATGGTTGTCTTTAATGTTGTGGAAGAGAGAAAACGTTTACAGCACCCGCATATCCACCAAGTGAGAGAAATGAGTGGTGTCTTTTGGAGAATTGTTAAAAACATAAATTAAAATTCTCATCACTTGTAATTAGTTTTGGATGATTAACATTAATATTAATTATAACCATTAACTATGGTGGCATTGGCATCACACTAGGGATAAAGTGACAAGCTTTAAACAGCAACAATAGTGAATGAATGAACAATTCAGAAATAAACTAACTTTAGTGAATGAATGAACAATCTATAAATAAAGTGAGTTTTAGCCAGCATCAATAGTGAAGAATAACAGTCTAGAAATAAACTAACTTTAGTGAATGAATGAACAATCTAGAAATACAGTGACAGTTTAACCAGTAACAATAGTATGAAGTATGAACAATCCAGAAATAAACTAACTGTAGTGAGTGAATGAATGAATGAACAATCTAGAAATAAAATGACAGTTTTAGCCAGTAATGACTATGAAAAAGAATGAACAATCCAGAAACTAACTGTAGTAAAAGAATGAACAATCTAGGAATAAACTGATAAAGTTTTAGCCAGTAACTAGTGAAAGAATGAATAATCCAGAAATAAACAAAGCTTTAGCTAGTAACTGCAGTGAATGAGTGAACAATCTAGAAATAAACTCACAAAGCTTTTAACAATATTTGTGGTGAAAAACTAGCAATCTAGAAATAAAGTGACAAAGCTTCAAACACTATCTGTGGTGAACAAAGCAATGTGGAAACAGTGACAAAGCTTCAAACAGTATCTGTGATGAACAAGTTAACAATATGGAAATAAAAACAAATAATCTTGCAATAAAAATAAACAATCTGGAAATAAATTGATAACACTGTAGTCACAACCAGAGGGAAAGAATGCCCTATCAGGAATGTGAAAATGATTTCAAGTTTATATTTTTTATAATAACAATTTTAATATGCATATGTGATCAAAGTGGATTATTTCTGTTGTTAAATAAAAAAAATTATCTTCACCTTGCCATACTGCTTGGGAGACAGAACATAGTACCCTCGCTGTTTGATGTATGTTGTATATTCATCCGAGTGTGAGCCTTCGCTACAACAGTAGTCAGAGATGAGCAACCTTGCACCAGATTTTGACCATTTCTAGTCACAAAACAAAAAGATGCTTCCATATTCAGAACACAATCCATTATTGTTTTGAATGGGTACATCTGTGTGCATGGAAGGACTGTCTTTTGACTGGTGAGCATGCCTGTGTGTAAGGAAGGGTTTTTATGACTGTCCTTGACTGAGAGGGCATATCTGTGTGCAAGCATGTGTATGTGTGCATGTGTATATTTGCATGTGTTATGTGTATGTGCATGCAGGCATGTGAAAGGTAGGAGCAATGAAAAAGTATATTAATGCATGAAATCTAGTAGAATAAATAACTGTACAGTGTAAATGAATGAACTTAAAACAAGTTACAATAATTGTGTAATTTTCCCCTACAAAAAAAATAAATATGTTTTAAATTAAAACTTACAAAGAACTTTTTGAAAAGGGATAATTTATCTTCAATATGAAGAATTGCATCTCGGCTGTATATGACATCAAAAGAGCCTGGAGGGTATTCACGTTTTGTAGCATCTGCTGTCTCAAAGATCACCTGATCAGGTCCGACCCCCAATTCTTCAGCACGTTCCAAAGCAATATGAGTCATGTTGGAGGAGAGGTCAACAGAAATCACCTTCGCCCCATACTCCTAGAAATGTAGGCCAAATTATGCAATTATGATCTTTCAAAATTACTGCAACAACTCCACAAGAGCAGTAGAAATCATTATGAACTGTATAATGCTTTTACAAGATTCTGTGACCTAAGTCTTAAATTCGTATGAGAAATTTAGTAATTTACTTAAATCTGTTTAAGGCTTCAGAAACATATGTTAGTATATGATAATTAACTGGATTCAATGAATAAAGATTCTGACAGTAACACTAGAATATTTGATACTGGATTCA
This sequence comes from Sinotaia quadrata, assembly GCA_028829895.1. Lineage (NCBI taxonomy): Eukaryota > Metazoa > Mollusca > Gastropoda > Architaenioglossa > Viviparidae > Sinotaia > Sinotaia quadrata. Next base: position 74,572,740 of record CM054181.1, on the reverse strand, counting down.
ATGATTAAAATGACACTAGAGTATCTGATGTGTAACTGGATTCAATGATTAAAAATGACATTTGAATATTTGATATGTGACTGGTAAAATTTAATGATTAAAATACGACACTAGAGTATTTGGTAATTTACTGTCTTTAACAATTTAAAACATGCCTTATGCCAGAGAATATGGTTTATTACAGAATTCAACATCTTACACATCTGCTTCACATTTGAATTCAATAACTTAAAGATTAATTCACATATGAATTCAACAACAATATTTGATCCACATACCTTTGCCATATGGAATCCTCCACCACCAATACCACCACCCACATCCAACACCATCTCACCAGGCTTCAGCTTCAACAATTTTGTAAATTCCTTAAATATGACAGAAAAATAAACTCAGGAGAAAGAAAAATATAGTTTAAAATTATTGCATTTTTTAATTTCCTAAAATAAAAAAATATATACATTTTAAAATTACATTCCTGAAATATAAAAAAGAAAAGTATACTCATATTAAAAAATAAAATAAAAAATTTAACTAGTGAAAATTATAAAGTTCTGCAAAGTACTTGAAGGTGACACCACAATGGTACTCAATATCATTAATCTCTGCTATCCAAAAGTTACAGGTCTCTAACAATAAAAAGCCACAGGCTTATTGGTGCTGTCACCTTGGAAATAGCACCCTTGGGAGGTATTTAAAATGATTCCAGGGCATTTTCCACTACCAGAAGCAACCATCTCCTTGTGATTCCACTAAAACTCCATTTTTCTTCAAATCTTTGTCCTTTAAATCAATCTTCATTTTACAGAAGTTGAAGAAGACAGAAAAACTGCTGCAAAGAGAAATGTGAATATGCATTGTCAAGATGCATGAGCCAGCCCTGTGTGTTCCATTTGTTCAGACATTTCTCCTCATGCTCTCTTTCAAATGCCTTAGGACCTTCATGCAGAAATTCTAATTCACTGTCTGATGTGGAGGAATGAACTCCAAATGGACTCCCTCCATGTCAAAGCTGTTCAGCATGGTCTTGACACTGCTCTTGATATGCTTCACTTTCTTCAGTCGCGGTGGGGATGGGTTCTGCCATACATTATCACCAAATGCTTGCTTTAACATTTTTTAAGGTCTCTGAAACAGATTTGTCAAGCTTCAAGTAAAACTTGAAATCAACACACTGCTCCTTCAAGTCTGCTATTTCACTTGACTGGAGAATCAAAGCACACTGCTGATAGCATCATTCAGAAACGTTTGTGAAGAAGTCTTCAGCACTATTTAATGGCACAAGAAGGAAATATTTATGGTGAGTGTTCCACATGGCCTGTTCAAATGCTTGTGAGGAAGTCTTCAACACTATTTAATGGCACAAGAAGGAAATATTTCCACTGAGTGCTCCACATGGCCTGTCTAGAGTCTTTTGGATAGTACCATGTACCCTTCTTTCTCATAATAGTCTTCTATACCCAATTCTCTCTGCCAAAATTTCACAAGGCAAACATCCAAAAGATTCCTTGATATCCTATTTTCTCAGGGCAAAAAGCCACAATAGTCTTTCTACTTTCTCTGGTCAAAAATCCACAAAAGTTAATACCCTTTCTTTCTCAAGGCAACAATACACAAGAGTTAATGACCTTTCTCTCTCAAGGCCAAAATACATAAGAGTTAATACCCTTTCTCTCTCAAGGCCAAAATACACAAGAGTTAATATTCTTTCTCTCTCAAGGCCAAAATACACAAGAGTTAATACCCTTTCTCTCTCAAGGCCAAAATACACAAGTCCTTGATGCCCCTACACTCTCAGGACAAATACATAATAGTCTGTCTTATAGTCTATTCTTTCTGGGCAAAAAGCAACAACAATTATACTCTTTCAGGGCAAAAAGCCACAAGAGTCCTTGATACCCTATTCTTTCAGAGCAAAATGCTACAATAGACATTGATTTGCCCTATGCTATCAGGGCAAAATGCCTGCCATAAATGACCTTGATACCCTACTCTCTCCAGAGCAAAAATAAAAATTAACAATTCTAAATATTTTTTTAAAATGTTGATCTTTTAACAGGAAAAAATTACTGACCAGACTCTTGTTATGTCAAGCAAGGACCATCGTAACTATTACTACAAACTGTTTAGTCAAATCTCTTACACTAAAATGTCCACATATTAGACTTTATATCAAACAAAACATGTTACAGTAACTACTTCCTTGTGAGGCTTTTTATTTAAACATTTTAACTCTTTTATAAGAGAAGTGACAGTGCATTGTACCAACTAAATCTAAAATGGAATGACAGAATGGAAGTAACAAAATGGAACGACAGAATAGAAGTAACAAAATAGAATGACAGGACGGAAGTAACAAAATGGAATGACAAAACAGAAGTAACAAAATGGAATGACAGGATGTTAGTAACAAAATGGAATGACAAAACAGAAGTAACAAAATGGAATGACAGGTTGGAAGTAACAAAATGGAATGACAGGATGGAAGTAACAAATGGAATGACAGAACAGAAGTAACAAAATGGAATGACAGAACAGAAGTAACAAAATGAAATGACAGAATGGAAGTAACAAAATGGAATGATAGAATGGAAGTAACAAAATGGAATGATAGAACGGAGGTAACAAAATGGAATGAAAGAATGGAACAAAATGTGACAACAAAATGGAATGACAGACTGGAAATAACAAGATGGAATAAAAGAATGGAATGACAGACTGGAAGTAACAAAATGCAATGACAACAAAATGGAATGACAGACTGGAAGTAACGAAATGGAATTTAAAAAAAATGGAATGACAGACTGGAAGTGACAAAATGCAATGACAACAAAATGGAATGACAGACTGGAAGTAACAAAATGGGGAATACAACAAAATGAAATAATAGAAGTAACAAAATGGAATGATAGAACAGAAGTAACAAAACTGAATGAAATAATAGAACAAAATGGAATGACAGACTGGAAGTAACAAAAAGGAATGATGGAATGTAAGCACCATGAAATGACAACAAAATGGAATGGTAGAACAGAAGTAACAAAACTGAATGGTAAACAATGTTATTTTGGAAGAGGTATCTCCCTTAGATTGTAATCATAATCTGTAGTCCCCATTATTAAATTTTAAAGGATTAATGCCAAATTTATATAGATCTATTTATTAAATTAAAATTATTTCAATAAATTAGAGAAACATTACCATTGTAGTTTCAGGGCCACCAGTGCTGACAAAGTTTTTTCCATAGATTTTCTCATAACGTAAAATACCATTTCTGGTATACTGCTGGTTGTCTAGAAATTCTTTGAACGTCTTGAAACCATGTGTCTTGGAGGAATCTCTCTTTACTTTCTGAACTAGCCATATTAATTGGTTGTTATTATTTTTCCGCTAAAATAGACAGAAAAATAATAATTTGCTAATTGAAGTTTTCAAATGAAGAAATCAATCATGAAGTTTGGGTTGTAGATTGGTTTTATTGATTAATGTATCCATATAGTGATAACAATTATTTTGCCAGTCAACATGAATTAGCATTTTTAAAATAAATTTATTTTAATTATCCATTAACAAATGTTAACAAGAATGTTAACATATTGTAATCAGAATATTAGCAAACCATAAACAGAATGCCAACAAACTGTGACCAGAAAACTAACCAACAGCAGTCAAAATGTTAACTGATTTTTGTTAAACTACTTTATAAATGATGTTTTAGATACAAACAAACTCTATCAGAATGTTAACAAAATGTAACAAGAACACTTGTGTAACCAGAACACTAACAAGTTGTAACCAAAATGCTAACAAACTGCAACAAGAACATTAACAAACTGTAACCAGAATGCTAACGAAATGTGACAAGAACCATAACAAACTGTAACCTGAATGCTAACAAAATGTAACAAGAACCATTAACAAATTGTAACCAGAATGCTAACAAAATGTGTTAAGAACATTAAAAATCTGCAACCAAAAGCTAACAAAATGTAACAAGAACATTAACAAACTGTAACCAGAATGCTAACAAAATGTAACAAGAACATTAACAAAGTGTAACCAGAATGCTAACAAAATGTAACAAGAACATTAACAAAGTGTAACCAGAATGCTAACAAAATGTAACAAGAACATTAACAAAGTGTAACCAGAATGCTAACAAAATGTAACAAGAACATTAACAAAGTGTAACCAGAATGCTAACAAAATGTAACAAGAACATTAACAAACTGTAACCAGAATGCTAACAAAATGTAACAAGAACATTAACAAAGTGTAACCAGAATGCCAAAGTGCAAAGTTGCATGGTAGTTTATGACAGTCAAAAATGTCAAGTAATGGAGTATTTTAATTTATTTTTTTAACTCCACTAATATGTATAATAGTGGTTAATAACATGTTTAAATAGCATTTAGTAATGTTCATAGTGTAATATTTATGTAGAAATAGTGCTTTGTTGTAGATCACACCTCTCAGAAAATAAACAGAAAAAAAATCTGACAAAATGATAACTCTGAACCGGCAAAAGGCAGATACCCACTTACAGATTGAGAGATTAAAATTTTTTTGTCAACAGAACTAAACCAGAACAACCCTGAATAAAAATTTACACAATACCAACAAATAGCCTGTACCTATGGAGGGTCTCCTAACAGTTGAGAATATTATTAAAACATTTACATCAGTAGGATCAGAGAGTAAAAAGTTAACCATCTAATTAAAAACAACATTCTAGTACTATACCATGGATACTTACCTCTCCCTAGACAGTACTGGCATGAGTGTGAGAATGCTAAATAAGCTGATAACTCACACCCACTGAATGAAAGCCTATAATAATAAATCCTCCTTAGACAAAGAAAGGAACCCAAGAAAACTAAGATGTATGAGTATCATTCTACTATGAACTAACAAAAGTGAGATTTTTACCAATTGCATTTAATACAAATTAATTATTATTAATAATAAAACACATTAGAAAGCCAAGGAAAAAATAAAAAACAGAGTAAAAGCTGAAACAGGAAAGAAAAAATTGTAAGACGACAGAATGTCCATACTATTACTAAAGGTAGTAATTGTGACTGTATGGTAAAATAATAATAGCAATATTACTGATAATAATATTTTTTTAAATAATAAAGAAAACAAGTACAAATGACATTTTCACCTCACCCAAAATTAAAATCAATATATCCATATATAAAAAATCCAATAAACCCATTACCATTGTCAGTCACTAATTCTCCCCCCCCCCCCCCCCCCCCCCCGGCCAATCCCAAAGCATTCTACTCTTGTGCAAAATCAGCCTAAGCCAGAAGCAAACCCCATTTAAATTGACTGAAAGATTGTTAAATAATTATTAGCACTCTTTAAAAACATGGTCAATAATATGTTAAAATATAGTCACTGTAAGTATTGACTGAAAGATTGTTAAATAATTATTAGCACTCTTTAAAAACATGGTCAATAATATGTTAAAATATAGTCACTGTAACTCTAGCATATAATTAACATCATCAAAAATGCCCCATGACTTGACATTCATAGGCCACCAGTTCTGCTCGAGTTATAACCACCACTAGTGGAAAAAAATTAGAAAGTAGAAATATACAGTAATAGTCACAACTACTAGTTACTTATAATGTTGGGTTTTACAATAATGGTCATGACTGCTGGTCAGAATTACTTACAAAGTAGGATTCTATAGAAATGGTCATAACAATAGGCAGAATGAATTACAGATTAGGGATTTACTAAATCCAGCAAAATGACCTTCAGTGTGAGTTACTCTTAACCAACATTTGCTCTTCAGTTCAAGTCTGCTGGAGTGGTCATGATGGAGAGGGAAAGAGAAAGATAAAACTAGTTTTCAAACTCAGTATTGAGCCATGAGCTAGTTATCAACTCACTAGTATATTTCTGAACTGCACTCACATTAAGTGAAGATTTAAGGAGCAAATGAAATGGCAAGATATTATTGGTATTACTCAATTCTATCTCCAAGAAAATGTAATAAAAATACTAACAGTAGTTTGGAATAAAATAAATATCTGGATGCTACTATAAAGCTATTTGTAAATGACATTTTTAATTTTCTAGAAACAGGAGAGTTTGCATTAGTAAATGTATATGTAATAAAATAATCTATCACTGCCAATGAACTTTTACTAAATACTTGTAAACATATACAAAGTTCAAGATTTAGGGACAGTGAGAATGTAATTCCTGCTCTTTTTAAAGTTAGCTGCTATTTCACATTATATTTTACAAACAGCACTATTTCAGATAACAGTAGAAATTTGTTAAAATCTGAATGTTTCCAATTCACTTTCTAAAAGCTAAAGAATAAAATGATAAATGGCATATCCTGTTTCTCAGGAATTTGATGCTTGTTTGACACAAACCTTAATGTATGTGTCTACAGCTTTAGATAAAACCATGTCAAAGCCATATACTCTGGTGGGGTCACCTTCACATGGCACTGTAGTTGAAGCAAACAATGCCTCATACATATTTGGCTCTCGATATTTAGTTGGATTCACTCCACGAGCTCGGTCTCCTAAAAAACAAATTAATTACCAATACATCACTAGTGCTCAAATTAATTATACCATCACACAAAAACAAATTAATTACCAATACATCACTAGTGCTCAAATTAATTATACCATCACACAAAAACAAATTAATTACCAATACATCACTAGTGTTCAAATTAATTATACCATTACACTATTGTAAACTCATTAGAACAAGAACTGACCTACTTCACAGAAGTTTATTAAAGATTATTAAATCTGACCCATTTCAGTGACATTTATGAGGTGGATTAAACAAGAACTGACCTACTTCACTATCTTATGAACTTTCTTAATCAGATGAACTAACCTACTTCAGAGAGTTTATAAATTCAGAATAAGACTTGACCTACCTTAATACTGTTTACAAACTCACTTGATAAAAACAAGATTGAGCTACCTTTACCTGAAATCACTTGACTAGAACAAGACCTATTTTACTGATGTTTATAAACTTGAACAAGAACTGACCTGTTTCATTGCTATGTTTGTGAACTCATTGAGACAAGAACTGGCCTACTTATGTTTATGAAATCAATGATCAGAATAAGAGCTGACCTAATTCACTGGTGCTTATAAAATCACTTAATTAGAACAAGAACTGACCTAATTCACTGATGTTTATTAAACCATTTAATTAGAACAAGAACTGACCTACTTCATTACTGTTGCTTGTAAAATTACTTAATTATACTAAAAACTGAGCTATTTCACTGATGTTATAAACTCACATGATAAAATCAGACCTTCTTTACTTCAATGATGTTTATGGATTCTTTTAAACTGAACAATGCACCTACTTCAGTATCTGTGTTTATAAACCCTTTCCATTAAAAAAAGAACTGACCTACTTCACTGATGCTTATCAGCCATCCTAATGTGGAAGGCTAGTTTTGTGTATATGGTTTAATATTGCTGCTTGCCATTTTACAGTGCTTTGTATCCACATGCACAGCTGTAGAGGCAAATTCAATCAGCATTCACTGACGTCAACCATCACTGAGAGAAATTTGTATTATGCTGTGTTAGTGTACACACTTTAATCATCTACTGTTTTATACAATTATTAATCAATTCGCAAGCATCCGGTCATATATGTCCCTAAATCTAAATATAGCTAGAAAGTCAGATGGCTGTACATGTTCCACTTGCATGCACACTTAATGTTACTAATGAGCCAATCAATGTGATGGAAATATGTGTTTCATGTAGCAGATTATTTGTATCAATTCTACTATTGGATAGCTGTAATTAGATTAGTCATATGATAGAAAGATCGCATTTTGTACACCCACTGCTTTGTCTTACTCCCCAGCAGCCATTGTGTCTTGTGCTGAAAAGGAATTTTTGCAAGTCAGGTTTCAAGTTGGAATGCTTTTGCTTTTATCGACAGACTTTGTCAAAACACAACTGAATCAAATTATGATTTAGCTGATGATTCATGTTCTGTTTCTTTTGAGGAGGAATTTTTGCCAGCCCCTAGTGATTTAATAGAAAAAAGTGTGACAATGTCGAACCAATTAGCTAACATGGCATGGTGTGGCGATCGTGGTTCGATATGTCATTTCATATGGAAAAATATCAGTCTTTCTTTACTTCATTTGGATGTGTAAATAAATTTGTATGGAATTTTCAAAGGAACTGTTAAAAAAAGATGTGCATTGGACTCCTGTGCTAATTATAATTTGTGTAAACAATTATAAATCTTCACATCGCCTCTCAACTCTTATTTCCTATGGGCTGGTTCTTTTTGTGCCATGCAACAAGTGCTATAATTAAAATTTATATATTTCAAAATTATAATTGTATATAATTCAAACAAATTTTATAACAAATAAATTTCAGTGATGTTATTTCATCATTCCTTTTATTGTCATGCATTCTCAGCAAGTACTTTCCTTAGAACTGTAAAAAGAAAATATATATGTGGACTATATTCAACTTGAAATAATTTTCATTTAGAAAATATCTTAGGACTGAAAATTGTGCAGATAAAATAGTACTTCTGCATATAATCAACAATGGACTTGTGCAATTGGGACTTGTATTTGTTTATTCAAAAATGTCTTTTGTACAACATGCACTGACATTAAGATCATTTCTTCACGTGGAGTTTCTGAAGACAAAAATGTCTGTGTAATAATCAACAATGGACTTCAATTTGTAATTGGACTTGTATTTGCTTTTCTGAAAAGATTTCTTGTAAACATTGTTTTATGATTTTTTCACCTTGTGTTTCTTTGGGAAAAAATTCATCATTGTCATCAACAGGTAATGGAACTTTTCATTATATATTTATTTTTTAATTTTAAATAAATACCATGTGCCCATTATTTTACTCTATACTACATACTACAGTCACATTGTGCTCATTATTTTATTTTGTCTAATTATTAAGACAAAATGTGCTCATTATTTCAGACATTCTTGCATTTTTAGCATAGCGTACTCATTATATTAATGGCTGAACTCACCTGACGGATGTCTACATGACTCTCGAATAAAAAGATAGCCATCTGGTGCCAACCATGTAAGAAGCTTGATCAAGAGTTGCTGGACTTCTTTGTCTTCCATGTACATCAACAGCCAGTTGGAAAAGACCAGATCCACACTGGTGAAAAGTAGTTGATATATTTCCCATCAAACCAGTCTGAAAGTTACTAATAGTTTAGATCTGTCAAACCAGTCTGAAAGTTACTAATAGTTTAAATCTGTCAAACCAGTCTGAAAATTACTAATACTTTAAATCTGTCAAACCAGTATGAAAGTTACTAATACTTTAGATCTGTCAAACCAGTCTGAAAGTTACTTATAGTTTAGATCTGTCAAACCTGTTTGAAAGTTACTAATAGTTGAAATCTGTCAAAGCATTTCTAATATGTACATGTAATTGTGAATATGTCAAAGCATTTCTAATATGTACATGTAATTGTGAATAAAGCATTTCTAATATGTACATGTAATTGTGAATAAAGCATTTCTAATATGTACATGTAATTGTGAATAAAGCATTTCTAATATGTACATGTAATTGTGAATAAAGATTTCTAATATGTACATGTAATTGTGAATATATCACAGCATTTCTATTTTTACATGTAATCCTGGATATATACAAGCATTTCTAATCTCTATTAGTACATGTAATCCTGGACATATACAAGCATTTCTAATCTCTATTAGTACATGTAATCCTGGACATATACAAGCATTTCTAATCTCTATTAGTACATGTAATCCTGGACATATACAAGCATTTCTAATCTTTATTAGTACATGTAATCCTGGACATATACAAGCATTTCTCATCTCTATTAGTACATGTAATCCTGGACATATACAAGCATTTCTAATCTCTATTAGTACATGTAATCCTGGACATATACAAGCATTTCTAATCTCTGCTAGTAATCATGTATCCATCATATATCAATAAATTTCTATTCTCTAAGCATAAGCCTGGACTCATCAAAGTCTTTCTGATCTCTCAAGCAATTTTTGTTTATCAAAACATATTTGTCTTGTACATGTATTCTTGACTATCAAAGTTATTTTTTAATGTTTGTGTGTGTGTCCCTTCTAAGATTTATATCTCTACTCTCTGATTGTAGAATCTTGTAGAATCATGTTCTTTGTAAGATTTATACATGTATTACTAAATGTTTAATTTTGTAGAATCATGTTCTTTGCAAAATTTATATTACCAGTACTAAATGTATAATCTTGTAGAATCATGTTCTTTGCAAAATTTATATTACCAGTTCTAAATGTATAATCTTGTAGAATCATGTTCTTTGCAAAATTTATATTACCAGTACTAAATGTATAATCTTGTAGAATCATGTTCTTTGCAAAATTTATATTACCAGTACTAAATGTATAATCTTGTAGAATCATGTTCTTTGCAAAATTTACATTACCAGTACTAAATGTATAATCTTGTAGAATCATGTTCCTTGTCAGATTTATATCTCATCTCCTATTGTAAAATCTTGTAGAATAATGACCCTTGTAAGATTTATATCTGTAATCTCTGATTGTACAACCTTGTAGAAACATGTTCTTTCTAAGATTTATATCTGTAATCTCTGATTGTACAACCTTGTAGAAACATGTTCGTTCTAAGATTTATATCTCTAAATAAATAATCTTGTAGAATTATGTCCTTGTAGAATTTACATCTCTACTTGTATAATTTTGTGGGTCATGTTCTATGCAGGATTTAGTTAGGTAAAGTAACAATTCAATGGTTCATAATTTGCACACTTTCAAAAGGCATGTTTCACTTTCTTCTATCTGTAACATGGAATAAATGTTATACAGGTCAATCACTTTCACAAATGTTTGTTTCAGTTTACTCTTTGTTGAGTCAATGATGCATAGTTCACTCACTTTCACACTGCATATTTAACCATTACCAAAGATATGGAATCATGCAGCTAAGCCTGAGACTATTGCTATAAAATGAAGAAATGTTTAAAACTGCTAAGTGTTGCTAATACTTAGCAGACCCACTCAGAAAAAAAATTAAATTTAAAATAACAAAACAATTAAGAAAAGATCAGATAATTTTTGTTTAATTATTTAATTCATGACTACCATTTTATTGAGATAAACTGAATAAAACTATTAAAACTAAAAAGGATAAAAAAAAACAAAAAAACTTCCAAATATTATTTCTACATCATGAAAAAATAATTCTGTATTTTCAAGAACACAATATGACACTTAAGGCAATTTCAAAGATAAGCAGTACAACATTAAGAAATTTTGACATTTCAGCTAAACTTCCATTATAAAAAAAATACAATTTAAAACTGTCACCTATATAACATTCTAACATAATATCTTAACATATAACATAATATCTTAACAGAAAGTTGTGAAAGACTTAAATGAGTGAAATATGCATGCATTAAACTGACTCTGCCAACCCACTCACCTCTCTTTATCGTGAGACAGTTATGTGACATATGCCAACAAAAATCTGATAATGCCAACTCACTCACCTTTCTATTCATGAGGCAGTAGAGTGACATTTGCCAACAGAAATCTAATAATGCCAACTCACTCACCTTTCTATTCATGAGGCAGTTGAGTGACATTTGCCAACAAAAATGTGATAATGCCAATTCACTCATCTTTCTATTTATGAGGCAGTTGACTGACACATATTGCAAACAGAAATCAACTCACCTCTTTTCATGAAGCAAGTCGGTGACATATGCAAGCAAAAATTCTCTGACAATGCCAACTTTCTCACCTCTCTTTTTCATGAAATACATGAGTGACAGAGGCAAATATAAATCTGACAAAATCTCAGTTTCATTGTTCTAATAAATAATATTTACACACAGATGAAACTCACTCACCTCTCTTTTTCATGAGTCAGGTGAGTGACATCTGCACAAAGGAACCTGACATTGCCAAAGTGTTTATTTTTCTCCTCATTTTTAGATATGAAATCTTGCATGAAATCCACAGCTACAACATTTTCTGCTTTGTTAGCAAATTCACTAGTAAACCGACTGCAAAACAAAACAGAAAATAGAACCATTCAAACACAACTTGTTTATAAGGAACATTACATCATATTGGAAAACTGCATGACATTAAAATTTACAAGAGTATTTCGTTTTATTTATTAGTTAATTTTAAGACGTAAGGCGTAAACTATTTTATTGGTTTACACAGATAGTTAGACAGACTTTCGTTTGTATGCTAGTGTTTTTTAAGGGGATGGTGGATCAGGTACTACTATTAGATATGTAGCATATTAAGGGGAGGGAATTTTTAACATAATAAATTCCCTCCCTTTCACCAAACAAGTTACAAGAACTTACAATTCTCAGATTGTGGAAATTTTAGTAACCATACTAATCATGAGATGTTAAATTAGCTCAATAAATAACTAGATCTCACCCAATTCCAGCGCCGAGTTCTATAACCCTTTTGCCTGTGAAGTCTGGGAGATAAGAGAGGATTTCAGGATGCTCCTCTAAGTGTAACTCTTCAGCATTGGAATCTAGCATCATCTCTTTTACGGTACTCTGCCCAATGTGTTCTTTCCAGTAATCAACCATCATAGAACGAACTGAAGAGAGAAAAACAATGCTATATTACTTTTTTTTACACTGCATAAATGTCTGTTTTATAACAATTATACTATGAATCTGCTGAATAGCAGCTTGTTGCGTTTTCTTTAGTAGGCCTATATAAGTATTATTATTGGTTGGGTTACACGTGTAATACATTTCATATATATATATATATATATATCATCGACATTTATATGAATATAGCAAATCGATGGCAGGTTTTTTACTAAGTAAAATCATATTCCGCATACATTTGCCTTGCTAATAAAGTCCAGTAAAAGAAACAGGAAAAAGAAAGCCGAGGGATTTTATTCTACTGGTTTCGATAGCGCTCACCATTGAGATCTCTCCGATCAGGTGATAAAGCAGCTATGGCGCGATAATCTGGTACGATCTACTAGCGCTCCCCCCCCCCTCGGTTTCTGATAGAATTATTAAATATCATGTATGAATATGCATTTCTAAATTATATATTATGTAGGAAAAAATAAGTTAGACATGCAACCAACCTTTTATAGCTGCCATTGACAAGAAAATGCTAGAAATTAGTCCGTAAGAAGTGCTTATACAGATACCACGGTGATTTTAAAGAAAAGAAAAAGGATCACTCCATCGTCTGCACTTAATATTTTAACCAATCAATGTGGACTTGGATTTTGAGGCCTTGTTAGGGTATAGACACACACACACACACACACACACACACACAAACACACACACACACGTACACACACACACACATATATATATATTTATATATATTAGCGTATCAAACTCAGAAATATGCAAATAAGTCAAAACACAACATAATACACGTAATATTGTAGCAGTTATATATTTTTTTAATTGTTCCAACAAGATAAATGATATCTGCAATGTACCTAACGGACCAGCATGTGTTTAGTAGCTGATCGTGTGATCTCTACACTAACGGAGTAACGAACTTTTGCATGAAATGCCGGCATGAAAACTGCTACTCAATAAAATCATTTTTAAAATGTAATTTAAATAAATACATTTGAAATGGCATGCTGTTGGATGCCCGAGAGTAGTGCTGACTGAAAGTGAACTGTCGCTTTTAACCAAAAGATGATTCTGGAAACAATACTGAAGAGAAATTCTCAGTGGACAAGGAATAAAATGTATGAATATACGTAAAACTGCCTTTCTGGCATTATGATGTTGAAGTAGCTAGTGCGTGCGTGTGTGAGTGAGAGAGAATATTCTAACAAGATAAAATATTTTAATGTTATCTTGATGTGAAATTATGTAAAAGAAGACTGTATGATATAATTTTTCACTATACAATTGAAAATTTAGATAAAGAGTTGTCACTGACAGATTATGAATTTTATTTTTATTTCTTTTCTTTCCTCAGGAACTACGTTAAACAAGTTCCATTTTTTTCTTGCTCTTTCCCATAAAGTCTTTTAACTCTTATGCGTTACCAGCGCAACATTAAATTTAAGTTTATTTTCTTTCTTTTATCATAAAATAATTAATTCCTTGTTATACGAACGCGCTAATTGAAATAATTTCTTGATTTTATGTGATTATTCAAATTTTTTTCTTAACGTTTAAACTCGGCGATTTTTTTTCATATAAACATGAATGGGCAAAATTTATCTTTTATCTACTTAGTTCTTTCTTGTAACAACTTGCCGACTTTTATTTTAATCTTCTTCTATGTGATACAGCAGGTGTTATCTGAGAAGCAAACTTGCACTAGAAAACAGCGAGGAAAATTAGGTCTACCGAATTCCAGAAATGCACAAGTATACTCGCACACATACTTCCAAGTTCTCCAACAGTCAATAGTCAGTGTTCTCCAACAGTCAATAGTCAGTGTTTCTCCAACAGTCAATAGTCAGTGTTTCTCCAACAGTCAATAGTCAGTGTTCGCCAACAGTCAATAGTCAGTGTTTCTCCAACAGTCAATAGTCAGTGTTTCTCCAACAGTCAATAGTCAGTGTTTCTCCAACAGTCAATAGTCAGTGTTTCTCCAACAGTCAATAGCCAGTGTTTCTCCAACAGTCAATAGTCAGTGTTTCTCCAACAGTCAATAGTCAGTGTTCGCCAACAGTCAATAGTCAGTGTTCGCCAACAGTCAATAGTCAGTGTTTCTCCAACAGTCAATAGCCAGTGTTTCTCCAACAGTCAATAGTCAGTGTTTTTCCAACAGTCAATAGTCAGTGTTTCTCCAACAGTCAATAGTCAGTGTTTCTCCAACAGTCAATAGCCAGTGTTTCTCCAACAGTCAATAGCCAGTGTTTCTCCAACAGTCAATAGTCAGTGTTTCTCCAACAGTCAATAGTCAGTGTTCGTCAACAGTCTAAAGTGTTTCATCACAAGTCAACAGTCAATAGCCAATATTTCTCCAATAGTCAAAAGCGATTCTCCAATAGTCAATAACTAGTGTTTCTCTTATAGTTAATACCCAGTGTTTCTCCAACAGTCAATAGCCCATTATTTCTCCTATAGTCAATAGCCCATGTTTCTCCAACAGTCAATAGCCAGTGTTTCTCCAACAGTCAAAGGCCAGTGTTTTTCCTACAGTTAATAGCCAGTGTTTCTCCGACAGTCATAGCCAGTGTTTCTCCAACAGTCAGTAGCCATGTTTCTCCAACAGTCAATAGCCAGTGTTTTATCAGCAACTTTTTTCATGTTATCCTTCACGGCGTACACTTCACCACTTGGGTTCATTACGTGTACACTCATAACTATCATTTTCTGCTGAGACACATATTTTCTCCGATTATTCAACTCATTCATTCATTTATTTCCGAGTCGCACCTGTGCGCTTAAGATTGACTACTTGCATTTATTTAATTGTCCGATACGAATTTTAAATAGTCTCGTCCCAACAATCTGCATAAATGTAAGTAAATCTCACGTTTATATTTTATATTCATTTCCTAATTGCCTCGACAAATATATATATGCTATGTATGTAAAATATATTTATTAATCATCCCGACGCGTTTGTAACTTGGCCCTACTGCAAAAAACACACAACACTACTGGTCGCAAGTGTAGCCTGTGTGCATCTTGTGTACATTTTATTAATTGTCTCGACATTCGCGCGAGTACAGACACACACACACACACACACACTGAGTCACAAATACATTTTCGCACGCATTAAAAATTGTATTAATTATATAATGATTGTATTTTATTAATTATCCCGAATCTCCCTCAATATGATATTTTCCCCAATCTCAGTCCTTACAATCTCTCTCAACACTTCATTTCCTTAGAGTTCAGTCCCCACAATCTTTCTCAACACATCACTTCCTTAGAGTTCAGTCCTTACAATCTCTCTCAACACGTCACTTCTTTAGAGTCTCATTCCATACAATCTCTCAACACGTCACTTCCTTAGAATCTCAGTCCTTACAATCTCTCTCAACACGTCACTTCCGTAGAGTATCAGTGTATACAATCTCCCTCAATACGTCATTTAATTAGTCTCTCTCAATCCTCAATCTCTCTCAACACGTCACTTCCTTAGAGTAACAGTCCTTACAACTCCCTTAAAACGTCACTTACTCTCTTTCTCAGTCACAATCCCCTTAAAAAAAAAAAGTAAAACTTGCTTTGTCTCAATCTCACACTCTCTTCATTTCATGGCCATTATAAATGCAGGTGCTGGAGTAGATTTTGGCATGTCATTTTAAATAGCGGAGTGCGAAAGTAGTTAGTGTGTTTGATAGTATGATCCTTGTCTTTACAAGTGTGTTAGAGTAGTACGTCGTATGTACACTCGTTGTCTTTATAAATGTGAGAGTGCTATTTGTGCTTGTAATTGTGATACTGTAAATACTAGAATATTGTTATTTCTTGTAAATACGACGTTACAAGGATTAAATTACTTTCTGTGAATGTAACTATGCTATTTTTAGTGCTTGAGCACTTTTGGTCCAACTGAACTAAGTGGTGGAGTACCTATTTTCGTGTAATCCGTCCTTTAAACATGTGAGTATTTGTATTGCACGTAACTGAACTAAGTGGTGGAGTACCTATTTCCGTGTAACCCGGCCTTTAAACGAGTATTTGGGGGCAACGTAACCATGCTGTTATAAGTGCTAGAGTACTTTTTAGCGCAGTTTGCTGTCAATGAACAGGCGTACATCATCACACACACACACACCACTTCAAGCAGTTTCATCACAGATAACAAACAGCACAGTCATCTACAAAGAAAAGATTAAAACGATTTCGCTTCCCGTCTCTGATATGCCTGCCCTGAAGAAAACGATTGAGATTCCTTCTAGCTACCAATTCAAAATCCCTGAGTTGAAGGGGCAATTGTACGTGGTTTTACAAATACTTATATTCTTGTATTAACTCTTAAATGCAATGAGAGTTTTATTAGTCATTTAAGTTGAAGTATATAGTCTACCGATGCTTTGACCTATAAAGGATTACCTTAGTTAAGATGAAGAAAAAAAACGCTTCCATTTCGTGTACACGTCAGTTTTATTTGATTGGCTGACAGGCTTGTGGTCTGATCACCACAGGAAAAAAAAGAAGATAGCGTCCTTTAAATTTAAAATCACGTTCCATTTAGTGACGTGTCAACAACAGTCATACTGCGAGCTGCGAGCTAGACACGTGCCTTGGTGGAGCAGTGATCTCCAAGGAATGAAGTGAATACTCGCCTGTTGATTGCAGTTATCTGTCCTTAGATATGCCACATATACTATCGTCATAACTCATTTGTTTTTGTATGCAGTGCTTTGCTTTCAATAAAATAAAAAAAAAAAAAGTACAATAGTTATCTGCCCTTATAATTATATACAGCGCCTTGCTTTCAATAAACAAATGCAAAGGTTATCTGCCCTTATAATTATATGCAGTGCTTTGTTTCAATTAACAAACACGTGCAATAATTATCTGCCCTTTGCATGCATTTAACCATCAACATGCATGCACACATAGTAGTTAAGTGCATGCTTTGTTGCACCTAGTCTTAGTCCCAACAGCATATACTACCACTATGGTTATCTGTCCTGTGTGTTGTCTCGGTTTCATTAAAAAATATACATGATCTACAGTTACTTCCCTTGAGATCTAAATGGCTCGCGCACTTTTATATATCTAAGTTAGCCAAAGATAAGCCACTGTTACATATCTAGTGTATGCAGTTGGTTAACTTAAGGGAATTCACTATTACATATCTAGTGTATGCAGTTGGTTAACTTAAGGAGAATTCACTATTACATATCTAGTGTATGCAGTTGGTTAACTTAAGGGAATTCACTATTACATATCTAGTGTATGCAGTTGGTTAACTTAAGGGAATTCACTGTTACATATCTAGTGTATGCAGTTGGTTAACTTAAGGGGAATTCACTATTACATATCTAGTATATGCAGTTGGTTAACTTAAGGAGAATTCACTGTTACATATCTAGTGTATGCAGTTGGTTAGCTTAAGGGGAATTCACTGTTGCATATCTAGTGTATGCAGTTTGTTAACTTAAGGAGAATTCACTGTTGCATATCTAGTGTATGCAGTTGGTTAGCTTAAGGAAAAGTTACAAAGCAATTTACTTTAAACAAAATTTGTTCCGAGAACAGCTTCCATAACTATGAATTAAGTGGTACTTTGCTTAAGTTTATAAAATCATGGATTTGACTCATGAAACTCAGTCAGTTTTGATTACAGTCCATTATCTTGAGATCTGATGTAAATCTCAAGATCTAAAGTAATGCAATGCAATCCAATCAGTTTTGATTACAGTCCATTATCTTGAGATCTAATGTAAATCTCAAGATCTAAAGTAATGCAATGCAATCCAGTCAGTTTTGATTACAGTTCTCCTTCCACCTCTTTAGTGGCAAGTTCAAAAGTGGGCAAAGTTAGTGTGAACCACTACACCGCCCAACAAGTTGTTTCAGTTTTTGCAATTTTTTACAGGTTTGTGTGATTGACAAACATATCAACAGCTTGTTTAAACTTTTATAAGTTTTGTGCAGGACTTGTGAATGACATACATGTCAACAATAAGTTTAATATAAGTTTTAGTGATGGATATACTTGTCAGCAGTATGTTGCAGTTACACTTTTTACGTTCTTTTATTTGTTGTGCGTAGTTCAGTCAAATGACGTCATCTGAGGAGACTGAAGTCTCTAATAGTACTAGCAAGTTTCAGTTTACAAAAAGGAAGATGTGTTTACACTTATGTGTTTGGGGTGACGTTTCAGCCACTAAATTACGAGACTGTTTTCTTATGAGAGATGTTGTATGTTGGTATCATGTACTGATTTTAACACAAGCAAATAATGGAGTAAAATATAAATAGAAAGACTATTTTCCTATGAGAGATGTTGTATGTTGGTATCATGTACTGATTTTAACACGAGCAAATAATGGAGTAAAATATAAATAGAAAGACTATTTTCCTATGAGAGATGTTGTATGTTGGTATCATGTACTGATTTTAACCCAAGCAAATAATGGAGTAAAATATAAATAAAATGACAATATGGACTGCTACAGACAAATACCTTTCCGATTTTCTACGTTTTTATGGGTCTGTTAGTGTTGTTTGTTTAAGTCAATCCCAAAAGAATAATAATGAAGTGGCAGTTATATGATTATCCACAGTTATGAACAGTACAACGAATGTAACATGTATGAATATGTTTAGTATTTACACTTACAGACAATATACGTATAAAATGTTTATTATTTATGCATCTGGCAATATTTATGAAAATGTTTAGTAATTACACACCAGACGATATTTTTTAAAACGTTTAGTATTTACACACCAGACGATATTTATGAAAATGTTTAATATTTACACATCAGACGATGTTTTTTAAAACGTTTAGTATTTACACACCAGACGATATTTATGAAAATGTTTAGTATTTACACACCATTTATAAAAAATGTTTAATATTTACACATCAGACGATATTTATGAAAATGTTTAGTATTTACACACCATTTATAAAAAACGTTTAGTATTTACACACCAGACGATATTTATGAAAATGTTTAGTATTTACACACCATTTATAAAAACGTTTAGTATTTACACACCAGACGATATTTATAAAAATGAATGCAGGTAACTCAATTGCTAGATGAGGAGGAGGGCGTGTGTGTGGCTGTTAAAGAATTAACTTCGGCGTAGTGGAAGATGGGTTAGAATGAGGCCACCATTTCTAAATGTCGATATTTCTTAAAATAATTTATAAATAGTGGACGAATTTCTGTAAAATAAAAGACGTGTGAAATATATAATATCCTAAAAAATGCGGTCAAAAATCAAATAGATTTTAAGATAATTAAAAACTTGTAAATTACAAACAAAAAATGGCCCGTCTTTCCCGTATGTCGAGGCCGGTGGGCCTCATCCATGGGGCATAATGAGTTATGTGAGGACATGGTGAGTCAGCTTTTTGAAAGAATCAAGAACATTTCTTCATCATAGTAAATTATTGATTTGTGTTGACTAATGTTTTAATTCATAGCAGAGGAGTGACAAAATTAGAAAATCATTAATACAAAATAATTTTAAAATAATCATGACAAACCAAAAAATGATAATAACACTATTTTATTTCCAAAATAAAACAGTCAACACGCCTTTAAAAAAATCTATGAAAGCAGAGATATCCATTTCGGTGAAAATAAAGAAATACAAATGTAAAATTTATTAAGACTTATTCCAGGCAAATATAACAAATTTTGCTTCAAAAGCATCAGCATATTTTTCGTGACATGACCTTTTACACCAAGGGCATTGGGCCCGATCGCTTGCTGGAGGATCAGTGAACATTTTAGAGAAGTACAAAAAGGAGCAAGATTTTTCTTTTTCTTTTATAACCTTGTCTTTTGCAGTTTTGTTTCTTTTAGCTTCAGTTTTCTGCCAGATTTCCTTTCACAGCCTTGTTGGCAATAACTTTCTGGTCTGGAGTGCTTGTTGCAGCTCACTCTGGCACTCTTTTACCGCTGATAGCAGAACGATTCCTCTGGCATTTAGACAGGAGAGTGAGGCTTTCCCATGTACGCCTAATAGATTGCTTGTTGTATTGTCGGGCGTTCACGGGCTTCGTCAATAGATGCAACCCGTGCATAGGCAAAAGCAAACAGTTCAGAAATCTCACAGTGCGTTATTTCTTACCTGGATTTCATATGTTCATTCTCATTCGGTTTCACATTGTCTGCAAAGTGAAGTTCAAGCCAATGAGGACATAATGCTTTTGTCGTCCAGCCACTATAAGAAGTCAAGCCAGGTGTGCCAACAGGTTTCTGCTTTATAAGCTGATTATTCAAATGTTTTCATTTAAAAATTATTGCAGTGGAACGAAACAGCATACGACTGTTGATGTTGTAGCAAATGTAACCATCCCAACTTGCTTAGATCTCATCTCGACTACAGCTTCTGAAGGCTCAGTTGGCACTGTTAAAAACCCACATTCATCAACATTATATATCTATTGCTGGATGAACTTAAATATTTTAAACTGATCCTCTAACAAATCAATGAAACGGTTTACTTGAACTCTGTTAAAACTAAAGCCTGTCAGTCTGGCAAGACAAGTCTGTTCTGGTGTTCTTACTGCCAGATCTGGGTGGTGAGATAAACACCCTGGGGCCGATCTTTACCGACAAGTCTAACGCCTTTATTGAAAATGTTTTCAATAGTGACTTTTATTCCTAGCCAATTGAAATGAAACTTTCCTAACATTTAACGTTGTTAAAAACTAGGCAACATGGTTTGTAATGTAATCAAATGTTATTTCAAACCGTTATCTTGTTCACAATTAAATGTTGTGGTGATTGGAGCTCTCTGCCCTGAGTTAACTCCCTTTGTAAAGTGCACCATGGGATTCCAGACTATTTAGCAGCCTGTCTAATAGACAAGACACGATCCTTTATACGAATGGCTGCCAATTCAAGACCATCTTTCGACCACTTAAATCGGTTGATTTCCGTTTGTAGTTTCTCACCATGTCAAGTTCTGTAAGATTAAAGAAACACAATAATGCTTAATGCATTTTTTTTTTTAAAAAACAAATACTTATCAAGGAAATAAATGTGTCGTGAAGGCTGATCTTCACAATATGTAATTAGGTTCTAAGCAATGCTTCTAAAACCACCTCCTGTCGTTCAGATGGTGCTATGCTTAATTACTTTCAGTTAATTACTTTTAATTATCAAAGACTTCGTGTTCCATGTTCAGTCAAAGTCTAATGTTGTGAACTTTTGTATTTGTTGTTACATTTACTTATTTCAAATTATTATCCTACTGATTTATTAGTGTATGCTGAGTCATCTTACCCTTTGTTTGATGACCTATCTTCCTGTGTGCAAGGCTAGTTAAGTTTTGTGTAAACATTTTGTAGCCCGACAAATAAACAGCGCTTTTTGTTTTCACATATCGCTGCCGGCGAATTCCCTCGCTGGACTGCTTTGTTTCAAACTATGCGGTTCGTGTGCTGTGTTAGAGTATATGTTTTTATCGTTGTAAACTGTTTTAGTTATGTATTAACTGAACTTGACGTTTATATATGTAGATAGAAAATAATTTATAGCTTGTATTTATGTATTTTTGTGTGCTCGTTTATATTATTTTCTTTGTGTATTTTAGGATTTATCTGTGTGAGAACGGTTTTCCCATAACGCGCCAATATAGTTTATAATTTTATTTTGTACTTTATGTTTCAAAGTATTTTAGGAAAGAGTTGTGTTTAACGAGTAATTAATGTACTTTCTATAGATAGCAAAATCACCACACAACTCTTAGCAGTTTAGAAGTAATTCCATATTTAAACAAAATAAGAAAACACAGAAAAGACCATTAATGCCTTGTAGCTATCACGGCCAATTTGCCGGCGAGGGGCCTTCTTGGTAGCCGGCGCTCATTGTATATTATTGGCCGGTTGTGCGCAGATTGAAAAAAACGGAGGGAAAAAAAGAGCCAGAAAAAAGTTACCAACGTACAGGAAAAGGAAGTCCAAACAATGCCTGCAACTAACAAAGATGACAAGAAAAATAACTTCAAAATCTCCAACACAGACTACAACTAACAAAGATGACAAGAAAAATAACTTCAAAATCTCCAACACAGACTACAACTAACAAAGATGACAAGAAAAATAACTTCAAAATCTCCAACACAGACTACAACTAACAAAGATGACAAGAAAAATAACTTCAAAATCTCCAACACAGACTACAACTAACAAAGATGACAAGAAAAATAACTTCAAAATCTCCAACACAGACTACAACTAACAAAGATGACAAGAAAAATAACTTCAAAATCTCCAACACAGACTACAACTAACAAAGATGACAAGAAAAATAACTTCAAAATCTCCAACACAGACTACAACTAACAAAGATGACAAGAAAAATAACTTCAAAATCTCCAACACAGACTACAACTAAAGCAAGAAATGAAAAATTCATACAAAACAGAAGACCGTATCAAGCAGAAAATTGCACCGAGATCAAGGCTATCCTCAACGAATACACAAGACCGCTCAAGGCTCCCCTCCCTCACCACTACCAGATACCCCACCAAGAGCAACAACAACAATGACAGCAGCAACCACAACAGACAACCAAACACCAGAACAAGGCCCCAAACACAAAAGACGACGCCCACCACAAACACATCCGACAACAACAGCAACATCAGAGTCAGCAACAGCAGCCACAACAACAAAGACAAAGACACTCAACAACGCCAACGAAACCACTGCCGACAACAACAGCAGCAATTTTGGCCCAGTCAGCTGCAGTTCTGCAGTGGGGCTACTTTAATGACAAGATTCAACTACTGATCGACCACCTTTACTGGCCACCATTGCTCGCTCTCATGCATCCCAACAGACACGGGGGACAGTACGATGACAGCGCCAACGACATCACCACCAGTGAGGAGGACAGCGGGTTGAATATCCCGGGTGCACGTATACGCTAAGTACAGACTTGGCTGCCATAGCCTGGACTCTCTAAGACTCCCACGCAAAATCGGGAACGACAACAACATCCACCATAACTTTAGCCCACGGATTACCGGACTAAAGCCTGCCTTTGTTGGCCATACGGGTTTTGTGATGGACGAGCGAACAACAGCACTACATAGAGATTCGTCACCAATATTCATAACTTACATCAGCCACCGACACTACAACGCTCAACAGGAACAAAATACTACTTCAACGCCACATACGCAAGAAATAACAGACACATAACTCAACAGGAACACAACGACATTTTAAAAAAAATTCAACAACTGACGACAACACCAAGCAAGCACCAAGACAAAACTCCAACAGCAACACCATCGCCAGCACTCCCCGAATACTCGTGAGGGGAGCCGGCCCCACTGGAGCACTGCAGATCAGAGAACGTCTTATGATGAAATGATCCATGAAAGCTCCAGTGGTGACGTTAAATTGTTATTGTAACCCCACCCGCAGAAAAAGAAAAAAAAAAACCTTCCCCCCCCCCCCGTTTCTTTTTCTTGGATCTACTCGTACAGCTGAGTTGCCATAAGAGTCTTTAATGTGTGTGTGTGTGTGTGTGTGTGTGTGTGTGTGTGTGTGTGTGTGTGTGTGTGTGTGTGTGTGTGTGTGTGTGTGTGTGTGTTTCGCTCACACTCACCCCAGAAGCCGCAATAGACCTTTCATCTTTAAGACGTTCTCGGTCTTGGTCTGCTTCTGGGGGATCCCCACTGTCTCGCGGTGCGTCTGAGGTGGAGGGCAGGAGGGCTGGCGGAAGGGGGTGAAACAGGTTGCACTAGTTTGGCGCACACCCTCAACCGCCCCCTTCTTTTTCATGGGCTACCCGGATTAAGAATGAATAAACGGATCACACGATCAACTTCCTGTACCACTCCCAAGCCCTTGTCAGAGCTAGAGGATTAAAAAGGAATCACTAGAGCGTCAGCCCTCACCACTCCTATGCCCTAAAGAGGAAGAAAAGGATGAAGAAGATGATTCTGGTGAAGATAAACTTGCAGACCTTACAGATTATTATGATGATGGAGATACTGGAGATGAGTTCTCACTTGCTAATTACAAAAGGACACTACAGATTACGACAGAAGATAGGAAAGAAGAATTCAAAGTTGTATCACCTCTCAATTTTCAAATATCCACCAACGTTGATGAATCCTTTCTAAAGATGCTATGAGGAATCTTCCAAAGAAGAAGAAACAGATATCCAAAGATTTATACACCATATGAGAAATTTCAGGAAAATTGTACTCAAACGTCTCAACAAACCAGTACCGAAATCGGAAACCAAAACCAAAGAGACTCAAGCTACAACTACTCAAACAAGCGATAAAGAAATCAACACGAACAACGTGTGCAAAATTCCACCAACGAAAATTAACTCCACACAAACTCCTAAACAAAAAAACAAACAAAAAACCAGGCGTTCTCGACTCCCACCACTATTACTGATGGGAGTGTGTGTGTGTGGGGGGGGGGGGGAGTCAACACCAAACGCTGCGAAAGAAAATTTTTAAAATACAGTCTCCAACATCAACTGTAACAATAAAGGAGAAAAATAGGAAACAACACAAAATTGCCAACACGCAAACAAACAAAATCGAATTGAAGGAAATAATAGTACAATGAAATAGACAAACAGGTGCTAGAAGCCCCACCTCTCTCACCCTTGTCCGAGACGCCAACAAGAACTACAACAACAACGCCAAAAATCCAGCCAACAACAACAAAATAAGATGGAAAGAAAAGAGAGCGCCCACCACAACATGTCAGAAAACAGCAGCAACAACAACAACAACAACAACAACAACAACAACAGTCACAACAACAATGCCGAAGAAATCACCACCAACGAAAACAATGGCGGCGGACATGATCCAGCGCCCATCTACGCGCATCCCAATGGACAATGGTGACCAGCCACGACATCCGCAACAACTACGACACCACCACCAGAGAGGAGGATAGGAGGCTGAACATCCCGGGCGCACATACAAACTAGATACAGATTTGGTGTGCTATTAACCTGGGATCTGTAAGACACCCCCTCCTATTCCAACATCGGGAACAACAGCAAAAAAACATCCACCACGACTTTAACCCACGGAATACTGTGCTACAGACGAGCAAGCAGCCACACTACTACTTTGACTTACAAAATTCCACTTCAACGTTGACATATCTACTAGGCCCCCCTCCCCACACACATTCTTTTTCCCAGCGTGAAATTGGCGGAAGCCCCCCCACCAAAAAAAAAAAAAAATTGTTTTTACTACTACTAGAGAAAACAACGAGAAAGTTATGTAGTTGTGCAGTAGCACAACACAGGAGAGAATGAGTTGGCGGACTGATGTGCGGCTGCGATGCCATGAAATAAGTAAACACGGCGTAGCGTGTTGTCATCTCTTGCTGTGGTTGTCGTCAAGCGTGTGTACTGTCCATCATTATCATCATTGTTGTCGTGCATCCTGTGTTGACCCACTATACTATTACATCGACCACCCCATCACACCTGCGTCTCACCATTCTGAATAGAAAACATTTACTGGACAAACGTGGTGCGTAATCGTATTTTGGAGAAAATAATATCAGACAAAAACGTAATACGTATCGTGTCATCGTAATTTGGAGACATTAATATCAGACAAGAAACGTAATACGTATTGTGTCATCGTAATTTGGAGACATTAATATCAGACAATAAAGGTATTGCGTCATAGTATTTTGGAGACAATAATATTATAGAACATATAATAATCTTCTGTAACAAAATATGTTCATTTGTAAATATATTTATTTTAGTTTTCGGAATGAAGAAAACTTACCTTTAAAAGTCGAAACAGCAAGATTTTCTTTTTATCGGTCTCAGTCAAAAAACGGCTTGTTTGGGCGCCAGGAACTATGCTGCGTTTATTAGAGTGCAGTCCCTTTACATTCTCTCTCTCTCACTTTGCTTTGACCATCTTACCCTACTCCCCCCCCCCCCCCCCCCATGAATGGTCCAGACCATCAGACAGAAAGTGTGGACTTTCAAACAAACAAAAATAGAGTAAAATTGAAACTAGCGAAGTATGAAGAGTGGCCAGAAATACCAAAATGAATGGGGGGAGGGGATATTTTCGCATCATGATCTTGAGGCCTGCTCGAAGTTCATCAAAAATGAAACTTCAGCTGTGGCCACAAAGCAACGCTTTGACTAACCAATATTAGCGTTAAATTACAAGTGGACAATGGATTAGAATAGACGGACAGACAGATAGTCAGACAAAGAGAGAGAACAAATTTTTAAAATGTGCATTAGATTTAATTATTAAAAAAAGGTTTGCTGCTATTATTTAGCTTACTCATTGCGTTAGACATGACGAAAGTTAAAATATCCTCCCACTGACAAGTAGCCAATCGTGTCAGAAGTTCTGTTCGTAGAATTTCGATTCAATGGCTTATAACGGTATTTTATACCACACGTCACATCCTGCGTTTGTTTTTCAAGGCCAAGGTTTGACACATGACAGCGAGATAACTGAATTAAAAAAGAATATTTTATTGTCTAAGGTTGGGTAGTGAGCGCGCGCGCGCGCGCACGCACACAAATTCATTATAAATATTAACAATAAACTCTTATAAAAAATATGATTGTGAACTAATAATACCAGTATAAATTAACTGTAAATGTTAGCAACAGACATAAAAATGACTGCTAATTAATATTAGGGAGAGTGTATATGTGTGTGTGAGAGAGAGAGCATATATGTATGTCCGTGTGAGAGAAAAATAAATGAGTGTTTGTGTGTGTGTGTGTGAGAGAGAGAGAGTAAATGAGAATGGATATATATATAAAGTTTGTATGTGTGTGAGAGAAAGTAAATGAGAGAATGTGTGTGTGTGAGAGAGAAGTAAATGAGAGAGGTTGTGTATATGTGTGTATGTGAGTGAGAAAGAGAGAAAATGAGTTACATGTAAGAAAGTAAGGGAAGTAGTGTATATATATGTGCGTGTGTGTATGTGTGTTTATTTGAGAGAACAAGAAAAATGAAAGCACTGCCAAATAAAACTTGAAAAAGAAAAACGTAGTCGTTCATTAAAGTCGATTGTGACCTGGTGGAAATCTTTCATTGTTTGTAAAATTCCAGGGCATTCTTAAGGCAGTTGTCAAAACTGAATACAAGACACATGACAGGCCGCCCAATAAAAATAAATTAAAAAATTAAAAATTAAAAAATGACCAGTTACAAAAGTATTCTTTTCAAGCTATAGAAATAGACATGGAGTCCACAACAAGAGTGATGTCTATAGCGATAGACAGGGAAAGCACTACAAGAGTGATGTCTATAAACACGGAGTGCATTACAAGAGTGATGTTTTACTGTAGCTGTTTTATTTTAGATTTTTATAATGTTAGATGATTTATTTTAGACGTTTTATGTTAGATGTTTTATTTTAGATGTTTCATGTTAGATTTTGTATGTTAGGTGTTTTAGGTATTTTATGTTAGATGTTTAATGTTAGATGTTTTATGTTATATGTTTGATGTTTTATTTTAGATGTTTAATATTAGATGTTTAATATTAGATGTTTAATATTAGATATTTTATTTTAGATGTTTTATTTTAGATGTTTAATATTAGATATTTTATTTTAGATGTTTTATTTTGATGTTTTATATTACGCAACGCTTGTTCACACTCGATGGTTTACACTAAAATGCTGAAATAAACAAATCTCAAAGTGCTGTTAGTTCAAGGTGGCGGAAAAATGGTCACATGGCACCAACAAGGGATGAATCCTCGTCACGAACAAGGCAGTCTTTGGACGCTGCCAGCAAGGAAGTGCACCATTCCTGCAGACACTCAAGAAAAGTGTTCTTCTATTCTTTGCAGACACAGAATAGCATTTTTCTGTTCTTTGCAGATACAAAAAAAATCTTTCTTTGCAGACACAGAGGCCCTGGTGATGTTATACATCCCGGCCTGTCTTCTGGGTCGGTTGTAATAATATCCCAAATATTTAACCAGACTGATCTCGTGACTGTCCCTCTTCACTTGGAAAATCACCCCATTTTGGAGGTTTAGAGCCCAGACATACGCCGTTGTAATAGGACCGTCCCAGAAAACGATACTGGTATAAAGGTCTTTTTGCCGACAAATTATAATTTAAACCATGTATAAGTAGTTGCAATTATAGTTATGCTAGCATTTAGATATCTATGATATGTATTTTTGTGCTTTTAATTCACATTCTTTTCTATTTTTCATTGTTCATTGCCACACCATAGACAGTGCCTGTCCAATCCAACTGCGCCTTTCCTGTCTAAGCCTATCTAGTCTAATCGAGTCTCTCAGTCTAACCGAGCCTATATATTTAACCGATTCTCTCCAGACTAACAAAATCCGTATTTTAAAATCTTAATTATAATTAAAATTATAACTAAACGCTTTAATCAAAAAATTTTATGCAGATGTTTGAATTAGAAGTGAATTTAGTTGTTATGCTCTCTCTCCATTCTAATCGTATCCAATCTATCTAATTGATCATATTTCATGTCCTCAGTATAACAGACATTTAGATCTAGTTTCAGCCAGATACATTGTTTCTCTTAATAATGACTTTAACAGACATTTAGCTCTAGTTTCAGGCAGATACATTGTTTGTCTGAATGATGTCTATAGCAGGCATTTAGACCTAGTTTCAGGCAGGTAATTTGTTTGTCTGAATGATGTCAGTAGCAGATTTAGACCGAGTTTCAGGCAGGTACATTGTTTCTCTGGATAATGTCAATGACAGGATTCTTTGAATTATAAAATCGAAAAATCTCTCTGTCAGTAAAAGTTTCCGACATTGACATCATTAAAATATTTCTCTGAATAACGTCCCTAACATATGATGATAGCACTAAAAACTAATGGTTTCACTAGCTGGTATTGCAAAACATTTCTCTCACTAACTGTGAGGTTTCTTTGAATGGTTTGTATAGTGTATTTTTCAAATGTTGTCTAAAAGGTTTCTCTGAATGATGTCACTAATAAAGATTCTTTATGTAGTTGTCAGTATTTCTCTGAAAATGACTGCAAATTATTCTCTGAATGACGTTGTAAATGTTCTTCTAAATGTCTTTTTCGTAGCATTTTCTCTGAATGGCAGTTAATGTTTCTCTTAAAGGTTTCTCCTAAGAATAAAACGTTTCTCCTAATGACGTAAAATGTTTATGTAAACTGTTTCTCCTGATGACACTAAAAGGTTTCTCCTAATGACGTAAAATGTTTATGTAATTTCTCCTGATGACAACATTAAAAGGTTTCGCCTAATGACATAAAGATTTCTCTGTAAGCTCTCTAGAGTCTAGTTGATGGTGGTAGAAGTTTATTTTTTTCTTTTCTGAATAATACACTGAGTAGAATCTTCTGACTGGAAAGAGTTGTAACTGATTCTATTGAATCAAACAACCAATCTACCAGTCAAGGGACATTCCTTAAAAATGGCTTATAACGCAGCCAACACTTCAAAGCCATAGCCAGACATTCCTGTAGAAACTGATTTTCAAGAGCAGGTCTGAATCATATATCAATGCCGTAGTCAAGACATTCCCCTAGAAACTGACTGTCAACAGCAAGTCTGAATTACGTGTCAAGGCCGTAGTCATACATTCCTTTAGAAACTGATTGTCATGAGCAGGTCTGAATTACGTGTCAAGGCCATAGTCAGATATTTCTTTAGAAACTGTCAGGATTAAGTCTAAAGTGTCAAGGCCATACGCAACGGGTAGGGGGGGAAGTAATATAACAGTTTACCAATAAACAGCTATCATATGACTGAATGTTGTTCTGTTTTAGTACACGTTTCAAGTGTGAAAGAGAAGTTAGTTTAGCGGGCAGATGAAGTGAAATTTCCATTTTCGTTCAGCTGGGTTTTATTTTTATTTTTTTTGTATATTAGAAGTAGTGTGTGTGTGTATTAGATAGAGAGTGTATGCATTAGATGTAGTGTGTGTTTTAGATGGAGAGTGTATTAGATGTAGTGTGTGCGTATTAGCTGGAGAGTGTGTGTATTAGATGGAGAGTGTATGCATTAGATGTAGTGTGTGTTTTAGATGGAGAGTGTATGTATTAGATGTAGTGTGTGTGTTTTAGATGGAGAGCGTATGTATTAGATGTAGTGTGTGTGTATTAGATGTAGTAAGTGGATGTAGTGTGGGTTATATGTAATAAGTGGCAGTGTGTATGCGTATTAGATGTAGTTAACTGTGTACTGCTCGACCATCTGTAATGGCCACAAGTGCCCATCTTCACGCATCCCAACGGACACCATCAATACCACCACCAGTGTGAACAGATTTTGAACATCCCGGCACACGTACACACTGGATACAAACTTGTCCTACTAGCCTGGACTCTGTACGTCATCCCATCCCATCCACACCGGGAACATGAACAGCCGCGACTTTAGCCTCAATACCAAGCTGAAGTTTGCTTTTGCCGGCAATCAAACAAGTTTGACTTTAAAAAGTCCACTACACAGGGCCGTCCTAACAGCATTAAAGACCACGGGCAAAGCAGTACACGTTCGCCCCTATGCTCGTGAGTCTCCCGGACTACTGCCCAGCGTGCCCACTTCATCGTTGACATATCTACGAGGTCCCCTCCCCCACCCTTTTTCTTGCGCGAACTCGGCGGAAGCTGGAATAGCCTCAAAATTTACTGACTGTGTATTTGGCATCATTTGTATCAGAGTGTATTCAGAAATGTATTATTATTTGTGTCTGTCACATGCCAGGTTTTAAGGATCCCGACAGTATCGGACTCAAAATTATTAATCGTTAAATTTATTATATTAGTTCTAATACTGACAACAGCCCAGGCAGCCTTATCTATCCTTCAATCTCTATGTCAGACCCGTTCTTTGGGACCCTTGCTCATCTAACACGGCGACAGACAAATTAGCTGATGTGCCTCGAGTTGGCAACGTTATCCTTCCCTTTGATTAATTATGACATATATAACATCCACATATTTCCGGCTCAGAACCCCCAGCCAACTCTTCTCCGTCACACTAACAAATTAACTAAAATGTAGGTTTAAGATAACAAGAACAAAGATTTAATAATAACATAAAGAAAACAATAGCAAATTAGCATTCTATTTCCGAAAACACAGGTCAACTTTTACTGTTCTAAAGTTAACGATCGTTTATCTGATTATTATCTCTCTGGTTGATTATAGAATGGAAACACGTGGAACTTAACTCTGCTGTCATTGATAGAGATGACCCTGTGGTGTCATTAATTACTTGCACAGTGCCTTCTCACCCATGTTCACGATGTCCATATACCACATGACAGCCATCAGCCTGTGGCTAGAGTCGGGTGTGGTTTCAGAGTGACCATGAGGATTGGTTCAACAGAAAATCGTATCTATGTAGCCCCCAATAAATATGAGACAATGCTAAAGCCTTGTGGTGACAGCAATAGACAACTCTTACAATTTTACATCATTACGTGTTAGCTACATGCTAACTAATTTACAAAGTTCTTTCATGGAGAAGCATTTACAAATATGACAATAATATTCCAATTCCACATTTACATAATCTCAATAGTTACAACCATATTCAATGAATGCTTTACATTAAATTCATATTGAATCATTATCTCAATCTACTATTTAGTCTCACTTGCTACAAATAGTTTTATAATGAATAAAGCATAGCACACAACATGTACTTATCTCAATTTTGTCATCTGCACCTACAGCATGATATCACATAACCTTCTCTGAAAGAGATACTCATTAGTTTCATACAACAATCGTTAGTAAAAATATACAAACATTTTACATAACATTCTAATCAATAATATAAACAAACAATAAGTTCTGAGAAGTCAATGTATTTACAACTCTTGCAAACATGCAAACCCTTCTTGTCTACGCAGATTTCAACCCTTCATGAATAGTGCGGGAACAGTGCATGAGAGTGTGCGGGTAAATCAGCAACATGTATATCAGGGGTGCACAAATCGCGGCCCGCGGGCCGCATGCGGCCCCCGACAGGGCCCGGTGCGGCCCCCAGAAGACTTTAGAATGTTACCATTATTTGTGGCCTGCAAGGAGCTTTTAACATTATTCTGAACAAGGGAGTAGAATAGTGGTCTGCTTTCCCGCGCATGCTTCTTGTGCTGTGTTGAAAACAAATGCTGGATGCTGTATTGAGGTGAGAGCACTGTGTATTGGGCACATTGTTGCTTCAGCTGATCAAAGGGGTATGTGTTGAAATAGTAGTATCTGCGAATCTTTGATGTATGGTGACATCAAATAGCATTAGAAAGACCCAAGTCGACAGGCAGCCAGCCAAAGTTCAGTCTGGGGATGGGGTGAGGTGATGCAAGGGAAGGGGGGAAAGGAAGGTGCAGTCAGTGTGTATGAATATGCGGCTGTGGATGTCTGGTTGGCATGTACTGAATGAATTACACAGCGTGAAGTTGTTTTTAAACTACTGCCCTTTGTAAATATGTCAAAACCTGCTGCATAAGAAGCGTAAAATTGAAGACGAAAATCATCATCTTTAGTGGATGGCTAAATACTTTATGTGGCATTTTAATGGAGCAGCTATGTGCTTAATTTGTTGTGATGAAGGACTTCAACTGCAAGCGGCATTACAAAACAAAGCACGCTGCGACTTTTGATGACTTAAAAGGTGCTGTGAGAAACAACAAAATTGAGCAACTTTTAAAAGGTCTGTCAGCACAGCAACATTTCTTCACAAAAAAGTCTGAAGAAAACAAGTATTTTGCTCGTGCAAGTTGCAAAGTAGCACATATTGTTGCCAAATCATCACAGCCATTTACTGACGGTGAGCCGTTTACTGACTGTGACTTCGTCAAAGACTGCATCCAACCTGTCCAATATGTCCTGAAAAGGCGATCTTTTCAACACAGTCCCACTCTCACTGACGACCATTCAAGGCCCTGTCCAAGACTTAGCAAAAGATGTTTGTGAACAGTTGTGTGAAAGACTTGCTAACTGTAAGTACTTTTCAATTGCTTTGGACAAGAGCACTGACAACGTTGACATAGCACAATTGCTGGGTTTTGTGCGTGCAGTGGATGAGAACTTTGAAATAACTCAAGAATTAGCTGGTATGGCTTCACTACATGGGCGGACGACTGGTGAAGATATTTTTGGAGGAGTGACTTCCGTTCTTGGAAACCTTAACGTCCAGTGGCCAAAGCTAGCCAGCATTACCACAGATGGTGTGCCTGCTATGACTGGAAGAGCATCAGGATTTGTTGCTCATTTGCTGTCACATTTGCAGGGGCTTGGAATTCCAACAGATAGTGTCCACATGTACCATTGCATAATTCATCAGGATTTGCTCTGTGCACGAATCTTGAAATTTGACGTCATGAAATTCGTTTTTAATTCTGTGAACTTCATACGATCCAGAGGACTTAATCATCAACAGTTCAGACCATTTCTTGAAGACACCAAGGCAGAATATCGAGACATTCTGTATCACACAGATGTCATGGGGCTGAGTCGAGGAAAGGTATTAAAATGGTTTGTTGAGTTGTGAACGGAAATTTGTGAATTCCTTACTGTCAAAGGCAAAGACACGGCTGTGTTTGCTGACAAACAGTGGTTGGCAGACTTGGCATTTCTGACAGACATGGCAGATCACTTCAATAGATTCAACCAGCGTCTCCAAGGCAAAGATCACTTTATCTTTGATATGTACAAGGAACTGCAGTCCTTCACGTTGAAGTTGAGGCTCTTCTGTTCGAATCTGCAAGCTGGAAATCTTTGTCATTTTCCGATTTGTTCAGCTTTTCAGAAGGAGTACCAATGTAACTTCAGCAGATACCATTGCAATTGTGAAACATTGCTGAAGGAATTTACTGAACGCTTTGATGCCTTCAAGGAGCACAAGGACTTATTCAACTTCATTCGCGATCCTTTCTCGTGTAGTGTAGAGTCCGTGCCTGATCACTGTCAACTGGAGGTCATTGATCTTCAATGTTCACCTGAACTGAAGTCATCATTTCAGCAGAACAACATTTTAACATTTTATGGAAGTCTCAGCTCGAGCACATACAGAAATGTCAAGGACTTGGCTTGCAAGTTGTTGTCAGAATTCGGCAGCACATACTTGTGTGAACAAACGTTTTCAATAATGAACATGAACAAGAACAAGCTGAGATCGAATTTGACCGACAACAATCTCTGTTCGATTTTGAGGCTGGCGACTACAAAACTCGAACCAAATATTGACAAAGTTGTTAACAACATTCAGGCTCACCCTTCTCACTAATAAAGACTAAATCTATGTTAATAAGGCAAAAACGAATGTAAAGACATTATTTCATTATTTGTGTTGTTCTTTTTCTACTGAGCCATCCATGTGCAATCTGACTTGCGGCCCTCCATGCACTATCAATTGGAAATGTGGCCCTCTGGCCTAAAAAGTTTGTGCACCCCTGATGTATATGCACGACTCTGGTAAAATACCAGCGCGAAAGCGGGAAGCGTCCCCTACATTCAAGCAAAGCTACAAGTTTTCTCAAGTCATTGATCGGAAGACAAGTGTCCATATAAGGACATCCCGTTAACATGCCCCCATCCTTACTGTAATCTCCACTGCCCACGCTTGATCAATGAACTTGACCTAAATCCTTTACTGCGTTTAGTTAGCTAGGTACGGCAGTTTACACATCAGCTATTCGGATGACAGCCCTAACTAGTGACTCTCAAGTACTGATTATTTTAATGTAGAAAAAGAAATAATAGAAAAGCAAGGAGTATAATTTGTCCCATGGCCCTACTGTCAAAGTGTCCAAGTGCATATATTCAGGAATGTATTCAGCACCGTGTCTGTGTATTTGTGTCTGAATATGTACTTGGCATTATTTGTGTCTCAGTGTGTATTGGCATTTAGCATCATTTGTGTTTGAATATTCAGGAATGTTTTTAGTATCATTTGGTGTCATCGTACAGTATGTCATTTTGCTCTGTCAGTTTGATTACATGCTATATAAAATATCTCAATGCACACATACATTAAAAAGAAAGAAATTAGCAACAAAAATGTCATAGTTTAAAAAATTGGGTATGTCATATTTTTTATTTTAGATAATTGAAATTTAAAAATACTCTGCCTTTTACAGATTTCTTTAAGAAAATCCACCTTCCATATTAAAATTGTAAAACAAAAATGAGTAAATACCAGTTTTGTTTATTCCTTTACAATATGGTTGGTTAAGTATAAAAATACATCAATAATGATCATTTAAATGGATAATTTTCTGCCTATATCAGGATTTCATAAATAACAAAAACAAAAACATGCAATCTAAACCAATGAATGGTGCTCTGGCATAAAAATTATTATAATAATTATTATTTTTAATGACATGACAATAAATAATAAAACAACATTAATTAAAATAAACAATAATTTATTTTTAAAAGTTTCCATATTTTAACAACTAAAAAAGACACCAGTAAAGAATCAAATTAAAAAGCAATGAGCGCAAAAGTAGCATAAATTATAATACACTA
This sequence comes from Sinotaia quadrata, assembly GCA_028829895.1. Classification (NCBI taxonomy): domain Eukaryota; kingdom Metazoa; phylum Mollusca; class Gastropoda; order Architaenioglossa; family Viviparidae; genus Sinotaia; species Sinotaia quadrata. The sequence goes on along the minus strand of CM054181.1, from coordinate 74,536,520 downwards.
AATTTCGAATGTGGTATAAAATACTGATTTTTCACAATCCAAGCAGTTTAGAAGTCGAGCATTACAAAAAAAAAATTAGAACATGCATAAAATATTCTAGTGGTTGTTGTGTCAGTCATTAAAAATATGAAATATAAAAGATTTGAAAGCACGTTTAACTCCAAGAAAATACATGCAACTATTCTTCCATACACCCATTATTTGTAAATGAAGAAGAAAAAAATATACAAAATATATATTTCCCCCAGTCCAAGAAATTATTTGTGAAAACCCCCAAAGCAACAAATCCAAAATTTTGAAAGTAATAAAATCGTAAGCACAACAAAATTTATTAATGAAACTCCCCCGAATTAATTATAGATATACAAAGTTAAAATAATTAATGGCTTTGCCTCAATGCTCAAAGCCAGTTAGTGTATAAATTTTTCCTCCATGAACTTGTGGAAGTCATTAAAAAAATAAAAAACCCAACAGAAATATCCAAGACATCTGGCTCTCCCTGTGAAATGAAGATTTTGTATGCTGAAGGCAAAGTTTTAATGCAATTACAATAAACACTATAACAATAAAATTAAGAGAGATGGCAAAATGACGCCTTGGAGACCACTTCTTGTAACAAGCATTAGTTCAGACAAGTTGCAATGGTGCATCCAAATGTTCTTGTTAATTTAACTGAGCAAAGCAATATAGTTTCTCCCTTCATTCTTGTGTTAATAATCTTGTAACAAAAAGAAAGGAAAGAATAGTGCAGCATAGTTTTAAGACTGAATGACTTTTGTCATGAAACACATCTTTTCCTTTCATTCTTGTGTTAACATCATCACAAAAAGCAATGAAAGAATAATTGCATTATAATTTTTAAATTGCTTGACATTTTTTAATTAAGTACAGCATTTCCCTTCATTCCTGTATGAACATCTTACAACAAAAAGAAATGAAAAAAAATTAATTGCACCATAGTTTTGAAGATAAAATGACTTTGGAGAACAAAGCAAAAATTCACTATATGTTTTAAGACTGAATTTTTGTGATAACATCTTGTAAGAAAAAAGAAATGAAAGCAGTAGCTTCACCGTAATTTTAAGACTGAATGACTTTCGATAATAAAAACAAAAAGCATAATCAGCAAGATATAATTTATTTCTCACATCATTTACATTTAAAAGTGAACATCAATTAAGGACAATAAATACATGTTCATTCCAGTAAAGTGTTAACCTAAATATACTAAACAATTTGGAAAATTTCACCTTTGTTCCTAACAGAGAAGTATGCAGACCCTTAGTTTGTGTAAAATCAGGCAAACTACAACCACAATATGATCTTTGTATTCTCAAAGACAAGTCAACTGAAAGCAGACACATTATAACCATGACTAAATATGCAAAATAAAATGACAAAACCATAAGTTCAGACTGACTGTTCTTGGTTGGCAAAATTAGAATCACTCAAGCAGACAACATATAAAGAAAGTCTTATCACACATCGATAAGTCCCTGGCACTTGAATGTTCACTTCAGTGCCCATGATTATTAACATTGGAGCCTCTTCAAGAATGGGCACAAATAAATATCCATTATTATTACAATGTGTTTCTTGTGTCACTACAGTCAAGATATCATTTTGATAAATGGAAAATATTATATGGTATTACATGGTCAATTAATCAATGAAGATTAGGCCACTAAGCAATGGAGATTCAGTTCAGCAGGGGAGATTAGGTTAATTAATTGATGGAGATGGGTCAATTAAGAAATGGAGATTGGTCAATTAATGAAAATTAGGTACACTGGAGAACAGGTCACTTAAAGCAATGGAGATTTTGTCAATTAAGAGAGGTCAGTTAAGAAATGGAGATGAGAAAAACTAAAAATGGAGATTAGGTCAGAAATAGAGGCTAGGTCAGTTAAGCAGTGAAGATTAATCCATACCATCTATTTACTGATACAAAGAAAATATTGCCTCCCAGTCTTATTTGAAAAAAATATCCTAAAGGATAAGTAGACATATCCATTTAAAAACCATCAAAGTGCCTGCTATATTGCTGTGTGCAAAATGAAACAAGGGTGACAGTATTAAGAAATGTGAATTTACACATTACAGTAAATGAAGGTCAACACTAGCAAATAAGAATAAAATCAGATTAATACAGTCAGATCTGGAGGGTGGGTGTTTTGCTCATTTACATAATAATAAAAATTATTTAAAAGATTTTAGTCAAATCAATTTGTTTATTTAATACTTTTTTTATATATATAAAAAGAGAGGAGATTTAAAATTAAAAATTCAGTCCAATTTAACAGGCTAAAAAGAGGGGTATATATGAATTGTAATTTTTGCCATTAATTCCTTGGAAAAAATAATGGGTGTAGAAGTGGGTTGGAGTTTCATGCAGATCTGAAACATTAATTTGCAGTGCACTCTTTAAAATTCTTAATATTTATTTCAGTGCTTCAGTTCAAGATTTCACTCAAGCAAAAATGATGAACCAGGAATCCAGAAATGAGAAAAACCAAGTCCCCACCCACCCCCAAATTGAAAAAAAACAAAACAATTTACCATTCAACCACACCAGAAAACTCTCACAAAATGTTTTTTTTTAAATTAAGAAACAAACCATGCGTAAAGTTTTTAGAAACACTGGCATAGTATACAAGGAACATAAATGAGAATTTGTTGTTTAAGGCTGGGTCTGTTTGTTGTTTAAGGCTGGGTCAACCGATTAAGACACACTAGTAAACCAAGAACTAAAGCTTATCAAAAACATACAAAGTGTATTAGGGTTCTGCAGCAAATATGTTAGCAACACGAAGACAAGGTGAGATAAATGCAAAATGAGTTAAAAGCATAAGGACAAAGAGTATTATGAACACATCAAGAAACTGTTTTAGGGGCAAACTGGTATAATGTATTAAGACAAAACAACAGCGTTGTTAGGAACACGATGGCAAACACAACCAGGATACACATCCTCAAGACGAGTCCTTTGAGAAGGAACCAAGTCAATCATTGACATATACCTCTGAAATAATGTTTGCCATTTCCAGAAACAAACCCAAGGGTAGAATTATATCTCTCTTGATAGAACTTTGTGAACTCTTAATGTGCTATGCTTTACTTTTCACTTTTTTATTTTTCTGTATTGAGTATACCAAAGCAGCAAAGAAATCCCAAATTAAAGCTCTTCTGTTAAAAAAATAAATACAAACATACTCCTTATAAAGTGACAATTTGAGTTATTTCTTCATATTTACATTTGAAGCTAGTCCTTTCTTTTGCAATTTGTTGAATTATTAAGTAATATCCCACAGGGAACCTTATTTTGCTCAGACGGGAAGAAAACTAAATGTTTCAGCCTTTCATCAGTGTTCCTATGACATTATCCAAAGTGCTCAATATGCCAATTTCACATTGGTTTCTCACGATTTGTTAACTAGATTAGTGCCAAGCTAGAATGAGTGTTAAGTCAGAAAGGAAAGACTATAAAATCTATAAATGTTACAAAGAAAGAAATAAAAATTGAAGATTTAACTCTATTTGTGATATACAAATATTAACATGTTCAACCTTTAAGCTCCATTTACACTGTAATAAAACGAAGAAGAAAAGAAGTTTCTAACATTTCTGAAAACCCCTTTAGCATGTTTTCCAAACACACTTGTCCATTATATAGCCTCTCCAAAGTATTAATCTGCTCCCTATATATTGTATGTGGAGCATATATTTGTCGGTGGAAAGCTATTTTACTCAATAACAAATCTTCATTAAAGAGATAACAGTTTTGACTAACCTAAAAAAAAAAAAAAAAGAAATAAGACAGTGACCATCTTTTGAAAAGTTAATTTATGTGAAGAATATGATACTGCTGACAATTTAGTACCATCTTTTCTTAGTTTTATACTAGATTACAATTATTTAGCTTGATACTACAGCTAACACAAATTTCTAATATATGTGTACCTATCTATCTCTTTATAATTATATTTTACAATTATACCTGATCATTTATGAAAACAATGATCCCACACATGCATTTCTGATCAGTAAGCAAAATTACATATATACCACTGGAAAGTTTTTCTGAACAATTAGCAAAATTAATTAGATATCAAGGGAGAGCTTTTCTGATCACTTAGCAAAGTTAATTATATACCAGCGGAGAGTTTTTCAAAAATTTAACTCCAAACTAAACAGTTTAATAATTTCATAAAAGACAAAATTCCAAGCAAATTTTAAATTTATAATGATAAAAGAATTAAGAATAATCATTATTATACACATTCTGAAGACAATATATAAACTATGTTAAGCTATTGTTAAAAAAAGACAAACAATTAAAGGCAAAATAATAAGCAGTAGTAACTGAAATTTGCAAAATTAATTTTGTACAAGAACTGTACTTTAAATGCTTAGTATTAGTTTTACAGATCAATGTGAATACCTTGAAAAACAAATGAACATACTCAATTTGTAAAAGCCTGATCTTAGGTTTGCAAAAATGCATGATACCCTGAAAATCAATAAACATATTCATTGTTCAAATGCCTGATCTTTAATGAATAAATATGTACAATTATCTTGAAGAACAAATGAACATGTTTGTAGTTTAACTGCCTGATCTTAATTTAACAAATCTGTATGACTAACTTGAAGAACAAATGAATATGTTTGTAGTTTAAATGCCTGATCTTAATTTAACAAATCTCTATGACTAACTTGAAGAACAAATAAACATGTTTGTAGTTTAAATGTCTGGTCTTAATTTAACAAATCAGTATTATTAACTTGAAGAACAAATAAACATGTTTGTAGTTTAAATGCCTGGTCTTAATTTAACAAATCAGTATTATTAACTTGAAGAACAAATAAACATGTTTGTAGTTTAAATGCCTGGTCTTAATTTAACAAATCAGTATTATTAACTTGAAGAACAAATAAACATGTTTGTAGTTTAAATGCCTGGTCTTAATTTAACAAATCAGTATTATTAACTTGAAGAACAAATAAACATGTTTGTAGTTTAAATGCCTGGTCTTAATTTAACAAATCAGTATAACTTGAAGAACAAATAACATGTTCATAGTTTAAAAGCCCAATCTTAAACTAATCAAACTGTGCGACTCTTGAAAACAAGTGAACAAGTATGCATAGTTTAAATGACCGATCTTAATTTTACCAAACTTTGAAGAACTTCAATGAACATATGCATAGTTTAAATGTTCGATCTTAATTTTACACGTAACCATCTTAAATGATAAATGAACAAGCATATGTACATATATGCAAGACCGGAATCACTAGCATTCTGTAAATTTTATCTTGAACCCCAATTTGTCCACAAATTTGATTAATTAATATCATTGCAAGTGTGCTCCATCATTTTGAAAAAGTTCACAGACCATAGATTTTGAAGTAAATCCATAATTTCTACAGTAAAATCAGTGCATATACAATTACAGTGCTGTGAATGTGTTTATTATATATGTCATATCTTCGTAAATGGTTTAAACTTTGGCTATTTTAATGCTCCTGGTGACAAATGATTCTCTATTTTATGACAATCTTAAAGTCAATTAAAGATGACTACTTAACAGCCAATAGAACTTTTAAAATTTACTTGATAAATACAGAGCTCCTTCTATGCCCTAAAGTCATCTGCAACATCTGTCAGCAGTCTAGGTCCATAGCCCTCCAAAACACTACACATTTAATTTCTATTAAAATAAAAAAAAACAAAAAACTTGTCAATTTCAAATGAACAGATGCAAAAAATTGATTCAGGTCTCAAATTTTGCCAACAGTAAAACGAGTTATGCAATTATGGTAAAAATTCAAAAATATTACCACACGCACACACAGTATCTGAAGCTTAGAACTTGCATTTGAAAACAATATCCAGATAATAAAAATATACAATTATTATTAATATATAAAATCATTAATTTTGTGCGGTACAATAAATTCAGTTATTTAATTAAAATTTACCCAGATCACAAATATATGGAACTGAACATTATTAATAAATGAAAAAACAATTTCACAGTTTTAGATACACTGTATGTAAAGGAGTGAACAGTCTATACTGATGCTGTTTATAGTACAGTAATATCTTGCAACATATAAGGAGCATGTTAAAAAAAACCTGATGTATCATAAATTAAAAATACATTTTTTAAAGAAAATATGAATTGGTATATCATAATATTTTAATTTTTTAAAAAGAAAACATAATAAGTAGGGGATATTGTGATGTCAAAAAGTACAAATATTCTACAGATAATTCAATGAGAGTACTAAAGCATGAATGTGTGTTTATCCACACATGCTGATAGCAAAAATGGACAGTATCACCAATACTTGGGCTGTTTTCTGCATGCAGAATTTGTGTTAGATAATATATCAGTATATATTATTTTTAACTACTTTTATGAAATGAATTAGGGTTGCTATAATTTATACTATTATATTTTTTTTGTTTTATTTATAAAAAGAAAACATTTTGAATGAAAAAAAATACAATTTGTGCAAATAGATTTGCATGCAAACATAAGAAAACATTAAAAAAGTCATTTGGTCAGTTGTGATTTAAAAAAAAAAACCACTAGTACCAAGTGTAAGCTTCAAAAGAAACAAAATAATATGAACAAAGAAAATATATACTTATAATATAATTATAATGATCTTTAATCATTAGTGAAATAAATTCTATTTATTCTGTCAAAGTTAACTTTAGTGATGGTCGCATGAAAGAGACAATTAGCAACACGAAATGAAATGTTTATTCTGATCTAAAGGAGTCATGGAGGAGGGTAAGTGCAGCTTCACAAACACCGGGGAAACTAGTTGGACTGCTTTTCTTTGTCCATACGAATGCCGTAAAAAAATAATTACAAAACAATGATAGCAGGCTTCTGACAGCCCTAGTCTTATCATATGTCAGCCATGATTAATGGGTTTTCAGATAGGTGCTGGAGATTATGTTTAAATGACAGCTACGCTGAATTATTACAAGCTTTTACTAAAATAAAAATAACCAAATACTAGCTAGCATTCAATGACTTTCAATAACAGTCACAAAAAAACAAAAACATATATTTCTAACAAACCCAAGTCTGCAGTCAATCAGAACAAGGGAGTTAATTGTCTATAGTCACTCAAAATAAGGGAGGTAAATGATTATCAGTGATTTTCACATTATGAAAAGCAAACTCTCTTTTAGCTTTGTTTTCTTCTGACTACTGAATAGACATTCATATGTATAATAAGTAAAGGAGAAAGATTAAACAAATCATCAATTTTTTCCTGCCAATTGGGGCTATAGTTACAGTGAAAAGTCAAAAGAACTTGAATGTCTCATCTGGTATGTATGATTTTTGATCACTACTTGAGTTTATTTCTTAAGCACTGCCCTTTTAGCCAAAGAAATATGAGCACAAATCCAGTATAAGTGATTCTAGTAACCATGTTACTAATTCAAAGGAGCAAACTTTCTGGAGCAAATGTCAATGCATTTTTATATTATCATTGTGCAAATCCAAATCTAATGAGCAAGATTTTGAATAAAATAATGACAAACGTATCTCCAAATTCGGCATATTGTAAGATTACTGTATGTGGATATACAATGCAAGTAGTCTTAGTGAGTACATAATTTATGGTATTACTGTAGTTGGATATACAATGAAAATGGTCTTACAAAGTATATAATTTGTGGTATTATTATATGTAGATAGACAAGGTAAGTGGTCTTTCAGTATGCGTAGTTTATGGTATTACTGTATGTATGTGGTTAAAGAATACAAGCAAGTGTACAGTATGCATAGCCTTTGGATTTACAGTGTAAAGGGAAACATCAAATGGGAATTTTCTTGACTGTCTATGTCAGCATTAAAGTTCAACTCATAACTGGAAAATTAAAAAAAAAGAATAATTTCAGGGAAGAAAAGATCGGCCCCCTAAAAAAAAAAAAAAAAAAAAAAAAATCATAACAAAAACAAAACTAAATACTATATTATATATAGTTTGATTAAGTACAATTATTTTTAAATGCAAACATAACAAATCTTAAAATAACATAACCTCTTCCATTAAATCTAATAATTCATAGTGACAACAAAGTTCCTAAACTTTCAATACACTTTTTGAAAATTATTATAAAGACAAAGTTTTATACTCTCTTTAGTAGGTCACAAGTCTCTATCTTGATGTGTCTTTCTCTCTTACACCACAAACCAGACCACAGTAGGTCTCTGTACAATAGATACACCAGGCCACACTTTTTTCTTTTACACAAGATACATCAGGCCACCTATTTCTTTTATACAAGACACATCAGGTGACATTCTAAGAGCAGATTTGTGAGCTACAAAGTCTGACATGCAAGCAAGAAATTTAATGATTTCAAATATCAGATATCTTTCTCTACACAACAAGAACAAGAAAATTAATGACTTAAAAATATCAGATTTTTTATCTAAACAAGGATAAAAAAATAATGACATTAAATAAAGTACCCTTTTCTACATATGAGAATGAGAAAATGATTGGCAATAAATAACGTCTAATGTCTTTCTCTACATAATCTCAGACATCCATTAAGTTGTTTCTTTTAAAATGGCATCAAATAATAAATATCTGGTGTCCGTCTCTACATAATCTCTCACCCAGTCTGTAATAACAATCTCAAACTAGGACACACAGTAATACAGTCATGAGCAATAAATAATATTACTTCAGATCTCAGTCTTAATAAAGCTCAATTTTTTCTGTTTGCAAGTCTTTACTGAAACTTAAGCTGCTACTTTCAGATCTTAATTTTAGAACTTACATTTCTATTTCAGATTTAAGTCTTGGAGGAACTTTGGTCACACTAAAACTAAACATCAACTTTCAGATTTCAGTCATATTAGTACTCACATATCTATCTGAAGGCTCATTCTTATAAAATTCATCCATGCACTTTAGATGTCAGTTTAGATTTTATTCATACTAGAATTAAAATATCTATATCCACTTTCAAATCTTAGTCTTATAGAACTCAAATATAAACTTCTAGCATTAGTCATACTAGAATTCAAATACATACATTTCAGATAGCAGTCAGAGAATGCTCCTAATAAACTAAAATACCAATGTTCTGATCATAGTCTTATAAATACTCAAATCTTTAAGCTCAGATCACAATCATAAATCACTCTATTTAGATCACAGTCTTACTAATACTCATATCACTATATTCAAATTACAGTCTTATTAATACTCAAATCGCTATATTCAGATCATAATCTTACTGATACTTAAGTCACTATATTCAGATCATAATCTTACTAATACTTAAGTCACTATGTTCAGATCATAATCTTACTAATACTTAAGTCACTATATTCAGATCATAGTCTTACTAATACTTAAAGTCACTATATTCAGATCATAGTCTTCTAATACTTAAGTCACTATATTCAGACCATAATCTTACTAATACTTAAGTCACTATATTCAGATCACAGTCTTACTAATACTCAGATCACTACATTCAGATCATAGTCTTACTAATACTCGGAACACTATCTAGAAGGAAAATAAGACGTTCTGAGACTGGCTTCAAACAAAATGCAATCAAATTATACATACTGAATAGTGTAAACTACATATTTCTGAATCCAACATGGGATGGTTGCTTAAGTGGTAGTCAGCAAATGCATGTCATCAATAATCTCAATAAATATTGTAAATTGTGTTATTCTGACTCCACGAGAAGAGTGCTAAAGCGGTAGACAGCAATATCATCAGCATATCATCAATAATCTCATTGGTTATAAGAAATATACTGTACAACCAAGTATTTACCAAACTGTATTCCACAAATAAAAAAAGAATTTTGTATAAAAAGAAAAATACTGAAAACTTTATTTTATGACAAAAGAAAATCATTTTCAAAATAAATATTGCATCCTGTATATTGCATCCTGAGTAATGTACTTTAAAAGTTTTGAGTTTGTAATTAGTTAAGATACAATAGCATAAACAACAAAATTTATGAAGCATAAAATCACTGCAAACATATACTATATTTTGACTTGTTAAGTAGTACAAACAAATATGACAACAAGTGTGCAAAATATCAATAATTATTAGTAATATACAATATTAAAGCTTTTTTACAAACCCAGTGAATACACAATAAGTGAGTAAGCTAAATTTACAAAGAAAAATGTAAAAACAATTCATTGTAAATTAATTCTTGTTAAGTGCATAAAAATCACATATACTATTATTTACATAATTTTGTTATGTGAATACTTGAAACAGAAACACACAATATTTAAGCATTGATGAATTGCTCTTTTATGTGTGTGTGTGTGTGTGTGTGTGTGTGTGCATGTGTGCGTGTTTGTGTATGTAGTAATGCAGTCAACCAGGATAATTTTTGACAAACATAGATTGTTTACTTTATCATAAAATTTTTTTATGAGATTTGACATGGAAAGAAATGTGCAAATCTGTTATGTGAATGCTACCATTCCATTTCATCTTCTGCATCTCACTGCACACTATTTCTCTCTTTTATGTGTGAGAGTAAGTTGACAAATATATGTTTGTACACTCTAAGGCAAACAGTGACACTAATAACAAATAGTTATGTCTTACAGCATAAAATGACTTCATTGGAGTATGCTCACATTTCATGGAGTCTCTTGGTATTATGCTTTGAATATCACACAGTCCTAAGCAGAAAAAAGGCATGTGAGAAATGTCACTGTGTTTCAAAAAGATGTGAGAGAAGGAATTACTGTGTCTGTGATCTGCCCAAAACAAAACAAACTGGCATATGTAAAGTGCTGTATAACTGTGATGAACAAATAGACAAGACTGCAAAACTCTGCAGCACACAACACAGCAATACTCATTAATTCATAGTTTTAATTACCAAAACTAAAGAAAGAGATTTTTTTTTTAAGGAAAGAAAATGTCATGATAACTTTGATTTACAGAATAAAAATATACCTTATTGTTATATACTTGAATATTGGTCGAGAAATTTGTTCAACTTTTGAAACAATAAATACCAAACTTAGACTTATAGTTGAGTTGCAAAATCTGCCGACAATAATTTAGGGTAAAATCATAAAATGTTAATGTATAATCATTACTGGTAGGTTACCGCTCTTGATGTTATGGTGACATTTACCAGCAGTGTGCCAAGAGTTATTATAAATCAATGGACTAAGAAGAAAAGAAACTAAAAGAGCTCTGCTAATGATCATTCTCCAAAGTGCTGTTAACTAGACACATCAAACAGTGCTCTCTGTTCTAAAGGTAATGGAGAAGTACTTGTTTACATGTCTGGCATTGAACAGTTAACCTCAGTAGAAATTTTCATGATGTATTCAATACAGCATAAATGTATGCTGTATTTGCAATACATCATAACACAATCACTGCATTAAATACTCAATGATTGAAAATTAAACTCCACTGTCAATTAACAGTAAAATCACGATGGATGTCCATGCGCTCCATTAAAATCCTTTGACTGCTCCACAAGTGTCTAGACAGGGATATATATTTTGTTACTCCAGTCAAAATCAATAAGTCCAATTGCAAGAGCTGAAAGACCCAGTTTGAGGGTGATTAAATCAAAATATTACTGCATTAACCAAGATACCACATTATGTCACACACATACATGTATATGCATGTGCAAGCATGCAACTTACACACACATTACACCACTGTTCATTTGTTTGCACTTCCATATGGAATCAACAATGTAAGTTATCTCACAGTGAGAAAACATGATAAAAACCCAAGTAAGTTATACACATATCAAATATCATTTGAACTTTGAGCCTTATTGCACATTAAACTGATATTTCTATTTTTTGTAAATATATAATATTTGACAATTAAGATTTATTTCACATTATACTGATAACTCCTATTTTGTTTAAATACATAATACCAGACAATTAAGTCTTACTTTACATTAATTAGTATTCTTATTTCAGTGAATGAATAATATATGACAATTAAACCTTATTTTTCAATGAAACGGTATTCCTATTTCTGTCAATGTGCAACATTTGACAGCTAAGATACTTGCAATCGAAATAAAGCCTTTTAAGAAAACAAAAATTTTTAAAACTCAAAACAAGCCAGAACAAAATACAGTGTTAAAGTATGTTTGCAATCATACCTCATGATTTAACAAGACATTAAATTGAAGCAAACAGTCTTGCTGAGTGCTCTGAAATAATCAGTGAATACTCAACACTTCCTTATTAATACTTTTATCCTGTCCTTACCTAAAGAGCAATAATAAACACTGCTACATTAATTTGTATATTACAATCCTAAATAAAACACAATATTAAACATTGCTACATTAATTTGTATATTACCATCCTAAATAAAACACAATATTAAACATTGCTACATTAATTTGTATATTACAATCCTAAATAAAACACAATATTAAATATTGCTACATTAATTTGTATATTACAATCCTAAATAAAACACAATATTAAACACTGCTACATTAATTTGTATAGTGCAATCCTAAATAAAACACTATATTACACATTGCTACATTAATTACTGACATTTCTTGAAACACTTTCCTCACTTATGCCAGAAAATAATATACTGTAGTATAAACATGCCTTTACATCACCTTGTGGCTCATACATATTTATAATAGTTTTCTTAAATAATTTAGAGGTGCAAAAAGATTAGAAGAGCCCTAAATTTACTTTCCTCTTAACAGAGAACAAAGTTTTACAAGCAAGCAACTTACATACAGAACATAAAACAATGATAACAGTCTACATGTACTTTCTTTAGTTCGAAGAACAAGCTGTAAAAGCCAACTAAACTGTTGTTGCGTACAATTATGCAAAATAACTCAACAACTGCTGCACTAGACATAGTCTATAGTCTATAGTCTACTGATAGATGGATGAATTGGTGTAACAAATAAATGTGGAGAAGCTTATATAAAATGTTAGCATAGTCATTCTGGAAAGAGATTAAACAAAAACAAAACAAAAACAAAAAAGCACCGAATGATATCTAGAAGTACAATAAATATTTAAAAATCTAATGATGTTACCAATTGGAGCTAAAATTATAACAATATAGGTCAATAAATAATGTTGGTGGGTATTTGGTAAGAATGACTTTGTGCACAAGTTCAATAAAAGCAAATAACAAGATCTGCTGACAATTCTTCATGCAGGTTGAAAATCTCTAAAAAATATTTTAAACAAATAATTTCCAAAGCAATCAGTGCAAAGACTATTATTTTTCCCCTTGTGAGACCAAAATCTATGGTTAATCATCCTTTGCCTTAACTCGACTGTTCACTGTGCCAGGATGGCCATGACCATTAGTGGTGCTCACATCTCGACATGTGGTGAAAAGTTTGCCAAACTCTGGTTTTCCAAGTGCATAGCTCTTGAACTCATCTGAAAGTAAGTCAGTCATTTATTACACATACAGTCACATTTACATATATATCATACACATACATAAACACACATACATGAGTGACATCGAAATAACCACCTGAAACATCAAATCAAGTTTTACATTCTTCTGATGTCATATCAATCCCTGCCACACCATATTTCAGTTTTCTTTTCTTTGTTTAAGGTTCAGGTTACTTTTAAAAGTTTTTCCATAGAAATTTGTATTTCTTTCAGTTTCTTATGGGTCTTGTTTAAGATCTACATTTTTAGTGAACTTTTTGGTTTTTGTAAAACTTGTTTAAAACAAAATGAAGAGTTATTAGTGATGATTACTGTCAAATATTTTAGTAACTGCTAGTGAATGAGGTTACTTTGTCAAGTACTGAACTACTATTAAGTGATATTATTGTTATCAAGTATTTAAGGTACTGACAGATATTACTGCTGTCAAGTATTTTAGTAATTGATTGAAATTATTACTGTCCATTATTTTACTAACTGCTAATGACAGATTATTGTTGCCCATTTATTTTAGAGATTTTATTGTTGTCCATTATTTTAGTAACTACTCATGAAAGAGATTATTGCTCCTGTCAAGTATTGTACTAAAAAGTATTGTAGTAACTGCTAATGATTGAGATTACTGTCCATTATTTTAGTAACTACTCATGAAAGAGATTATTGCTCCTGTCAAGTATTGTACTAAAAAGTATTGTAGTAACTGCTAATGATTGAGATTACTGTCCATTATTTTAACAGATTGTTGTTGCAAGTACTTCAGTAATTAATAATGATAGATTATTGATGTCCAGTATTTCAATAAATGCTAATAATTTACTGTTGTCCAGTATTGTAACTGTTAATGATGGAGATTATATTAATAACTGCTAATGATTGAGATTATTGTTGTATACAAATTTTCTGTTTCATTATTGTCCAGCTCATTTCAATCGGTGATGTCACATCCAGCTTCATATCTACTTTTATAAGCATTGGTGTTTTTTCCCAGCCAAAAACTATAATATAATATCCAGTTTTATATTTTGATTTGAAGTATATATCATAACTATGCCAGTTTTTTAATTTGGTAAAAGAAACTCAAAATATTGACAGTTATTTTATGTCTCAAATGCAGATTTCAATAAATATATTATTTCATTTTTAATATGCTTCCCGCCCATCTCTCTTCAGAAGAGAGAGGAAAAAACCGTTATTTACCATTTTAAAAAGTGAACAACAATAAAGAAAATATAGTGCCATTTGGAAATCTATCTCTGTAAATGGATAAATCAAATTTAAGAACTGATAACAAACTAGTAGAGATGCTGGCCTAGTGACGGTGAATCATAGACTAAATGAATTAAAATATAATACAAAAATAAATAAACAAACACAGATTCATGTTCCAGAAATAAAATCAGAAATTAGAACCCAAAACACAAACTTTTTTCAATTTAAAGAGAGAAAAAAGGAAATCTGCCACTCATATAAAAACCACAACCATCTCTAATTTAACATAAATGTTTTACCAAAGGTGATTTTTCCATCTTTATCAGCGTCAATTTCATCAAAAAGGTTGGATGCCTCCTTTGCCTCCATTTCAAATGCTGCATGAAGGATTCGCTGTAGCGACTCCGTGCTAAAGTGTCCCTTATTTTCAACATCAAAAAGCTGAACAAAGAAAACACAATTCTAAAACTTATGACAAGTTTACTTTAAAGTTGAAAAGAGATGACAAATTTACTTTAAAGTCCACTCATTGCAGAAAAAAATTATTGAGTGTAGAACATTTTATATGCACAGGATATACGGACACAAGTTTCCTGTTTAGACAAACTATGCTAATACAAGTTTACTGTTTAAACTATATTGACACAAGTTTACTATTTAAACCAATGATACTAATACACATTTACTGTTTAAACAAACTATACTGTCTAACCATTTTTGAATTAATATAATTTTACTTTTCTGAATCAAGTGATCTGCAAAATGAGTCTGACTGAGAATGGGTCACAAAAGAGTTTATGTATGAATGCTTTACCTCATGTACATGAAACTTGAAACAAAACATATATAAGACCATGTAGATCAGAGGTGGGCCAGATAAAACTGTTGGAGTAGTTCATGGGCCAAAGATCACAAAGTCCAGAAAATTCAGAATTAAAATGAGAACAAAGTAAATTTTAAAAGTGTATTTATGTAAAAAATATAACTTAGTTTCAATGAAAAATTAATGAGATGGATGGTGTTGCTTACAATGAATCAGTGATTCAATGACAGGCTTAACTGATGTGGTGGACAAGCAAAGAATCTCATTTTGCTGTCTCACGGGCCAGACAAAAAAATCCTTTGCAGGACAAATTTGGCCCATGGGCCAGAGTTTGCTTGCCCCTGATGTAGATCTATATAAAATGTTACAGTATTTAGTACTAGTGTAAGATATGGCCAGAATAATAATTAAGTATCAAAGTAAGTATTTGCATAGACTTAAATTTTACAAATACTAAATATGTTCAAACTGCGAGAGTGAAAAACATGCATATTTTGTAAATGTTGGTCAAATGTTTGCTAAGAGAATTTAGCACTTCAGTGCTTAGCAAAAAGTATGCCAAGAAATGTGGTAGCCACAATTATAGTGACAGATAATCAGCAACCACAATTATAGTGACAGACAATCAGCAACCACAATTATAGTGACAGACAATCAGCAACCACAATTATAGTGACAGACAATCAGCCACCACAATTATAGTGACAGAACCAGCAACCACAATTATAGTGACAGATAACCAGCAACCACAATTATAGTGACAATCAGCAACCACAATTACAGTGACAGTCAGACAATTACTGTTGTGTATGCACAAGCAGAAAATTACAAACATAAATTCTAACAGACTGTGCACTGGATCAGGTCAGAATATAATTCCTAATCCCATCCATCGCAATAACTAACTTGTAGAAGTGAGACAGGAACCTTCCTATGACAAACCTTCAACAGTAGCCTCTGGTATTAAATCTTTGGGTTCAATGTTGCTTATTGACACCAGCTGGCATCACTGCCAATCACTAGATGTTCTAATTTGGACAGATATGTTCAATACAAGGTAAATGACAATGGCTACTGTTGTCAATTTTGACCTGCAAAGAAATAGAACTGTGAGACAACATCCCACCATCCCCACTTTACTAATGTACACAAAATGCAGCAGCTGTTAGTTGGTGAGGCATGATGCAGTAAATGGCAGTGAGGTTCAAGGCTCCATGCCTCATGACAGGGATAAAGACTTATTGGTACAGAGGTACCTACAAATTGTCTGCATTAGCAAGTCAACTGTCAAGTTTATATCAACATTAGAGGCATCAGAATGTCCCCACCCTTGTACATGATACATACATAAAATGCATCGTACTTCTATAAACATAAAATGCATTGTACTTGATGTAAACATAAAATGCATTGTACTTGATATAAACATAAAACACATTATACTTGAGGTAAACATAAAAAGCATTGTACTTGATATAAACATAAAACACACTGTACTTGATGTAAACATAAAATGAATTGTACTTGGCGCAAACATAAAACGCACTGTACTTCTTGAGGTAAACACAAAATGCATTGTACTTAATGTGAACATAATATGCTTTGAACTTGATAAAACATAGAACATATTGTACTTGATGTAAAAATCAAATGAAATGTACTTGATGTAAACATAAAATGCATTGTACTTGATATAAATATAAAATGCATTGTACTTGATGTAAACATAAAATGCAAAGTACTTGATATAAACATAAAATGCAATGTACTTGATATAAATATAAAATGCATTGTACTTGATGTAAACATAAAACGCAATGTACTTCATAAACATAAAATGCACTGTACTTGATATAAACATAAAATGCATTGTACTTGATATAAACATAAAATATGTTGTACATGACATAAACATGACATGCATTATATAGGACATATGTAAGACACAGTGCTTGATAAATAAAATGTATTATCCATAACATATAATAAAATACAGTGTACATAAGAAATATACAGTATAATATATATGTAATGCACTGTACCCAATACA
The DNA here is from genome assembly GCA_028829895.1 of Sinotaia quadrata. Lineage (NCBI taxonomy): Eukaryota > Metazoa > Mollusca > Gastropoda > Architaenioglossa > Viviparidae > Sinotaia > Sinotaia quadrata. The sequence goes on along the minus strand of CM054181.1, from coordinate 74,518,945 downwards.
TCTATAATATACTGTGTATATAATAATGTACCTGAAAAGCCATTTTTATGGTTTCCTCAAACTTTGTAGGTGAAGTCACCAATGACAAAGTGATTAGGTACTCACGAAAATCTATGGTCCCAGATTTATCCTGTCAAAATAAATGTCATAGAAAACAAGAATAATGCATTTTGCAAAAATAAAATATATATTAAAACATATCTTCCTACAATTTTTAACTTGGAAAATTAACATTTTATTTAATACAAAAGCATGTACCAAAGATTGAATATTCATACTGTCACATATAATAATAGAAATGAATATGTGTTGGCATAATACTCTGACAAAAAGAACACATAATCAAGTTATAGATACAAATATAAACATGTAATCAACCTAGTCCCAAACACACACAAAACCAAAATCAATCAAGCCAAAGACACACATAAACACAAAATTAATCAAGCCATAGACGCATTTAAACACAAAACCAATCAAGCCATAGGTACATGTATAAATACATATAAAATAAGTCAAGCCGCAGATACATAAATAATAATCAATCAATCTAGCAATAGCACACAAAATCAATCTAGGCATAAATACACATTATCATTCAAACCATAGTTACATATTATGCACACCACAATCAATCTAGGCATAAATACATATTATCATTCAAACCATAGTTACATATTATGCACACCACAATCAATCTAGCCACAGATGTATACTATGCACATATAATCAATTAAATCATGAAACAACACACATAATCAATCAAGTCACACATGATCAAACCACATCTACTTTTTTTGAAATAATCAATGAAACCATATATATATACACATTGTGCAATCACAATCAAGCCATAGAAACACACAATCAAGCCATAGATATACAATATTGACACATAATCAAGCTGTAGATACTATGGCAGAGTAAATTTGCCTATACCTATTTCTAAACTTAATAATTATATTTTTGTTGACAATGTTAACGTGACCCAACCTTGGGCATGCTTATGATGGTATTTTTTGGTAAGAGTTGGAGTTGGGGTAAACAACTAAGGTAAAAAAATAAGCCAGAATTTGCAAGCGGATGAGTAAGTCTCACGCTTGTTCATAACAACTTCATCCAATGGGAAAGACTGAGAGTTATTTTGCTGAAAAAAGTCCTATATTCTAATCATTTTGATTTTGACACAACTCAACTCAACTCATAAAGGCGATCGTTAGCTTATGGTAAGTTAACTGAAAGAATGGACTTGGAAATATCTCATACATGTTTGCTAGTGGTCTATAATTTGAATTGGAGGATGCTTATGTACTTGAACCAATTTTCCTATGTTCACTAATTTGACTATATAGTATATTGTACATTATACTTGTGAATTTCATTGAAGCTATATTTCTTATGCTGCATGTGTATCAACAAATATTGTTGCAGGATTTGTAAGTTGAAAACGTGTGTGAGAAAGGAGTTTAGAGATGAAACACGCCTGAAATTTAGTGCTGCCTTAATTTGACTTTTGAAGTAAGGAGCGCGCCTTTTTCTATTTTGTAGTCTTGTACCCGCTTCAGACTACCATGACTAGTGTACTCTACTGGACCAGCATTGTTGTCGAACTTATCAGTAAATGTGTTGCTGTATGTTGATTCCTGTGAATTCCAATTGAGAGCCAATTTGAGGAAATTGAGGCTTGAATTCATGAAAGTTTAGTAAACGTTCCTCATGGTGTGCTGAGTAGCATAAATGAAGATTCTAGAATGCTCTGCATGATGTGCTTTGATAGTGCATGTGAAGTTCTGGATGATTCTCCATGGTGTGCTTTGTGAGTGAATTGAAGATTCTGGAACAGTTGTGTAACATCCTAGAAAGGGTGGGTGGGATCAACACCTAATAAAAAAGAAAGTGACTTGTTGCAAACCGTGTGATTGTGAACACATGCCAGTGACAGCTGGCATCATTGAAAAGGTTACTTACATTGACAATAATTATTTTTCTGAAACTCCACTCTCATTTCTATGTGAATTATATCTATGAACTTGATTATATATATTTATATATATGTTAATTTGACTGCTGATGTCTATGCTAAGGTACACTGAACGGTTGTCTAACATTAATCGAACACTGTTGCAGAGTGATGTAAATATCAATTCTCTTATGATTATATTTATATGTTGAATAATTGATTGTTGATTTAATAAATTTATTGTTACATTTTTTTAACTTTTTTGCACGTATGTTAAAACTTATGTTGCAGTAATAGAGGGTGGATGGGGGATTGTAAAAATATAAATATAAGATGGATTTTTTATTACTCCTTTAGTAGGAAGTTTCTATCTGCAGAAACATTATACGACAGTAAACGTCTATCGTATTGTTGTGTAAAGAGTAGAGCTTTACAACACCCTTATAATCCACCAAGTGAGAGACATACTGGTCTTGTGGAAGAATTATTAATAACTATAAATTAAGATCCTTGATCATTTGTAATTAGTTATGTTATTAATTAATAAATAATAATCACAATGAGTGAAGGGTGCCCAGAAGTGTGACAGATATATATTATGCACACCAAATCAATCAAGCCTTAGATACATATTATACATACATTATCAATTAAAACAACAGAACACAATTTGCACACATAATGAACTTTAGAACACAAAAAGCATATATAAAATCAATCTTTGAAAGTTAACATAATATTAGTTTTATCATGTTTAAACTAATTTGTAAACTTGAGAAACTGTCTTATTCATCTCCATAAAACAGAATTAAACTGGAGAAACTTTGTCTTATTTTGCTAGTAAACATTCATGGCTATAAAACAGAATTAAACTGGAGAAACTATGTCTTGTTTTGCTAGTAAACATTCATCTCCATAAAATAGAATTAAAGTGGAGAAACTTAGTCTTATTTTGCTAGTAAACATTCATTTCCATACAACAGAATTAAATTTGAGAAACTTTGTCTTGTTTTGCTAGTAAACATTTATGGCTATAAAACAGAATTAAACTGAAGAAACTGTCTTGTTTTGCAAGTAAGCATTCATCTCCATAAAACAGAATTAAACTGGAGAAACTTGGTCTTGTTTTGCTAGCAAACATTCATCCCTTTAGAACAGAATTAAATGAAGAGAATTTGTCTATTTCGCTAGTAAACATTTATCTCTATAAAATAGAATGAATTACTGAAAATTCTGACACAAACCTGGTCAAAGAGATCAAAAACTTGTTTAAGAGCAGGTGACACTGGAAGATGTAAGTACAAAGCAAACTGTGATATATTGACCTGGCCACTGCTATTCACATCCATAACACGATATTTCTGCAGCAAGTCTTTCAACTCTTCAAACTTGAGTCTGTGGTCACAGCCCAAAACATTATTTTTAATTAGGGCAAAACTCATGCTAAAAATAGACAACAATCTTTTCCTATTTAAGGTGAGCAGTTCAGGACAAGAGACAACTTTTCTGGGAGAAATAGAACATTCTATCATCTAATAAATGAAAACTATACAAGTTAGTTCTTTAAATATATAAATGTGAAAGAAAAAAAAATCATTACAAAATTATTTTCCTTCATGTAGTTCCTCTTTCTGCAGCTACAAGGAAATTGTGAAACACACCAGGCATAATTAAACAAAGAAACAGAACAGAGATCTGTTTAGGAGGTAGAAATACCAGCAAATAACTATAATATTCTATGAAATATGACTAAAGAAATAAAAAATATAAATAACATGTATGGAAAATAAGAGTAACTAGAAACATTAGTCACCTAAATTGTACTCACAGTCACCATTATTATCAAAGCTTCTGTAATACTTTATTTTAGCTTCATGCCCAAAATTAATCTCACGAGATTCTTTAAAATAAAATTTAAAACTTATTTTGACTCTGTATGAACCCAAATAACTACAATATTCTATAAAAATATAGATGATGAGTTGGTCCCACATGATATCAAAATAACTACTATATTTTATAAAAATACTGATGATGTGTTGGTTCTAAATGATACCAAAATAACTAAATTATTCTAAAAAATATAGATATGTTGATTCTGTATGATACCAAAATAACTATAAGATTCTATAAAAATAGAATTCTATAAAAAAAAAAATAGACATGTTGATTCTGTATGATACCAAAATAACTATAATATTCTATAAAAATACAGATATGTTGATTCTGTATTACAAAACTGCACCATGATGCCACCACTGTGCCCACTTTGCAGACATTGTCAGTAATGCCTGCATTCCTTTCAGGACATGTCCCTCTACTTTTCCTTACTGTTAGCATTTAGGGCTCAAGTACTCAAATTTAAGGTTTAATGTTAAAAATCATGAGGCAATATAAAGATTATAAATTAAGTCACTAAATATGGATGATAAAATCAGATCCGAATGCTTATTCACAAATTACTGCCTCTTCTAGGTACTAGGAGCATATCACTCAGACATGATGACATTTTGGTGTATAATTACACCTTGTCTATATAAGAAAAAAATGCAAAATAAAATTCTAAGAAAATCTTAAGCATAATTTTTATAAACTAAAAAGAAAATCTTATTGTCAACTGTATGATTACTTTAAAATGAAATATTCATGAGTCTGTATTTGCTAAAAACTGCAACATGGCACTTACTCATATAGAACTGATTTTTATTCTGTGCCGAAGGAAGGATATAGCTTCCAGTTTTTGAACTTGCATAAGCATGCACTACCTAAAAACAATTACCCTAGTATTTTGCAGTCTCTGAAATTCGACAAGGTCTGTGGTACAAACATACATTACACAAAAACAATCACCCTAGCTTATTGTGTAGCTTCTGAAACTCAACAAAGCTCGAGGCACAAGGAAAATTAAGACTTCCTGCATCGTGCATGAGGCGACAATCTTCATACGTATGGTCAGTAACAGGAACCTTAAGGCACCTGTAAATATAGGAATGTAAATGTGTACAATATAAATAAATTTGGAGATTGTTATTAATGCATTATAGTAATTAAAATTCTTAGCAATTTACAATCAGAATGACAAATCCCCACCCAGGAAGTGGGTATGCAGGTTGAAAAAACTGCTAGTAGCACAACCAATTAATGGAATAGACTTGAACCAAGATAAAGTACAACTAGCACAACAAATGAACAGCATGAGTTCAAACCAAGATAAATTACAAATAACACAACCAATATATTGGGTGGACCTATACCATGGTTAATTGCAACTAGTACAACCAATGATTGGGGTTGGCTTGAATTAAGATAAACTACAAACTAGCATCACCAATGAGTGGGGTTGGCTTGAATTAAGATAAACTACAACCAGCACAACTAATAGGTGGTCTTATACAGCAAAACTAATGCAGTGTTGGGGGGCAGATCTAGAACCAAGATAATCTGCTATAACTAGTGTAAGAAAGAAATCAATTTGCCATTAAAAATAAAAATAAAATTTAAATATAACAAGGCATGATATAAGCAATTTTGAAAACTAATCATGTATATTGTTTGATTATTATATTTCATTGTATTTATAAGTTAATGATGGCATTTAACATAAAGAGGAAAGCACAAGTTTGATCACAGCATGTCCTTTCACATACATATTTCACTTTTGATTTGATGGCTTATATAGGATAATAGTCATATGACACTGTCTTCCTTTGTCCTTTCATAAATTTATTTCATTTTGGCTCTGATGGTTACATAAAATGACAGTCATAAGTCTTTTTCTTCCTTTGTCCTTTCATAAATGTATTTCACTTTTGATCTGATGGCTTGCATAAGATGACAGTATAAGTCTTTCTCTTCCCTTGTCTTTTCATAAACATATTTCATATTTATATTACATAAGATAGTCCTAAGTCTTTTTCCTTTTTCAAAGTCCAAGATTTTATATTTACATTTATACATTTTTTCACTTTTGTTCTGATGGCTTACATAAGAAGACAGGAAGATTTTTCTTCCTTTTTCTTTTTATAAATGTATTTCACTAATCAACTGTTGTAGTTTTGTCATAATTTAACCAAATAATAATGACTACATGCATACACATACCACTTGCATGTCAAAAACCTGTCTGCTTGCAAAGGAAAATCACTTTAAGGGTGTCTTGAGTCATTAAACCCAATTACCCATTAATGACTCAACACATAAAACCCAAAGTACAAGCAGTCCAGTAAAAGATTTTTTTTTTAAAAATGCCTTACAATGTGTTAGTTTAATTACAACTTAATATTAACCTCTACACCCAACCAACCAGACTGCCTCCCTTCTCTTATAAGTCACTCATGCACACAAAATAACCCAAACAACCCCAACTCCCTCAGAAAGAAAACCAAAAAAACAAACAAACAAACAAACAACAGAACTAGACAAATCAGAAAAATAAGCGTTCACTCACTTTAACTGAAATTAATTTTCTGTCAATATATATCAAACACTATGACAAAGCATTTCCAATATTTATTTGGAAATAGCAAACACTTGAAGAAATTACATATTTTGGACCTTAACATTTACTGCAAAGTTCACATGCATGCACAGAGCAAGAAAGAGTTCATATGAATATTTTAAAGTAATTACAAATGCTGAACAAAATACGCTTTTAACCTATTCTCTGTTTTAGTACCGTACAGAGGTCCCCTTATCAAATGAGCTAATCAGTCTGAAGCTAATATGTGTTTGCTTTAGCAGGCACTCTGTATTACTTCTTCAACTGGATAGTTTCATTTTGTCTGATTGTGTAAGGGAGAACAGATGAATCTGGGGTTCACCTATCAGCATGGAAATCTTGCAAGTCATGGGACTTCGAATGCATTGACAGTCTGTATCAGCCCTACAATCAAATTTGGACTTGAAACAGATGATTCTTCTGTTTTATATAAAACTGCTATAATTGGGTAACTTCTTTGATAATTTAACCATAAGCGCAAGTGAAAACAAAAAGAGATAATATTTTATATTAAATGCATGAATTCTGACATAAAGAAAAGTGACCAACAATCAAAATGAACAGTTTTTTCTTCATATAACATCCAGTCATTTAAAACACAAACAAATAACAGATAATATACATTTTTTGTATACTTTTTGAGCAGGTCAAGTTTAAAAGTAATTTATTTGACCTTTGTTGATTCCTTTTTAGCAGTAGACTGCCTGTAGAAACTAATATTTTGTCTCAAATTGTATTTACTTAAGGCCTGAAGCTGACACCTTCAAACTTTTCTTTTTTTTTTTAAATGATACACAATTTATACGGCAAATCATTATTTTTTAAAAGTGAATCAGATAGTAGTGAAATTGTAAGAAGCATTTTAGCTGCTTCAGAACATAAAATTCAATCATAAATAGATCATTAAATTAAAAACCTTTATGATGATAAAACAAGAAAAACATAAGGTCTGTCTTACAAACCAATGTTTTCAATCAATAGCATTTCAGGCACTTTAGTTCAAATATCACTGTAGGAGAAATCATTTGTTTTAGATAAAGATAAATACACTTACTCATTTCAGGCACTTTAGTTCAAATATCACTGTAGGAGAAATCATTTGTTTTAGATAAAGATAAATACACTTACTCATTGCAACTGTATTTCAACTACAATTTTACAAATATGTAAAATAAAACTTTAAAGAAAATCAATTAAAAGCAGATAAGACCACCCAACTACCACCACCACCAAATTTTATTTTAAAAAGTTGCTGATTTAAACAACAAATGTTAATTCCATCTTGATGATCAGAACAGAATCATACATAACATGGTTGTTTTTAAGTCAGATAAGTGCTGGAAAGAGTCAACTAGACTAGAAAACAGACAAATAAATAGAATCATACATAAAATGGTTGTCTTTAAATAAGTGCTGGAAAGAGTCAACTAGACTAGAAAACAAATAAATAGAATCATACATAAAATGGTTGTCTTTAAATAAGTGATGGAAAGAATCAACTAGACTAGAAAACAGACAAATATACAACAGAATATTTTTAAAAAGCAAAAAGTTTTAAGTAAAAATTAAAACTGCAATATCCATTATTAAATTAATCAATTTAACAAAATACACAAATATGCAACAGGATATTTTTTTTTTTAAGTGAAAATTATAACCATGACAGCCATAATTAAATTCATTAATTTAATTCATTAATTTAACAGATGGTGTAAAAAGTAACCCCAAATGTAGACTCTATTACTACATTCACCAATTTAGCTGACTGCATTAAAAAAATGCATTGATGCCACCCAAGCAGAGTCATGCTAAAGATCATATTAAACAGACTGAAGCTGCAGGCAGAGGAAATCATAGCTGAAGAACAGGAAGGCTTCAGTTGGTGGAAAAACTGGATAAGACAGCTACTGCTTTTGGTATAGAAATCAGTGCAGAGAAGACCAAATTGAAGACCAACAACACCAGTGGCATTTGCAATGACATCATGATTGGTGATCAGAAATTGGAAATAGTTAATAAATTCAATACTTAGGAGCCATCAAGACAGATGAGGGATCAAAACCTGAAATATTGTCCAGGATTGCGCTGACAATAACAGCAATGGCAAGGTTGAAGACAGTTTGGAAAGACAGAAACACCTCAGTCAGATCAAAGATCAGACTTATGTGCTCCTTAGTTGCATCTGTATTTTTATCTGCCTGTGAGTCATGGACCCTCACAGCAGATCTCAAAAGGAGGACACAAGCTAATGAAATGAGATGCTTTTGAAGGTTGCTTGGCATTTTGTGTAGAGATCATGTCACGAATGAGAAAATGGGGAAACAGAATTAGGCAAGCCATTGGGCCCTATGAAGAGCTATTGGCCATTGTGAAAAATGCAAAATGAAATAATTGTATGGGCAGATCACACGATTGCCAAGACAAATGTGCAAGGTACTGTGCAAGGAGGGGGAAGGATAGGAAGAATGAAGGAAAAGATGGGAGGATATCATCTCAGTGGACAGGACTGAAACTGAGCAATACAGTAAAATTAACAGAGAACAGAATGGAATGGAGGAAACTGGTTGTCAGTTCCTCAGTGGTGCCCCAATGGTTGACAAGACTAAGAGATAGATAGATAGATTTTAAAAAAATTACATCTACTACTACATTCATCAATAAATTTAGTGGATGTCTCAAAAACGTGACATCCATTATTAAATTCACAAATAAATTTAGTAGATGTCTTAAGAACATGACATCCACTACTACATTCACCTATAAATTTAGTAGATGTCTCAAGAACATGACATCCATTATTAAATTCACAAATAAATTTAGTAGATGTCTTAAGAACATGACATCCACTACTACATTCACCTATAAATTTAGTGGATGTTTCAAGAAATTGACATCTACTACTACATTCACCTATAAATTTAATGGAAATCTCAAGAACATGACATCTACTAGTACATTCATTAACTGCAACATATTACAAGAACTTGACATTCAATATAGGGTCTGCAGACAATCTCTGACAAAAAAATTCATGGACTTTTTAAGAGGTGACTTATAATATTCAAATATTCAAGGGCCATGAGTATGTGCACCCAAGCCTGAAATAATTAAATTTGTTCGAATAATAACTATGGCTTTATGTTTTTGTTGCAAAAAGTTAAGATAGTACAAACAAATCTAATACCAAGATAACAATACTGTGCATTAACCTTTATCATCATGAATTCTTTTTTTTAGTGCTAGAAAGAGCAACATGAACCAAGTTTGAAATTAATTTTTTTTTTAATTCAAATAAATCCATGAAACTTTCATCCTTATTAGATAAGTGAATTATAAATAAGAAGACATATTTTGTTTCAAAAACTACTTCTAACAGTTACAAATATATAGCATTAAATATTGTAATTTGAAAAATACAAATTTTATGTAAATATAACTTGCCCATATACAGTTATTGTATACATATAGTTTTGTACTTTATAAATGTGTGGTTATTTTAAGAGTATATATATAAATGTGCAGAATATAAGTATTTCAGCATATTTATATTTCAATCATATACAAGTTTTTGCACAATATACTAAAATTGAAGTATTGATGAAATAAAACTAACAGACAACTATCATAACTATCAGTCTATAATAGCATTTCAAGATTTACAAATCTTTGAATGAAGAATAAATTTTGTGAACTGCCCAACAAACAGATAATTCAATGACAATTACTGTCAATAAAAATACTCTTCTCTATCATAAAGTGTGAAATTTATATCTATTATAAAGAATGTAGCAATTGGTTTGTTGTATGTGATACAAGTTGAAGGAACATAACAAACTAAATGAAATAATCTTCAAATTATCATATTCCAATATTCAATAATACAATAAAACAATCTACAAAAATGCTTTTATCTCGAAAGACTCTAACATTTTCACACTTGAAAATGCTATTGCATGATTGCAGATTTCCCATATTTGACTTCAATTATCAACAAATATTCTTTTGATAAGCAATAATATATTGAAACATTATCCTACCCTGTAAAATATATTAGATATATATAATAATATATATAGAAGTATTAATATATAACTTAATGAATAGTAAGTATTCATAATGTTTATGAATTATCTTTAGTCCTCGTTTGATACAGAAATATGCAAATAAGCTTTGTGTGGGTTGATTGTCAATATTTTTTTATTTTCATACATTGAGCTGTATAAATTTTTTTCTCCTGAAATTACCATACAAAAAATTTTAAACTACTATTTGTGAGAAATTCTCTTCCAGAACTGGAAAATTATGTTATAAATTAGTTACATAGAATCCAAAGTTTGAGTGCTATAGTCAGAATTCCAAGTATTCTATCTCAGGTTTCTGTTAATGTAAAAACTGATTGGAGCTGTGTTTTAAATCAGTTAATATATATCCAAAGTTATGTGTGCTCATATAGTCAGAATTCACAATACCATAAATGGGCTTTTGTGAATGCCAAAACTGAACAATGGCAAAACAAAATACTGGAAGCAAAAGAAATTAAATTGAAAATCTCGGCAATAGTAGTAATATAATTTGCTAATACTTTCACAGTACACTGTATTTTATTTAAAAATAGATGTGGGGATGCAAACTGGTGGGGAAAAAAAAAGGAGGGGGGGGGATATTTTCTTTAAAAATCAAGAACTTCTCAACTAATTCAAGGGCTTATAGGCCATTCCAAGTACATTTCAAGAGCCTTTCAAATTGCTGAAGACTCTGTATTCCTACAAAAAGCGAATCATAAGAAGTTGGCAGAAATTACTACATTCACTGACTGGAAAACATCACAAGAACTTGGCATCGTCCAGGTGTCCAAATTGTGAATAAAATAATGAACAGCAGAAAACAAGATTGAATAAGGATAAATTCAATCATCACAATAAAAATATATATAACTCACTCTGCCATTTTGGCTCGAACATTTTCAGCAAATAACTTTGGGTTGTCGATTTCCTCTTGACTTGGTTTGTATACTGGCAAATACTGGAAACAAAATTGTCAAACAAAAGACGTGACACACACCAAACAAAAATAACTATGCTAATGTGAGCGTAAAAATTAAATAATAAGCCATATTTTTTTAGAAAAAAGACAAGCAAAATCTCTTGAAAATACAAGAAATGAGCTACATAAAACAGAGTCAAACTTAAGTGAGAACAAATTAATGCTAAGATACTAAAAGTAGCTAGCTCAGGCTGTGAAGAAAACACTAAACACTAGTGAATGAAGAAAAACTATTTTAACTTAAGAGTGGGGAAAAAATCAGTAGTGAGTTGCAAGTATATCAAATTTAGTCTGAAATAAAAATAATGGTGAGTTAAACTAAACTTTAAGTTTGAAAATAATCAATGTTTAGTTATGAGTGTAGAAAAACCAAGAGTGAATTATACCAACCTTGCAACATAGAAGATGAATAGCAGTTCAAAAAGAAACTTGTGCTAACTTAAGAGTGTGAAAAAAAAAATCACTGTCGAGTCATATTAAACATAAAGTATACACATATGAACAGCGAGTTATACCAAACTTAAAAGTATAGACAAATGAACAGTGAGTTATACCAAACTTAAAAGTATAGACAAATCAGTGGTGAGTTACACCAAATTTAAAGTATAGACAAATCAATGATGAGTTATACCAAACTTAAAATATTGACATGTCAATGGTGAATTAAACCAAAGTTAAAGTATAGACAAATCAATGGTGAATTATATTAAGAGTGTGAAATAATAGTTTCACCAAACTTAAAGAATAGACAAATTAAGATGAGTTATACCAAACTTAAAGCAGAGACAAATCAATGGTGAGTTATACCAAAGTTAAAGTATAGACAAATTAATTGTGAGTTATGCCAAGCTTAAAGAAAAAACAAATGAACTGTGAGTTATACCAAGCTTTTTAGACAAATCAATGGTGTTATACCAAACTTAAAGTATAGACAAATCAATAGTGAGTTATACCAAACTTATGTATAGACAAATCAACAGTAAGTTATACCAAACTTAAAGTATAGACAAATCAACAGTGAGTTATATAGTATACCAAACTTATGTACAGACAAATCAACAGTGAGTTATACCAAACTAAAGTTAAGAAAAATCAACAATAAGTTATACCAAATTTAAAGCTACAGTTGAACCCAGTTATGTCACTGGCCTAGGAGTTTGCTAAAAAGCGTCGAGATAACCGAAAACCAATATGGCGGCAATATATTAACATGTGCTTGAAATTTCTTTATGTACATGATGTGTGTTAATAAATGAGAATGTACATGCACATGTCTTTGGTGATTTTTTTTACACAACAGCGTTGCCGCGATTTGTTTGATGATGCAATCGGCATAATATAAAAATGTACATATATGTTTGCTAACACAATAAAAGCCAATATGCACCAACTAAAAGCAGAGATTTACCAGTATACAATAAATACCACTGTTAATTCTCACTAAAAACCTTTCATTATAACTCCAACATTGCAAACACAAAGATCGCTCACAAAATCACTACGGGGGTGTAGTTCGCTTTTACAAAAAGCTAACTGGTGTTAAAATTAAATTTTTGAGTCATTTTGCTCTGACACAGCTCTGAAAAGTATCGTACATGCGGTTATTCTGGTTTCTTTACAAAGTCTAAAATGCTTTGTTGCTTTTTGCCCGTGGCAGAATAGCACCCAATGGGGGAAACAATGCCCTTAGGTTCAAGCTGCAGATTGTTAACAAGCCATGGCCATTTATTGTTAGCTAGATGGTGAAGTGTCACGGGGATTGATATAACCGATATTAAGTGGCGATTTTGGCCCTCTTTTGTGCTCGAGATATTAGGGTTCAGAGATATAAAAGAATCGACATAACCAATAACCAATGAGAAAATGCTAAGACATTTGGGAATTTGGTGGTTCCACTTCAAAAACGTCAACTTAATAGGGTTGGCAAGTTAACCGAGGTCGAGATAAGTGGGTTTGACTGTATAGACAAATCAATGGTGAGTTATACCAAACTTTAAATATAGACATGTCAATGGTGAGTTTTACCAAAGTTAAAGTATAGACAAATCTTTGGTGAATTATATTAAATAAAAAGTGCAATAATTAACAGTTACATCAAAGTACAGACAAATCAATGGTGAGTTATACCAGCTAAGGGTGTGAAATAATCAATGGTGTTAATACTGTTATACCAAACTCAAAACAAGGAAATGTCGATGGTGAATTATACCAAATTTAAAATGAGGAAAAATCAATGGTGAGTTATACCAAGCTTAAAGTGTGAAAAATCAATGTGAGTTATAGCAAATTAAACATATAAACTCAATGGCAGGTCCAAAGAAAACTGCTACACACAATAAATAATAGGAGACAAAACAAAATCCTGTTAATACTCTCATACATAATTAGTCTGGACTTTTCATTGCAGAGTTTGGAGACAAGGTGTAGAGGGTTCACACTCTACTTTGATCAGGCTCAAAGCATTGGAGTCATCTTGCTATGCCAAACCTGTCAGGCTCAAAGCTTTGGAGTCATCTTGCTATGCCATACCTGTCAGGCTCAATACTCTCATAAAGAGGTTTGGAGCTTTCTTCCTGTTATACCATTTTCCAAGTAAAATAGCAAATTGTTCTTCCCCAAACCAAAAACAAAGACATTTTATGAGGCTGGCAGGATACATGGAATTCCTCAGTACTAACTGCTTGCATGAAAGATTCAGCAAAGCAAACTCTTATTTCTTGATTGGAAAACATCTGGCTGAATTTCCTCCATTTTGTGGGACTAATATGTATGAAAATGTATGAGTGTAGGATTGAAGAAAATATCTATTTCTCTAGCAACCTAGTAGATAGCACTCAGATAATTGGTATCAGAGATCCAACTCAAACACATACTGTGTACACCTCAAGCCTCTGCATATATATTTATGATTTCACCAAATGTCCCAAAGTTGAGGAGAGGCAGAGCCACTCTCACTCAACAAGGCAACCCCTCAGCCCTAGGGTAGTTTGTTCTCTCATATTTCTAAATTGAGATAATGAGAGTAATACAATAAAGTGTGGCAAAAGTCAGTACAGAGTATACGAGAGGATTATGATAAATCTTGGCAGGTTTGTTTATTGTTTGTGAAAGCTTACAATAAAGTCTGACATAACTTGGTGTATTGTCTAGGAGGATTACAATACAATCTGGCTGTACTCAGTGTACTGTGATAAAATTAAGGTTTGGCAAGATTTGGTGCATTATCTGTGAGAGGAATAAGATAACAGGCAATTTAGAAAAAATTTCAAGGGTTTTCAAGAGCTGTTAGAGAGCTGTTAATATAATATTCAAGGACCACTGGTGTTATACTAAGGTTTGAAAAAACAAAATTTTGACATTATGACATTTGACATTATGTTTTTAGCACATTGAATTCTTGTTTGTAGTGTTAGGCTAAGCAAAATATAACAACTTTAAAATTAAATAACTTTTTAAAAATTCCAAAGAATTATGAAACTGTTATCTTTTTAGGTAAGTGGATAAAAACTACTTATAACAGTTATCTAATAACAGTGATTGTTGAATTGTGAAAAATACTTTGGTCAATTTTATCTGCCTATAACTAGCCCATAATATTTATTATATGCATATATTTTTAATTTTACAAGTTTGTAGTTATTGCAAGAGTATATAAATGTGCAGAAAGTAATTTTATTCTGTGAATTAGTATTTCAATCATTTATGAGTTCCAATCTTAGATATGATAAGCAGAATGACTGATGATGTAAGAGACAACTATCATTAATGCCAGCCTATAATAAAGACAAACTTTGCAAACCTTTGAATCGAGAACAAATTTTGTGAACTGCAGCATAAACAGAGAATCAGATAATTCAGATAAATACAAGTATCTTAAAAACCATAAAGTTGTGAAAATTTACATATTTATTAATTAGAACATAGCAATTGTTATTGTGTAATGCAGGTTGGATAAATGGTGAATCAGTTTAATTACAAACATAATTAAATTCTTTATTTTAGAATCATTAATAGTTTGTTTTTTTAAAAAAAAAATATTCATTGACATATTCCAACATCGAATAATTCAAAACAATCTGTTTGAAAGCTTTTATCTCAAATGACATATTTTTAAACCCTTAAACACTAATATATGGAATTTCTCATTTTCAACTTATATTCAAAAGCATATTTCAGTTCACAAAGTGCTTGACACAAATATTCAATATGATCAGAATAAAATATTATCATATCTCGAGGGAAATCAAATCTGAAGGCCCTGAGAGTCAAAAATCTAAAATCCACATCTGCTGTTAAAGGCAATACACCAAGAATCTTCTGACGTATATTCTAATAAACTCAAAGAGATGCAAAACCACTATTATCCTGACCTGACCAAGTGTTGATTCCTCACCACATGGTTTTCTATTTCTCTAGTAACAAAATAAAAGTCACTATGGAACAATATATTTATTAATGTCCAAATCTTTTATCCTTTGCCATGATTTGGACAATCATGGCCATATTTTGGCATTGATGACAACATTAAAAAAGTCTTTAAAGAAAATCATCCAAAATATACATTTCTGAAAACATGGCATCTCAAATCCAACAATTTATGTGACCACCATTTCATTAACTCAAAGAAAGAATAATTGCCAACAATGCTTGCATTTCCACACCAATTATGTCTTTTACAAATTCCATGCCAAAGCAGATTTACCTAGTCACCAACTTTTGTACATATTTGCCTGGAAATTTACAGAGCAGCATCGGAATCTTTACTTTATTTATCATTATTGCTGATAGATTTAGTGACATGTGGGCCTGGAAATTGATATAGCAGTGGTCTCAACCATTTTTGCCCCATGCAACCTTTTCACCATGTGTAAGAATGTCATAACATGCAAAAGAAGACTTACAACTTTTGTATATATTTACTCAGCTTCTCTTCATCATAAAAATTATCTATCACTTCATCATCAATAAATAACCATGTGGTCAAAGTCAGCTACAACACCATATCATTTGTCTTTTGGTGCTGCTTGGGAGTAGCTACAATGCAAAATAAACAAATTTCAATAACTCCTACATGGAATAAAATAATTAGAACCCTTTATAACAAGACAAAATAAATGAAAATATGTCAATATTTTAAATTCCATACTGCAATAAAACAATCTGCCAAAACATTTCAAATTTTAAAAAATGCTAACACATACATCAGGATTTTCCACTTTGAACTTTCCTTACCAACATTTGTGGGTTTACAAATTACTTACTATAAACAGGAAATGATTAGGACTGGAAATAACAAAATAAAATATCCTACTTAAAATTATAGAATTCAAATCTGATGGCCCGATGTTCCCAGTTCAATCCATAGCTGTCATTATACAATATTTGGATAATGTAAACTGCTTTATATTTTCTGATAAATTTGGAAGAGTTCCACTATCATTATTATTATCACTATATGACCACAGGATTGTTTTTTCTAATTATTTACATTTATACATTCTTCTCAATCACACATGTGACCACATGGTTATGTATTTGATTTTTTACCTGTATAAATTCTTCTCAATCAAATTTTTCTCAATTGGTTGTTTATTTATCTGATTATTTACCTACATAAATTCTTCTCAATCATATATCTGGCCGTATGGTTATTTATTTAAATAATTATTTACCACTACAAATTCTTCTCAATCATATATGTGACCACTTGATTGTTTATTTATCTAATTATTCACTTTAATAAATTCTTCTCCATCATCCATGTCACCATACAGTAGTTTATTTATCTACTTATTTATGTGATCACATGGTTGTTTATTTCTCTAATTATTTACCTTTATATATTCTTCTCAATTGTATATATGACCAAATGGTTATTTATTTTTCTAATTATTTACCTTTATATATTCTTCTCAATCATACAAATGGTTGTTTATTTTTCTAATTAATTTACCTTTATAGACACAGAATCTGCTAATAATTTCTACATCAGCTAATTGATAGTTGGGTTTTTTCTCTCAATTTTTTTCTGATCTGACAAAACCATAACATTAAAACTAAAGTTCTTAGTGGATTGATTGGGAATTCCCAGTATCTATATTGGGGTCCAAATAGTCTACCAGCAGTATGACAAAGGTTAATATCATCAACAAGCTAAGAGCAATGCTTACTTCTATTTCCAAATGGTTTTGAAACTGGCAAAGGGTTAACCAAAGACACTGGAATCTGAAAAGAAAAAATAGTATTTACAATTAAAAAAGTCATCTTTTTGTATAAATTAAAATAGAGAATACACACTTTGGAAAGCACACAACATTGAAAGAAACAAGACAGACATATTTTTGAATGCAAAGAATACTGAAAGGAAAAAACCAAGAAAAAGTTAGAGGAAAATAAACAGATCAAAAATAAATAAATGTGGGTGAGACAAAGGAAACAGAATCCAGACAATGCAGGATGAAGATGGGAAAGAACATTATAGGAAGGGGATACAAAAAAATAAAGGGGATACAAAAAAATAAAGGGAAGACAAAGGGGGGGGGGGGACACAAAAACAAAGAGATAAAGCCAAGACCATCAGAGAACATGAAGACAGGCGAGAGATATAAAAGCCAAGACAACATAAGACAGGAATACAGAAAGACAAAAACCACAGAGAAAATGAAGACAAGTGACAGTTAAAGTCAAGAAAACGAAAGACAGGAATTAAATTAAGATAAAGACAACAGAGAAAATGAAGACAAGAGACAGATAAAGCCATTAAGATAAAGACAAGTGGGAGAAAAAAATAAAGACAAGAGAGAGAGAAAATGAAGACAAGAGACAGATAATTCCTCTGATTTTTGGAGAAATTTTTGCCAGACCCTAGTGAATTAATGGAATGCAGTAGTGACCCTATGAAAACCGGTCACACACTTGGAGCATGGCCAGTGGCTTTCATCTTTTGACATGCCACTAAGAACCCATCCTTTTGCTGGAAACGGAGGAATACAAATTCCATTTGTACAAAATGCTACAGTACTCGATATTTTCCAAGCCTTTGTACCAGAGGATTTAATGCAAAAAATTGTCAAGTACACGAATAGTTATGCAGCCATGCTGTGAGCATAACCAGGCATTAATCCAGATTCCCATATCATGCAATACAGAGGTATCTGAAATTTTTCAATTTTTATGGCTTATTCTCTGGATGGGAATAGATAAGAAACCTTGATTCAATCATCATTTTTCCAAGGATGAAGTTTCTGCTCATTCTTTATTTTATAAAGTCATGTCAGGGCACAGATTTCATTTGTTGCTAAGTTGTTTACATTTTTCAAACATTGGCCTGAAACTGACGATCATATCCTGATTATTTTTCTTCTTTTACTCCCGATGAAATCAAACACATACTTAGTACTTATTATTTTTACTGATAATGTACTTCTAAAAGTTCTATAGTCATTGTACCATACAGACTGTATCAGAGTAAACAAAATTTCTAAATTTTACTGATATTGATTTTTATTACAAAATTTTCTGCATCTGGATTTATGCTTCACTCCATTCGACTAGTCTGTGGTCTAAAATTTCATGTTATTATTCTTAAATATTTTTAATCTTGTGAGAAATCTTGAGTATATCAAGTTCTTTAAATATGTGAGAAGTTTTCTGGGCACATCAAGTTCTGAACTATGTGAGAAATATTTTCTAAACACATCAAGTTCTGAATTCTGTGAGAAATATTTTCTGAGCACATCAAGTTCTGAACTATTTTGAGCATATCAAGTTCTGGTCTCTGTGTGACTGTTTCCTCCAAACATCAAGCCTGATTTGTTGTTTTTTTAAAGTTAAATTCCACTAACCAAGAATATACACTAATTTAAAGTTAAAATTAATAAAACTAAATTAAAAAATCATGCTTCACTTACGCACTTAAGCCATCCCAAGTCCAAGTTATAGTGTCCTGTACAAAAACAAATCTATAATATTAGTTACCATTCAAAAACAATTTCAGTTACAACGTTCTGAACAAAAACAAATAATATCAGTTATAATGTTATAAATAAAAACAAATTTTAAAAAAAACACAGTGTGCTAGACAAGAAACAAGTAAGAAAAGCCACAGTATGCTAGACAAGAAACTAAAATGAAAATAACAGTGTGCTAGACAAGAAACAAGTAAGAAAAGTCACAGTATGCTAGACAAGAAACTAAAATGAAAATAACAGTGTGCTAGACAAGAAACTAAAATGAAAATAAAAGTGTGCTAGACAAGAAAGAAATAAAAAAAAATCAGTGTGCTAGACAAGAAACTAAAATGAAAATAACAGTGTGCTAGACAAGAAACAAGTAACGAAAATCACAGTGTGCTAGACAAGAAACTAAAATGAAAATAAAAGTGTGCTAGACAAGAAATAAATAACAAAAATCAGAGTGCTAGACATGAAACAAGTTTTACAAAAGACAAATGCATTTTCGCACACAAATTTACTAAACTTTATCTCAAAGTAGTTTTCTTCACAGTGAACCTGAACAAAAGATTTTAATATTAAAATAACCCAGCTATGTTCATCTTCTAAAGTATGTTCTTGCTTTTCTTCACATTGTTAGCAGGTTACTGAAAGTTAATAGTTATCCTATTGAATATTTTGACAATGAACTACTGCTTTGTTAGTGCTACTTACATTACCCCAATGTGTCTTATATAACCCTATTGTTTATAACATAACTGTGCTTTACATCACCCCACTGCAGCTGTTCCTTACATAAGCCCACTGTTCATTACATAACCCTACTATACCTTACATAGCCTGGCTCATCCTTACACAACCCAGATGCTCCTTACATAAACCTGATATGTCTTAAATATGTTGAGTAATTATTAAAATAATAAATAAGAAACCCAAGTAAATTCAATTTATTAAAAATATCTATCCCCAATGAATAGAATATGAATATGCAAGTTATCCATGCCCAATAAATAGAGTATGAACATATATATGTTTCCTATGCCCAATAAATAGAATATGAACATATATATGTTTCCTATGCCCAATAAATAGAATATGAACATATATATGTTTCCTATGCCCAATAAATAGAATATGAACATATATATGTTTCCTATGCCCAATAAATAGAATATGAACATATATATGTTTCCTATGACCAATAAACAGAATATGAACATGTATGTTTTCTATGCCCAATAAATACAAAATAGAATATGAACATATATGAAATCTGTGCCCAATGAGATAAAATAAATCAAATCTTTTGATCTACAACCAATGAGAAAGAAATATATT
This sequence comes from Sinotaia quadrata, assembly GCA_028829895.1. Lineage (NCBI taxonomy): Eukaryota > Metazoa > Mollusca > Gastropoda > Architaenioglossa > Viviparidae > Sinotaia > Sinotaia quadrata. The sequence continues at coordinate 74,498,154 of CM054181.1, read as the reverse complement.
AATAATGCATTTGTTATTTTATTTCAAGGTAGTGCTTACTAGCATATTAAAGTAACAAAGACATATAATACTTACCCACTTGTTCTTATAACAAAGACATATAATACTTACCCACTTGTTCTTATAACAAAGAGATATAATACTTACCCACTTGTTCTTATAACAAAGACATATAATACTTACCCACTTGTTCTTATAACAAAGAGATATAATACTTACCCACTTGTTCTTATAACAAAAACATATAATACTTACCCACTTGTTCTTATAACAAAAACATATAATACTTACCCACTTGTTCTTATAACAAAAACATATAATACTTACCCACTTGTTCTTATAACAAAAACATATAATACTTACCCACTTGTTCTTATAACAAAAACATATAATACTTACCCACTTGTTCTTATAACAAAAACATATAATACTTACTCACTTGTTCTTATAACAAAAAACATCTTACTAACTTATTCTTAAAACAAAGACATCCACGTACTAGCTTGTTCTTATAACAAAGACATGCTTACAAGTTTGTTCTTAAAACAAAGACATATTAGCTTGTTCTTTAAACAAAGACATCTACTTACTATTTCTTATAGCAAAGACATCTACTTTCTAGTTTGTTCTTCTAACAAGGACACATACGTATTAGCTTGTTTTTATAACAAAGACATCTACTTACTATTTCTTATAGCAAAGACATCTACTTTCTAATTTGTTCTTCTAACAAGGACACATACTTATTAGCTTGTTTTTATAACAAAGACATCTACTTACTATTTCTTATAGCAAAGACAGCTATATACTAGCTTGTTCTTATAGCAAAGACAAGCTACTTACTAGCTTGTTTTTATAAGATAGCCTACTTAGTAGATTGTTCTTATAACAAAGACCTAAACTTACTAACTTGTTCTTATAACAAGGACAGCTATATACTAGCTTGTTCTTATAGCAAAGACCTAAACTTACTAACTTGTTCTTATAACAAAGACCTAAACTTACTAACTTGTTCTTATAACAAAGACCTAAACTTACTAACTTGTTCTTATAACAAAGACCTAAACTTACTAACTTGTTCTTATAACAAAGACCTAAACTTACTAACTTGTTCTTATAACAAAGACCTAAACTTACTAACTTGTTCTTATAACAAGGACATCTCTTGTTAATTTGTTCTTATAACAAAGACATCTATTTACTAGCATGCATTTATAAGAAAGACATACTTACTATCTTGTTTTTATAACGAAGACATACTGGTTGCACAGGCACTCCAGGGTAAAAAGCACCTGTACACATAAGCTAATACAACTATTTATTAGACAAAAACATGTCCAATATATTCATTTTCTTAAAAGATTCACTATAACTATAACCTACACACACAAGCACAAAGCCACACAACTTTTCATGAAGAATAAACATGTCAACAAAATGATCACAACAAATTAGGTAAGTTATTTTTATTTAAAAGCAATATAAATGTACTTGATACCAACATGCCACTTTAAAAAAAAATACATTTATATTTTAAAAAAATTAAAATGTACAATAAAAAAAATCTGAGAATACTTTTCTCTAAAGACTAACAAAGCATCAATAATTTCCCTCAAAGTATTTCTCGCAATGCATTTATTTTATTGCTTATTTCAAATTTAGAGAAGATGACTATCCAGAGGAATGAAACAGAAAAGGAACTTTGCTCTAGAAAAAAAAAATAGCTAGACAGATAATTATCTGCAATAAACTAATTAACAGTAATTAACAAAGTGAAGAAAAATTACTACATCTATTTTTTAATCAGACAGTGTAGGTTGGCATTACAAATGTCAATGGCAAAGTTGTTTTAGCAATACCTATTTGCATATTACTGCCATGGGCTCCTACACATCAAAATGGCTGCTGTAGATGTGAACACAGAAATACAGAAAGTACAATGCTCTTAAATAAGTATGCTCGTTGACATGTTGGCAGCCTATTAATACAAAATAAGATCCCATATTTATTGTGTGGTTATTTGAAGAAAGCGTGTGCCCTGTATTACTTACTTTGTGGTCATTAGCCATGAGACAGCTTTTGCCCTATAATGTGGTCACTAGAAGAGAGAATGCTTCTGCATTGTTTGACATCAAAGTCAATAAAAGAAGGAAAGGTTTGAGTATGTGAGCAATGACAAGCTAGGCACACTAAAGACCTGCCAATGACAAAAGAAGGGGGAAAGAAATTCAACGGTCAGTGAATGAAAATTTCGAATGAAATTTCTCAGTTTAATTTATTCTTTCCTGTTCATTAGGTAAGTAAGTTTGAAGCAGTAAATTAGTGACATCATCAAGAGTATGACAAATCCATTACCTGCTTATTTTCCTATATAGAGTATGCAGCTGGGTACTAAAATAATCTGTAAGTCAAATAAAGAGAGACATACCAAATTTGAACCTAAACATATAGTGGAACCTACACATGTAGAGTTTGACATACCCAGTTTAAACAGTTTGAACATACAGACATACCAAGTTTGAAGCGAATTAGACAGCTGCGATTGGTGCAAGTGCCCTCAGGAAAAATGAAAATCTGCGGCCACTTTCCACCAGAAGTACTACGTTTTTGAATTTCTTTAATGGTGTTAATGCGAGAGTCTGGATCCTCTCGCCGGACAAGCACTGGTTGTGAAAACTGTATCAAGCCTGAGATGTGAAAAAATGGGCAAAAATATCACTTGCATGTATATGTGTGTGTATGCATATATATATATGAATAGCATTTGCTATGTATCAGGTGGTAGAGACAAATAGTATAACATGTTTGAAAAGACAATTCTGTTAAGTGTTCAGTTAATTTACATGAAAGAAAAATGATATTCTTAAAGATAATAAGAACATATTTAAAATACCTCTTATAAACCATTTGATACACACACACATACACAAATGGATACAAAATGTGCAAACTAAATAATAAATATTTGAAGATAATATATAAAGAGTACTGCAGTTTGCAAGACTGAGTTGAAAGCAATCCCAGAAGATAATTGTTAGTGACGTACAGAGAGCATAGATCAATGACAACAGGGTTCTATTAAAAGGAAAAAAATAGGCTTAATATCTTGCTTAATCAGTAACTTAGTCCTGCACACTGTAGAATAAAAATCAGAGAAACCAAATAAATATGTACCATTAAACAATCTTAAAATAAAAGAAACCCACATACATTTATAAACAACATAAAAAAATAAAAGACAACACATAAATGAACTCTAAAGACTGTTGTTGATATAAAACAAATATTTGTTCACTTAGAAATGAAACTGATTTTAAAATGTTTTGTAACTGGCAGGCAGTGAAATATGAATTACTAACATGCTGACGTGCACAATGCAATAACTTGTTAAGTATTATTTGTACTCAACATTACATAATAAATATAATTAAGCAAATTAAATTAATTAATTTTAACTATAATTAGAAATATAACTCAACAAAACAATCAAATCATATATCTATGTGATGAAGTAAATTTGTCTATCCCTATTTCTAAACACAATTGTTATATAAATTGTTAAATGTTAAAGATTTAATAAAAATGTCTGGTACATGGATGCAGAACTATTTTGGGGTAGGCATGACAGCATGACCACTGTGTGAGTGAGAAAACCAGGTCCAGGAGATGACACGAGTTCTTGCTGTACTGGATGATGTCATTAAAACCATGACTTTGATGAATTTTCACTCTATAATGGTCACAAACAATCTGATGTATAAATTCTCCTACTGGTAGGAGGGGATTTATTTGGAAATTCAATGCTACTTAGCGAATTATTGCTGAGTTGCCTGTAGCATGTCTAAGTGAATATCAACTTTCAGCAGTCAGTGTATTTTAATACAATAAAAAAATTAATATTATTTTATCTGTGTAACTTGTGCCACAGTGGAAGCATATAAAACATATAACTATAAGACTTATTTATACTCATCCAATCCATCCACATTCTTTTGAATAGATAAGTCACAGAATGCTTTGTTTTACTTTGTTTTATAAAGTGAGAACTTAGATAAATACATCTTGGTAGTCAAGGAATGCTTCATTTCACTTTGTTTCAAAAAGTGAAAACTTAGATAAATACAACTTTTAAGGTGAAGGAAAACTTTATGTCAGTCACTTGGTCACATGAGTAACCAGTTTTTCATTTTGCTTTGCTTTATAATGTGAAAAATATGTTAGAAAAAATTAATATAATCTTATCTACAAAGAAAACATGCCTATAGGTAAAATAAAATGTATAACAAATGTATAATAAAATATACTGAGACTGAGCTCACTACTTCAGAACTTGTCCTGTAAAAGTGGATTTGCAAGAGATTTTACACAATGTGTATTCATTTTCTAGAAAAGGGCATTGGATTTAGTCTTAAACTCATTATGGGCTATGTAACTCACTACTTGTTCAATAAAAAAATATAGTGGATTTACGGTGAGATCCTACAGGTAAAGTAACTCATTATTTGTTTAATAAAATGATAGTGAATTTACACAAGATCTTAGAGTTCAAGTAACAATAAAATGGTAATGCATTAGCATGCGGTCTTCAGGTAAATTAACTCATTATTGGCCATATATAGGCAAAAATCTACTCCACCACAATATGTCTTTTAGACTTAATTAGGAAATTCCAGAAAGAAAGAAAGAAAGCAGTTTTGCAGTTTGCATGCATGTAATTTTTTAAATAATCACCTTGAAAAATTTCAAGTATGAGAGTCTAATGGAAAGTCCATGAATAGCTACAACACGAAATATTAAATAAAGTGTTTCTTCATAAAGCAAGATGAAATCCTAAAATCAAAAGTACTTTTATTTTAAAAATAGTAAAACAATACCTTATATGTTTATAAAATTCAAAACTACAACAGACATATACACTTGTGTATGCATGCATGCAGAGACAGACAGACAAACAGATAGACAGACAGATTAGATAAAAAAGATAGATAGATGTAACAGTTTATTTCACTACAGCTCAAAGTTAAATCTTTAATAAAATTATTTGTTATAATTTAAAATAAAGAATGCATCTAAGTGCAAATTACTAATTGTGTAACATTAACTAATAAATATGATAAACTGAAATAAACAGCTAGAAGTATTAGTAGCTAATTACAATGCAACATTATACATGTAATATCAAATGAAGCCATTAAAGAACATTATTAATTTGAAATACAGTACACCATCCTAGGCAGTGTCTAAATCCCACAAGTAAATTACAAAGGACAAACTGAATGCCTTACTTATTCACTGGGAATATAGTGTAGTCACTGAAGACTGACATCTGAATGTGGACACTATGAGGATGCTCATGTGGTTATGCGCCTTCTTGAGAATCATGAACTCTTAGGCTAATGTTCAAACCTTACAACTTGCCCTCTCTTAAACTATTTGGAGAAATTTGTATTGGGATGGCAAGATGTGATTGCAATACAAAGATATCACCAAGTAATCTAACACACCTCATGCATGCAGTAGAAAGAAAATGCCAACAAAAAGTTATTAGAAGATTCTCAACATAAACTGCTAAACATACCATCATCATCCACATGTTGAGAGTTTTCTTTGAACAAATGTTTTCAGATCACAATTAACTCTACAATGGGAAAATCCCAGTATTGTATAATATAAATACAATCAGTGAATACAGGTCGACTATAGAGAAAAATACACAAACAATGAAAATAAGTTGACCAAATAAAAAATAAACAAGAACAAAATCAAACAGGAAGGCCTGAAAGCAATAAAAGTAACAAAACCTGAATATATAATAAAAGTATAAATACAAACAATTGCATTCTAAAATTATGAAGAAACAAATTCAACCAAACTTTACACACTTCCAAAGATTATCAGATCAATGCTCTCAATCTTTGAAACTGGACTCGGACCCAATAAAATAAGAAATGGAATCAAAGAAGCTTGAGTGAGAGCCCAAACAAAGGATTGGGGCCTCACTGCTCTTTGCCCTTCACATTATGAAATCAAAATAAAATGAATCTCACCAGAACTCGATGCACCTTGGAGTAGGACCTAGTAACACACACCAACAACAACATATTCTTCTTTAAAATTAACTGCTTTAGTTACTCCCTTTGTAAAAATCTACTTTCCTTGTAGTTCTAACATTTTACTTATCCCACCCTTACCCCTTTTCCTTACACTATAGTTCTTTTCAAAATGTTACTCTTTTAGAAAAATACTAATTTCTTATAAGTATATGTTGTTTAATAATTTACTATTTTTTTAAAATTCCTGTTTACTTATAGTTATACTATCTTTTCAACATTATACTCATGTTTCTAACATCCTATTTCCTTATACATGTAGTTACACAATCTTTCCAGCACTGTATTTATGCTTCTAAATTTCTATTTACTTATTATTACACAATCTTTTTAACATTTTGATGCATTTTTTTTTAAATCCTGTTTTCTTAATCTTTGCAGCATTCTTTTTTTTTTTTTAATTCTCTTTTCCTTAGTTATATCAACTTTTCAACATTTTACTCATATTCTGCAGACATCAACAATTTAGTTCTACTCTTCAGTCTGTCTTTAATTTAAGAAAATTATTTTCTCTACAAATCAGAGCACTTTGTTCCAAATTTATAGATTTTGATTTATTGATATGACTATATATGAGGCATTTTTAAAGGACCAAATGAACAAAAATCCACTTCAAATATATATATATAGAGAGAGAGATTTCAGTAATGTCAACATTTCTAAATGTCCTGGCAAAGTTTAAGTAGCCAGCAACTTTTACAAATATTACTTTAGGGTTAAAAGTAGAATAGAAACCAGAGCTCTTGATTCATGCATAAGATCACCACAAGATAAAGTGGTTAAAATGCTCTGGGCTATAGTCTAGTCAAGGCTCTTTCTTTGTTTCGCAGGAAATTAAGGTCTGCAATTGTGCAGAGATTAGTTTCCCTTTGGCAAGTGTCAGACCTTCAATATAAAAGAATGGCTTTTTAATCCTCTGTGTCATCATTAAGCTTGTTTGTGTACATTTAGTAATAAAAATCTCACAGAAACACATTCTTTTCATCACATATAATTTATTGCAATATCCACTGGACTATGGCTTTGAAATTTTATATATATTATCAAAACTTAAATCTACTGACTGAGCTTATTTGTATGGTTGATCTAGATTCCTCCTCACCTGGCCTATAATACAGAATTTACTCTATATGAGCTGAATTTTGCTGAAAGTATGCCTAATCATAGTTTGTCAAGCCTATTCAGGGTATAGATGTTTAGCATGTCTATTCAGGGAATAGATGTCCAGCATAGCTATTTGGGTATAAATGTCCAGCCTGGCTATTCAGGGTTTAGATGTTTAGCATTGCTATTCAAAGTATATGTCTAGCATGCCTATTTAGAGAATAGATGTCTAGCATGGCTCTTTATGGTATAGATGTCTAGCATGGCTATTCAAGGTATAGATAGATGTCTATCGAGCCAATTCAGGGTATAGATGCCTAGCATTGCAATGCAGGGTATATATATGTCTAGCATGCCTATTCGAGGAATAGATGTCCAGTATGCCATTTCAGGGAAGATATCCAGCATGCTTATTCAGGGAATGATGTTCAGCATTCAGGGTACAGATGTTCAGCACACCTATTTAGGTATAACTATAAATGTCTAGCATGCCTATTAGGTGTGACAACATGCATATTTAGGGTAGAGATGTCCAGCATGTTTATTCTGGTTGCAGATGATTTTAGTAAACCCAAGAAAGATCAGCTTACATAGCACAAATAACAAAGTGTATTAATATTCCATTATCATTAAATAGACAGATTCTGGATTACACACATATATATATATACACTGAACTTGATTGAATTTAGCATCCATATTAAAACATTATTCAACCCCCATAATTTGTTCTATTTGTATGCATAAACATCAGTCACCCACTGGTGGCACAGTAGTTACATGGTTGCCTGATGTATTTTAAAGTTGAAGTGCCCAGGTTCAAATTTTGCAGGGTACTGAACTTTTCTTTTCTTAATAAAGGCTGAATTAAAAAAAAATTCATGTATTAATAAATAATAAGTAATTTATTGCTTTTTCATTGTTTTACTTTTTTAAAAATTGTTGATGTTTGGGGTTTCAATTCATAATTTAGAGTATTTTTTAAACTATGCATTATGGAGGTTCATGTGCACTACATGTGATAATTTGGGGGGAAAAGACTGATGCAACTGGCAGTGTAGGGTACTTCAGTTAAAAGGAAAAAGGCAGAGGAAGGAATCATAACAACAAAAGGCTTATGTGCACCAACTAACAGCAGAGATTTACCAGAACATATATACAATAAAAACGTACAAACCTTTCATTATATTCTCAACATTGCAAACATAAAGATTGCTCATAAAATCAAAAAACCTGCGGGGTGTACATGTAGTTCGTTTTTACAAAAAGCTAACCAGTTTCAAAATTAGGATTTGGGATAGGATAAGTTCAGCAAGTACATACTGTATATCTATAGTATGTCAAATGCACTGTCATTGATTTACAGAACAAATTAAAATTATCTACTCTCAGAATGGAAAGTCAAGGAAGTTTTTTTAATAATAAAAATCACCATTGTATGTATAGTAGTACTTAACACAATTTAGTAGGACAGGTTATTTCTACATTTCTGATTTGCACTCTAAACCCAGAGATTTATAAACACTACAGATATTGATTTTGTAAACTAATTTTATTATTTCTATTGATTTTTAAAGCCAGACGAAAGTCAAATGAGTTTTTATTATTTTGAGAGATTATAACAAGAAACTTCAACATAACTGGCATTTGTTGACAGCATAGTAATCAATTTTTTCCCCTAAATGGCTGAAAAGAAGACGAATCTGTCTATAATCCTTAATTTATATACAAACTTTCATGTAATTACACTGCAATACTTTTTGTAATTTAAAGCTGTTCATAATACTTAAATTTATTTATTAATTTTATACTAACGATTATTTTTATCATTATTTACATTTTTAAAAGTACAGAGTGTATTGATTGCTTTATTTATATATTTTATTAAGTTGTAATTTTATTATTTTTAATATTTATTTGTACCTCACCACAAAATTTTAATGAATACAAATTTTCAATTGCTAATAAACACATCATAGGAATATGATAAAACTAAAAATCCAAATATTGCTTTAAAAAAAAAAATAGATGTTTATAGTGAAAGTTAACAGTTAGTCAGTAGGCTGAACTACCTAGATCTACATTCTAAGTAATAAATCTATTTGGTAAGCATTCAAATATTACAGTTTATCAGATAGATTAATCATGATTGTTGCTGGACCGAATAATCTATCATCTGCTTCCACTGAAACTGACTTACAACTGGTGTTGTCAATGTGTCCAAATGTATCCTTCTGAACTGCTTTCATTTTTTTGTTTTATCATACTTGAATTGATAAACAGCTAATCTTTTTTTCATAACAGAATCAAGATATCTCTTCTTTATTACTTATACCTTCGTCTTACACATGCTGCACATCATGACTTTGCTGCCTTTCATTTGATGTCATAAGCTTATGTGTTTCTGAAGACGCCAAAGCCTTGTGTTCGCAAAGTCCATAAAGGAAAATATATTTTAATTCATGAAGTACATTATCTTTGACTACGTTTGATCAAAGTAAAAAAAAATTAAAAATTTTACGAAGAAACATTTGGAAGCAATGCTAATCCTTTATATTGCCATATTAACATATTTAATATTAATGCACACTGTTTAATAAACAGTTATCTGTATAATAACAGTTAATGGGTACTGAGTTTTACACATGGCATCATTAATGTTTAGCTCTGCCTCCAAATATTTAAGACATATAATGTCAAGTGTCAGAGTGGCTATATATGAAATACTAGTTTCTTCATTATATAACTGTAAAATCTGACAACACACATTTTGAACTTTGTAATAATAATGGTTAGGTATTGCATTCATACCTGAGCAGGGAATGTTGTTGTGTTATGTATATAGCATACATTTTGAACTTTATACAAATTATAGTAATAAAGGTTAAGTACTGTATTCATACTTGAGCAAGGGACTTGCACATTCATCGACAGTTCACTCGGCTTTATTTTAACTATATGCCTACTTCATATCTATTACATATACTGAATTAGATATAAGACTATGATAAAGTAGTTCAGTCACAGTATTATTTTAATTATAAAGAGATTGTGTGCAATATATATGGTGAATAAGGCATGATGTGGCAAAGCTATTTATATAAATGATTTTTGCAATAGATAATTATGGACTTAAATTCATATATTTATATAAAGGTGTGAATGGGATCAGCTAGCAGTAAGCATATATATAAATGGATTATGCACTTATAAGCAGAAAAGTGGAGTATACTGAATCAAACATCACTAAATATTGCTTTAACACAAGGTTATCAATTAATATGTGTCTGGATAATGCAGTTTATCTCAAATTCATTCACAGGAAATATATAGTAATTTTATATATGGCTCATTCTCTAGGCAAGTGTACCGTAAAGGTTGGGTCAATTTAAAACAATAAATCATTGAAATATCATGTGTATATATTCTATATGGTCAGAATTACTGTAAGAGATCATAAGCTGATTGTGTGAATTTGTGTTTATTTATTTTGTAATTATTTGTAATAAAATTTGTTTTTAACTGAAAAATGTTGTAATATGCTTAAATATAGCTATTTTCTTTAATTTTCATATTGTTATAGTCTAACAAACTTACCCTATATAGATTTTCTTATAAATGATAATATGTTAAGGCAACATTCTATATCCTTTTTATCTTGAAACCATCAGTTTTATGAAGAAATAATATTTTTAAACTGGCACATTTTTTGTCACACTCCCTTAAATTGGATCTAAAACTTGTATTCTTTTATAGAACATTGACATGTCGCACTTAAACGCCGTTTGATATTTAAATAATCAATATAACAGCAATGTTCATAAGCTGATGTTTTTCAAATTTATTGTACTGATAAATATTCAGCATTAAAAAAATAATTTGTTTTCATTTCCGTTTTAACATGTGACAAAGAAATTAATAAATTTGTATATATAAAATAATGACGACAATATTACTTCTTACATTTTCAAAGGCACCATATTTTGAAAAGATAACTCTCACGTCATTTTGTCTTGGTGTGATGAATTTAAGTAACAAATAAGAAAATAACTTTTGTTTCCATTAAGACCACATGAATGATGACAGAAATGGCAGAAAAAAAGTTTTGGTATCATCAAACATTTCAAAACAGCTGTCGGAGAATCTTGATATATTTTGATTAAATTCGTTAACATTGTAAATAACTTACATACTTATGTACATATCCATGTAGTTTCTTTTGCATTTAAAATTTCACATAATTGTATGTTTTAAAACTGAGTGAGTAAGGGTAGAAAAACCTGTTAATCACATTCAAGAATATAAACATTGCAATTAGGCTTATTGTATATTTTTAAAAAATTATATTTAAATGGATACTTTGTTTATTAATTATTGTTATCTTCGCAGCATAATATTAATAACTTAGCCCATTTCATGTTTGAGAAAAATTGAGCTTCTTTCATGATGGTTAATAATTCTTTTATTAAGGTTTCCACATGATGAAGTTAGAGTTTTATACCCCATTTAAAATAATTATGTATCCCAATTAAGTTAATAATTTAGGTTAATAAAGAAAACATATTCATTGTAATGAGATATTGCTTATTTTAAAATATTTTTTCCCTTGGTAAAATACAACTCCAACCTTACTTTGTAAGTTTTCAATAGAAACATGCTTATTAAATATTTCAAACTCCAATAACACTTTTATAATTTTTATGTTTTTAGGGTGAGCATTAGGCCCTGTTGAAGACTTTAACATGTAAAATAATTAGATTTAATCCACTTTATTTTCTGCAATTCAGGACACAAAATGGTATACCTGCCCAGAGAACGAGCCATATTCAAATGTGCATCAATAAACTGCAAAAATTTTAAAAAGGTTAATTCCATTATTCCGAGTTGCTGCTCTATAACAAAAGTATTGTTCAAAGGTATAACGAAAGACATATACTATATATAGTTCATCTTTCTTTTTCAAAGCCCATCTCATATATGGCAGTCTTGGCTAAACATATAAGACTTATATAGTTCTCATGACTTCAGTGACCATGTCTTATCGACAGCCATGACTAAACATGAGGCTTATGGTCCTCCTTATGTCTTCACTGCCCATGTCATACAGCAGCCATCAATGTATGGTCTTTAAGCATTTATTTATTGTGCAGTCTTTACTAAATTTTGGGGCTATTAATCATGTATTTAATGAAGCATTCATCCTAAAACTTGGGGCACATATCTATTGTGGCATTTTATTATATCAATAAAATCAAGAAAGGGATGGAAAAATAAATTCTTTGCTGCAATGTACCAAGATGTAAACTCCATTCCTAAATGTAAAACTAAATAAATATGAAAATGTAGAATTTGTAATAATATACATTCGAAAAGAGATTCAGGCATGACCATTAACTATTTTTAACTGTGCTGCAATACACCATTTTACTGTGTTCTGTACAATTATACTGAAACTAGTATGCTTCTTCTTGTCACAAGTATCAGAGAAGATATATCAAAACCATAAGAAAACTGCTGAATTAAATAATCATATAAATATTTTAGAGTAAAAACATCAGAGCAATAGACATACATTTATGATGCTAAAGAAAAATATCTCACTCAAAATCATAACTCTTTTATTTTCATTAAAGATGATCATAATTATGAGTCTGGAGATAACTCTCTCAAGACCATAACTAGCTTTTTGTCATTAAAGATTATCACAGATTATGACCATAACTCTTTTATTTAATTAAAGATAACCTATGATTGTAAATCTGGAAACAACTCAATGCTTTATTATCAGAAAGCCAACAGTCAAAGAATTATTATGAAGAATTTATTCAATGAGAAATTCAGTCAATCACGTTCAGTCAGTTGTGTCTTGAGGCATGAAATTTCAGATGATAGAGCAAGGCATTTAGTATTCAGGCTATGTTAAAAAAACAAATAAGAAGGTATTCAGTAAAAGGAAGTTAGCAAGGTAAGAAGGTAAGGGTGTGGGGAAGAAATCATACTTCCAAACAATGGGATTTTGGCAGAATCTGTTTTTCCCACAACAGATGTGAGGTCCATGTAGACAAGAGAGAGAGCATCTAGGAATGAGGAGTGAGGTGCAACAGCCAGGATAGGGGCTTCCTCTCTGCTCGCACGCTTGCCACGAACAGTTATCCAGTGAAAGCCACCCATAAAGAACACCCCACGGCACAGGAAAACAATAATAGGACGAATCCAGCTAAAAAGACAAGAAGAAATTTTAATAGCACATCCAAAAACCACTTGACAAAAGAAAAGATTTTATTTACTCTATTTTTTCAGCGCTCTAAATATTCGTAAGATTAATGCTATCCATTAACATCTCTCCCCTTTCTTTGAAATTTGTCAGGGGCACATTTTGACCAAATTACAATGTTTCCAATTTTCTGTTGCATGAAAATAAAAATAATAAATCAAAACAACCTAATGAGTTAATCTGATTTTTTAAATCTAACAAGTTGTTTTTCTGACTACCTCAGCAATCCTCCTGACTACCTCCACTCAAAAAAGTTTGATGACATCTACTAATAAACCTGTATATGTTATCCTGCCTTCACTCAAAACTAAAACATTCTCTTCAATAATACAATTGAACCTCCCACTCGAACAAAAACTTCAATGGTCCCATTTTTATCACCACCCCCGATCAACAAATATTGAAATTATCCACTTTGCATTACAAGAACAAAAATAAACTCTGAAGTCAGAACACCTCATGGCAGAAGACATTTTCACTTCCAAGATTAATTTCATAGATGTGAGACTTGCAGAAGAGTTATCAAAACAGAAGACTATTCTAAAATCAAGGCTTTAGAACTTATTTCTGTTAAAAAGCAGATTAAGTGATGGCTCAGCAATTTATGATTTATCCTTAAGGTAAACTATTTTAATTTGTGATTAAAGGTATCCTTCCTGAAACTAACATTTCCATAAAAATATCTAATTTACTGTCATTTTAAATTTTAGTGCATATATTTATCATTCTTAAAGGCAGAGTTTCTATGAAACAAGCTTGTCAAGCAGCAGATGATCTGAAAACAACATATGTTTATGATAATTATTTACTTTTCATTATTTGTAACCATATACAATCTTTTGCTATCCAAAGTTTTAAAATTCATTACAGATATATATTCAAATAAGTTTCAGAAAGAGTGATACATATTTCTTTTCAAGTAAATGGTTATTGTTTCTAATACTATGGCAATAAAATAGGTTTTCATCATCATATATAATAAATATATATATATATATATGTGTGTGTGTGTGTGTGTGTGTGTGTGTGTGTGTGTGTGTGTGTGTGTGTGTGTGTGTGTGTGTGTAAAATACTATGATAATAAAATAGGTTTACATCAGCTGCATATACATCAGTTGCATTTACATTAGCAATCACTGATTTAATATACATATGGATTAACAGGATTGCAAGTCCAGTGTGGATTAAAAGGACAGCCATTCCAGTATGGACAGAAGTAATGAAATGTAAATGCCATCCTTTCAAAATATATATATTATATAAAAAATATATGTAATCTAATGTAAAATCAGATGATATATTTATCTTAAGCAGTCCTAAATAATTTATTCAAGAATAAGTTTTTAAATGACTGGAAGGAAAAGCAACTCTCAATCACTATGTCCAGTTTGAAAAAAAAAAGGGCAGGCAGTTTGAGAGTATAATTCAAAAGTTTAATTTTCAATTTTGCATATTAAAATCCTATTACTGCCAGGAAGTATACTGTATATCTTTAATATTTCTGGTTTGGTCAATAAATAAAGGCCACATTTATGGGAAGACAACTCTGGAAAACTTGTCAATTTGTTCAGTAAAATTCACTTTTATAAATGAGAAGATTGTACTGAGGGTGTAAACACATTGTCACATCTCTGGAATTGGGAATGAAATAAAAAATGTCAAAAATCCCAGTAGTGAAGGGTTTAATTCTGATACAAGGACAATTTCCAGTAAAGATTGGACTGCTTAGCAAGTTAATTATTTTTAATATTTCTTTTATATGCTTTATAAAGAGCACTGTACCTTTATATTAAATCACTTATTGATAAATGAGCTGAATGAATTTTGTATATTTTAATCAGTAATCTTATGCATATTTTGCTTTGGTGATTATAATACTATGAGTCTTATGGTTCTAAATTTTTATTAACAACTAATTTTATACAGTTGAAAGGCAGAAGAAATTCATTTGCAGATATTAAACAAAATATGTATTATATTAATTATTAGTATTCTTACAAATATCCAGACTTAAATATGCTTTACTAAACAAGATTGGTTACCAAGAAAAATGTCTAAATGTACACAATGAAAGAATTCCAACAGGAAAAAAGCACTATATATATATCAATTATGATTTGTCTGTGAAAAAATAATGATTACAGTAATCCATAATGACTATTTTTATTTCCTGGGAACACATATTAAGATATTTCACCTGAATTCATTTTTATTTGATAAACATTTGCACACCTCAATTCAAGCCAACTTGGTTATTTGCCTCCTATTGCACAAAACTGCAACTGCAAAAATTATATTGGCATACTGCCACTAAATCTTATTAATAAAAGATAGCTTAGCATCTTTGATGTGAAAGAAATATTGAGAAAAATTAATCAGGATCATATTGGTAAAATCTGCTTTTTGGTCAATCCATTTGAAAGTTTTCTGCAATGCAAGAAGCTGGGTGATTTTGGCCCACAATTTTTTTCAATTGTAATCATGGATTATAGGTAACAATTTAAAGGATGGTATTTAAAAATACTTGTGATAATTTGGCACCAGAATATGCAAATATTTATCAAAATATTTAAAATATACCTATGGCCCTGACCAAGTCAAAGACTAAAATAGCACATTAACATCCCTTCTTATTGCTCAATGACTGGGATGGCTAAATCACTCTACAATTGGGATGGCCAAATTGCTCTATGACTGGGACAGCCAAACTGCTCTATGACTGGGATGGCCAAATTGCTCTATGACTGGGACAGCCAAACTGCTCTCTGACTGGGACAGCCAAACTGCTCTATAATTGGGATGGCCAAATTGCTCTCTGACTGGGATGACCAAATTGTTCTATGATTGGGATGGCCAAATTTTTGCTGGATTTAGATTATGTGTGCCTACTGTTCAGCATTTAAGAAATAAAGGAACTGTCAGGACATAATAATACTTTTTTTTCCTAACTTTAAAATCCAACAACATAAAAATAAATGATTATTATAACTAACAAGTCTGCTAGTTTATTTTTTTCTTTTTAATTATTAAATAAAAGTAAAAATTATAAACAAATCTATTAAAATAAAGTATATTATTATTCTTACAATAACAATGAAGTTTTAGAAAATATTCTGCCCAGATATTTTCATCTTAGATTTTCACAAACACATTAAAGTGATCTCCATTTACATAATTTAAGCCAGAAACTATCAGCCAAATCTTTAAATTTTGTCTGCTTTTATCTGAAATATATATGCTAGCATGTGTGTGTGTGTGTGTGTGTGTGTGTGTGTGAGAGAGAGAGAGAGAGAGTGAGTGAGTGATGAGTGAAATTTGTTAATTAATTCTTTTATTTCTACTGTAGAAACTTCAGCTATACATTTAATGTGTAGATATTAATTATTATCAACACCAAAATTTCATGGTACATAAATTTCTTTTTCTGTTTTTCAAATTTTAGTTATTGAATTGCATTATACAATATATTAAGTAAAAATAATAAATATATAAATCATAAAATAATATTATAAAGGTAAAAGTACAAAATATATAAACCCGATATTTATTTGGGTTACATTTTTCAAATAAATGTCTAATGCTGTTAGTTATTACGTTGGGTAAACTATTTTGTTTTCTTTTTAATTTATTTTAATAACATCCTTTATTCTTTAATACCATTTCTCCTGCAGATATTAACATTTATTTATTGCTGAACCATATGTAACATTCATAAATATATCGTCACTAAAATAATAAATAAATATTTTGTAAATTTAAAATATTAATCAGAATTATATTTATAAGTTCAACAAAACTTTTAATTTCATGCATTATTAATAAGTGTTGTAAAAACAGGAAGTTTTTATCCTTTCCAATCCACAATATTTGAAGCACAATTTTAAAAAAAATTCTTCATACTGCATAATACTAATAGTTTATAACATTAAGAATTACGATGTTTTCCACAATTTTTTTTTATCAACAGTTTATTTATATGACCAAATTGTAAATGTCATTAATATGAAGATATATATTATTATTAAGCATTCAAACAAAAGAGGTGACACACTACACATCTCTTACTTTCTCCATCCTGACAAAGGTTGCTTTTTCTCTTCTTCAGATCGGCAAATTACAGCAATAGCAGCTAAAGGCCAGACAGTGAGCAGCACTAGTCCAACCATGATCAGTCGCAAAGGAGCAAGGGTCAATGACATGAATATAATCTGAGGATACAAAGGAGCAAGCGTTAATGATATGGTCATAATCTGAGGATACAAAGGAGCAAGGGTTAACGAAATGAATATAATCTGATACAAAGGAGCAAGGAGCAATGACATGAATATAATCTGAGGATACAAAAAAGCAAGGTTCAATGACATTAATATTGTGGCAGAGTAATTTTGCCAATCCCTATTTCTAAATTTAATTGTTATATAAATTGTTAAATGTCAAAGTGACCCGACCTTGGGCATTGCTTATGCTGATATTTTTAAGTGTCAGTGTTGGAGTAAACAACTCAAGTGGAGAATGTGCTAGAAATTGCTGATGTAATCTAAACCAGTTTTAAGTGGATGAGTAGTTTTCATTATCCAATGGTTAAGATTTACAAGAACGAGACCAGCCAATGGGCTGAGATCAAAAGTTTACCTGTTGAAAAGAATTTATTTTCTAATCACTGTGAATTTGACGAAACTCGAGTCGGGTCATGAAACTGATGAAAGGCAGTTGTTAGCTTAATGGTGAGTTAATGGACTGATTGAGAGAGAATGAATTTTGTGCATTTTGATACTGATAAGTGATATGTTATACTTGCATTTTACATAGGGATATATTAATTTATTATGTGAGTAGACTATTATTTCTACAAATTATGAACTATGAAAGTATGATGCTTATATGTAGTATGCTAAACACTTGACTGTTTCTAGTGAATATCTTCATAAAATTGTTAGTTGTATTTATGATGCTGTTTGCCTGTATTAGGCTAATAAATACGTTTGCTGGAAACTGTAAGTTGAGAATTGAATATAAGAAAGAATGGAGTTGGAGATGAATACACTGGAAACTTAAGTGTTTGTTCCCTGATTATATTTTACAGGGAAGAAATGACTCAAGAAGCAGCCTTTTTCTTTTTTACCAGAATCTCCTGGATTACTGATTTATAAACTGCTATGACCATGGTAGATTCAAGAAGTCTCTACCTCCAGTGTGTAAGTGTAAGGATACATTGCACTCTGTTGATGTATGATGGCAAAGTATGCTCTACTACATCATGGAATTTCTGGTACAAGGAAGTTACTGGAAATTGCTACATTGTTTTTCTGCTTGAGGAAACTAATACAGTGAAGAAGTGCCCAGATTAGTCTCAAGATAACAGTAGCTCATGAAATAATCTACAGTGTACATGAGGAATATGTGGAAACTGACAATTCTATTATGAACAAATAAGCTGTGACTTAGTTATGAAAGCGCACTAAAGATATTGTGGCAATTGTCTAGAAAGGGTTGTGTACAAATTATTATTGCTTATTTCTGTATAACTCAGTCCATTTCTTTTCTCTGCTATTAATTAACCTGTGATTTATATTCACACTAATCTACTGAATTGTTTGTTAGGATATAAGAATGTATAGTTATTGAAATTATTTGAATATGGTTTCATGGAAATATTGGTGTCAAATAATCTTTTCATTGTATGATGTATCTGTTATAAGTATACCTGATTGTTGATTTAATAAATTTATTGACCTTCTTACACATATTGATAAGCATATGTTGGAGAGATAGTGGGGGGTGAGAACTTGCTAAATAAATATAGATTAATGGCTTTATCTTCTCCTTCGGTAAGAAGTTTTCCACCATTGGAAATATTGTGTGACAGTGAATGCTTGTCTTTAAGTTTAATGTTGTGGAAGAGAGAGAACATTTACAACACCCATATATTCGCCAAGTAAGAGAGGCAAGTGGTGTCTTCTGGAGAATTATTAAAAACATAATTAAGATTCTCAGCAATTGCAATTAATTATGGATGATTAATAAATAATAATAATAATCATAACCAATAACTAGGGTGGTGTTGTCACAAATATAATCTAAGAATATCTGCTAATTTAATGAAATTATTAAAACAGTATCAAACACTGCCTGAAAGTTAATCAGTTTTAAACAGTGTAAGCATACATGATTAGTATTTTTAATAGGCAATGATTTTTTATACTGTCTCCTTCTGCAATAACTTGAATTAGTAAAATTGTTATTTGAGGTCATCACACTCACAGTAGGAATATATGTTCTAGTTCCAGTATACCTAATACTAGTTGTTAGGTCATGATACTATTGACAGGATCATAATATATTACATAGTTTACACATAGCTTATATTACACTTCTAGTTCTAGTGTGATTAGTAATATTTATTAGTATTTAGGTCACCAAATTATTCATAATATAATCATAGTAGCAATAGTAGTTAGACTTAGAGATGTTCTACTTCTAGTACTGTTCTAGATTATTATACATTTTGACTGCATACTCAAGCTGACCAGGAAGTAAACAAAATATGTCACTGAAGTGTTCTTAATACTTTTTTCCAAACAGTTATCTCAAAACTGGTTTGTTTCATAAATCACTTCCTTCTATTTAAAAAAACAACAAAAATAATTAAACAATTTCAAATCCATCATTTAAATTATAAAAATAATCTTTAAGCAGAAAACATTTTTTAAGTGCAGGTATATAATGATACATATATTTCCTAATATTTCTGCTTAGTGAAGAGTTTGCAATGTGATACTGAAATACAGTGATACCGATAGTGACAAGAGTAACAGATGAACCCTAAAGTGTATTTATACTCAAGAAGTACAAAATCTCAATCATGGGGTAGGGTGAAGGAGATGTAAGTGAAGTAGAGAACAATGGAGAGCTTTGTTACTGTTTAGAAATTTTTTTAAAAGAATATTTACAACTTTGTGATTGTTTCTGGCTTGGTGGAGGGGAAGGGGATCTCTATCCCAACTTATATACGGATGATCATATAGTTTCTGCTTTACTATTATTAAAACATCAAATTCCAAACAAACACAAAACTGTAATAAAGTTCACTTAACAACTAAACAAGAGACTCAGTACATATCAAGTTATCAAGTATCTACACAGAAAATACAGAAATAAAGCTGCAAGGCTACATTACCCAGATACACTTGTAATGTTGCATAAAAGTTGTGAATTCATCACTGCATAGATTTAAATATAGTTTCAACATACACACAGAGATCTATAGGTAATCTATGTTTAACTTGGAATAGGATGTATTCCTAGCTTTCATCTTAAGCAAGGAAAGGAAGACATGAAAAATGGGAGCAAATTCTCTATGCAATACATAATGAGAGATGAGGGGGTGGGGGAAGAGTCATATTCCAGATTTAAATATTCCATATTCCATGTTTGAAAGTGCACACCAATTTAACTGCAAAATGATGATTCTTTAGTTTAATCTTAAATAAAGGTTGCATCAAAAGCAAAGTGCTTAAAAGGTGGGGTTTTTTTAATGTTTTTAAACTGTATTGGCTATACCTTTAGGTTAACCACATTTTTTTTTTTTACACTATATTATTTATTATATATACAACTGTTTAAATATAACTAAGGCTTAAAACTTTTTTAGTCCATAATGGCATAAATCTAAAAGCAATCTCTTAAATAAGTTAAAATCTTTTGACAAATGGCAAAAATAAGCTAAATAAATTATTGTAATAAACATAAAAATTATACATATATATAGATATACATATATCCATTCATATAAATGGCTGTTAATTAAAATAAGCTTTAAACAAATGTAGGAATTATATATTAAAAGCATCAATTCATTCCAAAATAAATATAATTTGACTTTATTTCCATATAATAAACATAATTTATAGTATTTAAACACTCAATTTATACAAATAAACATTGTAAGACCAAATTAAAGATTAATATTAATTTTTAAAAAAAACATTAAAAGATCAATAAATATTCATAAAGCAAATTGATGAAAGTATCCATCATTCTATGGAAAAGTAACGATAGGAGAAAATGCCAAAATTAATATTACTAAAAATAAAATCACTGAGTGTCAAGAGAGACACCTAAACAGAACAGTAACTGGAATGTTACAGTTAGTTGAAACAATAGTATGATGAGGGTTGAAGCATTAGCACGCGCGCACACAAATCATTGTCACCATTAAATTGATTAATCAAGAATCAAATATTTGTAATAAGTAATATGAATATATTATTAGTAGTATCCAAAAACTAATTATGTCAATTGATGAAATAGTTTATTAGTTCAACTTCAAATATAAGTCTTGCAGTAATTATTATAAAATAAAAGAAAGATTTGTAAACATTAGAAAAAAAACATAAAAATAAATTTTTATTTTGCCTTACCTGATATCTAAAAGAATTAATTATCTCTTGAATTATGTTGTTAACAGAATTACTATTAAGACTTACAAAGTGCACACTTATAGTAATAGTACAAGTAGTAGTAATACATGCATAGGCCTATAGCCTCTAAATCTAATTTTTAATTAAAGGCCTATGCCCTAGAATTACTCAACATTAGAATTACAATTTATCTTTAAAATATGTTCCATATTATATTTACAACAGGTGTGTCATTTTAAGACGCTTATTTTATTAAAGTTATAAAATCACATTCTAATTTTCCTTTCGTGATAAATAAAACAATTTAAATACTGACCCAATCTTAATTTTAAAAAATTATAATCCAGCAAAAGTGCAAATGTCGAATGACTCTGTATTTCCATAAAAGTTTCATAATTACCCTTTCTTAAATTAACAAAAGATATCAAAGCAAACAGAATATAATATATATGTTTATTTTAGCAAAATTGTAGCCTATATATTTTACCTTGATAGTATCACATGTGTTGAGGTGTATACGATGATAGAAAGGATTAAGTCCCTCTGGACTTGATAAAGAATGCTCTCTAGAATTTGTGGGATTCATTTTTAGGTTATTCCAAGTAACTGAAATTGTTTGTATTAATTTTTATATATTTTTTTGAATAGCATAGAGATTTAGATTGGCATTTCTTTTTAAGCGGCAATGACTAACCGTGCCTTGCCGATGTTATTATTTTAGTACTTCCGTAAAACATGCGCACTGACCCGTCGTGCAGGATTATGGTTTTGTTTGATGCATGCTGGGAATAAATTTGCTGGAGCTGAAACACCCAAGATGGCAACCAAATTTGTGGTTTGACAGTAGTCGTTTCTGTGGACAAAGGTTGATAAAGAGGCGTTTTTGTGGGCGATCAAAAATGGAAGGTGCCTCCGAAAAATCCGGTCTTCAAGGAAGTGAGTTTATTGTTGCTGGAAAATATCGTCTTGTCCGTAAAATTGGTAGCGGATCATTTGGCGATATATACCTTGGCATCAACATAACAAATGGCGAAGAGGTTGCTGTTAAACTTGAATCAACAAAGGCGAGACATCCACAACTTTTGTACGAAAGTAAGCTGTACAAAATTTTACAAGGGGGTGTTGGAATTCCACACATCCGTTACTTCGGCCAAGAAAAAAATTACAACGAGCTCGTCATGGATCTACTTGGGCCCAGCCTCGAGGATCTGTTTAACTTCTGCTCGCGCAGGTTCACTATGAAAACGGTCCTAATGCTTGCTGATCAGATGATCGGGCGTATCGAATACGTCCATAACAAAAATTTCATCCACAGGGACATTAAACCCGACAACTTCCTGATGGGTATTGGAAGGCACTGCAACAAAGTTTTTGTGATCGATTTCGGTCTGGCTAAAAAATATAGGGACAGTCGCACAAGAACCCACATCCCTTATCGTGAAGACAAAAACCTTACAGGAACCGCGCGCTATGCCAGCATCAACGCTCACCTGGGTATTGAGCAGAGTCGCCGTGACGACATGGAATCACTTGGTTATGTATTGATGTATTTTAACCGTGGTAGTCTGCCATGGCAGGGCTTAAAGGCCAACACAAAGAAGCAGAAATATGAAAAAATAAGTGAAAAGAAGATGTCAACTCCAGTAGAGGTGTTGTGCAAAGGGTTTCCAGCAGAGTTTGCCATGTACCTCAATTATTGCCGAGGCTTGAGATTTGAGGAGGCACCTGACTACATGTACCTCCGGCAGCTCTTCCGCATCTTGTTCCGTACTCTGAACTACCAGTATGACTACACCTTCGACTGGACCATGTTAAAGCAGAAAGCAGCAGCAGTTGCCAATTCTACTACCACCACTGTTCCCACTGCAGGTCGTGGCTAAGAGTGTTTTCTGATGCAATGCATCTTATGTTCTACCACTTAATGAACTGTACTCATGCGCTGTCATCATCAGAACACCCACTACTGTTAGAAGAGACATACATGCCTTTTTATTCTTTGTGTTTTCATATTTGAAAAGTAAGGTTTGTTAAACATTATTTGTGCAAAATACTGATCACACCTGAAAGGCTTTGATAACAATGAGAGAGCAGTCTACATTAACTGTTTTTACAGAATGTCTTGTACATAAAATTCATTTTGACAGAAAAATTTTAATACGTGGGGTGTTTGAGGAATGCATTCATGTAAATTATTGTCAGCATATTGAAATTTTCTCCTTCCCAAATTCATGAAATTGTTTTAGAGAAAAACATTGTATTTTCCATTAAGTGTATATAGAAAAAATTCTGGCTGTATATTTTGGTCCATTTAGTAATTTGCATTACAGTTAAAGTCATTTACCACATGTACTGCTTTTGCATATGTAATTAAAATATTAGAAACACAGTTTGATTTGTCTTACACATATAAATAGCTGTATTTTAATTTTTGTAATTTAGATTGTGTTTGCTCACATTTTATGATTCATTTTATATTCAGTCACAAGATTCACATGTCTGCTGGAATTGGGTAGCAATTCATTGTATGACAGAAAGAATGGTTGTTTTTTGTTTGTTGTGCTGTGCTGCACTGTTTTGTTATGCTGGCATGGGACTATAAAATCACAGTAGTAGAAATAGAACATACTGTTAATTGAGTACTGTACATTTGAGACATGTCTATGCTTGCATTTGAAGAAATATATACCATTTCTCATTCATGCATACATTGTAAAGAGAAAAAATTGTTATTCTGTGGTTTGTTTATTCCCTCCCCCCCCCCCAATATGATATATATATATATATCATTACTTGGTTTAGATATGTTTTTATAATTTTTACTTTCTCAGTTTATGTATTAATTTATATCAGTCGCTCATAGTCATAGCTAAATATTAGTGTTACTATAATGATGTATATTTCAGTATACAAAAAATCAACACAATTTCAACAGTTATAATTTAATTTATAAAGTAACATTTTTTTTTTACAGCCATTTCTTATATTTATAAACTGAATACAAGGGAGAAAAACTGTAAACTAATATTTTGAAACTGTATTATTTAACTAGCAAATCCCAAAATACTTAACACATTTCAGTTTGTGTTTATGTGATTAGTATGCATTTTTATTTTTTATGTCATCTTTTTGTAAATTTTTGTCTGTTGTAAGAAAATAGTGAGGGTGGGAATTGAATGTTGATTTTATTTCCAGTCATTTTATTTTGTATTACCTTCTAGATTTATTTGTAATTTTCTTTTTACTGTTATAAAGTTATTTGCTTGTTGGTATCTTTTCATGTGACTGTCAAGTGCTGCTATTTTTTTTTTTAAAGGTATTAAACCCCCTTGGTTTTGTTTGTATATGAATTTTCTTTTTTTCTTTTTTTTTCGGGGGGGTGGGGGTGTTATTTTATTTTTGTTAAGGGTGACATTATGCTTTTTATTTAACTTGCATTAGTAAATCTATTAACTTTAAAGAAACTTATTTCTCTGCCCCTTATTTAGTTTTATAATCAGCTGTTTGTTTTTTTCAAAGTGATTAGCTCTCTCAGTCTCTGAGATAATTTATAAGAGCACACTTCTGTTTTATTTTTTTATTTGTGTGATTAAATTAACAGCTACCTAGGGATAAATATTTTGGTGAAATCAACATTGTGACTGACATTGGAGCATCTGTATGGTGTTCAACTTTCAAAAGATAACAGACATTTGCTTGGCTTAACAAAGTTTATCATCATTACCAATAATAATATGTTTCTTGATACACACATATTGTCAAAATTATATAGTCTGTCAGCAAATTACATCTGGCATGCTTGCTTTAGTATGTAAAAGAAGAGTTTGATTTTGTATCATTTGTTTAATTCGTTAATTTTTATTTTAACTTATTATATAGAGAAAGCACTTTTTATTTTTTCACACACACACACATTTATATTCTCCTTGAGTATTTCTATTCGTTTAACATCACAATAAAGCTTAGTTATGGCGAAAGATATATGAAAGTACATCTAAAAAACTTAATTATTAATATTTATTGTTTATAATTTATATTAAGTTTTTCATTGACTTTTTAATTATTTACTCCTCTCACTTTTTTTCCTCTCACTCTCTCTACTCTTATTAAAAATGTAGTAAATTAATTTAAATTAAGATTATTGCGTATTTCCTGGTTTTGGTAAGAATAGGATTATCTTCTATTCCCTCCAGAATTTAGTCAGTTTTTTAAAACAGTCTATTTTAGCTTTTTGGATGATTTAATTGCTTAAAAGCACTTAGATTGCTTGCTTTTTTTAAAATAGGTAAAATTGGTCTCTTGTTTGTTTTTATATTTCTATAAAACAAAACAACAACAAAGAAAGAAAATTACAAACATAAAAGGGGAGATTTCTCTCAAAAGAAAAAAACAATTTATTATTTTTTTTTAAAGAGTCAAATTCATCTGTCTCTTAAACAATAATTATTTACAAACCACATGAAGAAATAGAAAGAAAGAAAAGTATTTAAAATTGCATGGTGAGGATAGAGGGTAGCTTTAAAATTTAACAAGAATTCATTTAACTGATTTTTTTTTTTTACTGCTTTATTTCTTAATTTTGTTTAACTTGATTTATGGTTAATTCCCGTGAATTTGTAAAGTGTTAATTCTATCTCATGTCAGCAATGAGAACCCACAATCTCTTTAATATGTGTGCTACCTCTATACATTTAAATCATTTCTCTCAACCAGTCAAAAAGTTAACAAAATAAGTAAAGTTTGTACATTGTATAAATATTTTGAATCGCTTGAGCTAAAGGTTTTGTGTTAATTATGTAATTTTGGTATATTCTAACTGTACGCATATTTGTGTGGGTACTGTCATAGGAGAGAAAATATCAAGTTCAGCAGGAGATTGTATCAAACTGAAAGCAAGGAAAGTATGTTCATCCTTGATTTTTTTCTTAAATCAGTTTGAAAAGACAAGTGCACAAAGAAAATTTTGGAGGCAACATTTAAATTTTGTTGTTTGACACTTTACAAATAAGTATTGAATCTGGTCTGTGATCTTTGTGTCCCAGAGGAATAGTTTTGAATTATATGGCAAGTTGAAGAACATCACATCATAACCTTGTACATTTTCTGTGCTTTATGTCAGTTGTATGAAATAAAGGTAGGAAATTTGTCATTCTTGCATGACGGTGATTTTGTTCTTGTGTTTATTATTGCAATTTGTCTTTTGACTTAGCTACTGTTATTGTGTAGTTAGTAGCTAGTCTTTGAACAGTGAAATGAATAAACCTATGATGTGTAAACAACTTATCTGAAGAGATGCTCTCTATTCATATAAGTTTTTCATAAATTATGATGCCCCTCTACATCCATCACTCTGCAAAACAACTGTTACATACATTTTGATGTGTCATCTTGGGTGCAAAGTACTGATGGATCCATATTTCATTTATCATAACCTGGGCCCAAAGGTTTCTTGAATTTTGGTGTCCTTATGCTATTAGGTCCTCCCGCGCTTGGTATGCCCTTCAAAGAGATATGCTTACCAGATACTTTTGCCCATTTTTCTCAACAGCAGCAATTTGCCTCAGAAAATAGTCCCGAGAAAAAGAAAGTTCTGGTATTTGACTACATAACTTTTGTATGATTAGTTTCATTACAGTCAATTATTTATATAATATTTATTAATTATATGTGATTAGGGCCATATAAAACTTCATGAGTAATATTAATAATAACAATTAACATTTTCTCATGTGAACAGCACTGTTTATTTTTATTTTTTTTTACGCATATTCTCATAGAGGCATCATTCATGCTATTTAGTAACAAAGAACAGTTGACATACTGACACCTGTTTAATGTTTAAAATGTCAGTCATGTAAAATATATACACTTGTAATCATACTCACTATTTAAACCCATATATATATATTCATGGTTATTGTTTTTTTTAACTTAATGGAATATATTCTTGATCGTATTTTTTTTTTGTATGTAAAAAAAAAGTCAATATTTAGCCTAACATTCACATCCTAGGTATTAACAACATAAGTTTATTATATTTTATGAAGTGTATATATAATAATAATATATATACATATGGATACTGATTGTCATTATCAGATGAGTTTCTTTTAGGTATAAACTGAATAAACAAGCTGACTCAAATTTATAATTGGAAACAAATTCAACAATATTTACTGAAGAATAAATATTAGCAGACACAGTTGATTTCTTTTTTTTTTTTTAATACTAAAATACTATAAAGCCATGACTAAATTACTATGTTCACCATGATTTAAATTTATTCTCTCTATTCTCTAAAAGACAAACTGTTGCTTAAAAACTATTCAAGTATCTCAACTTTCTGCTTATAAACAATATTTAAGAAAATATAGTAAAGTGTTGATTATGACAGCACATAATATAAAGAAATGATTAATAAAAATTATTAGAGTTAGTGGAAATGTTTTGTTTCAAAATAACTACAGACTGCTGTGCAAACTAAAACATTATTGGGATTGTCATTTGTCAGCACATTCTGTCACTCAATGCCATATGCTGAAGAGAAAAAAAACACAAAACAACCTCACTTGTTATCACATACCTATGTTTGTTCACTGCCCAATACAGAAAAAAACTCACTCATTGCCACATAAGATTAAAAAAGCTGTCACACTCAGTGCCACATACTGAAATAAGGAACTTGATTTTACTTATTGTCACATGCTGAAATAAAGAACTCACTTTATTCACTACAGCATATAGAGGTAAGGAAAATATTTTCCTTGTAATCTATAAATTGTGTTCAGAATTAGAAAACCTTATATTTCGTGTTTGCTGGTTGTTATCTACAACTTTCCAGATACTACTTTTACCACCATCTTTCAAGTTGCACTGGTTCTTATTAATTATAAATTTGTATATGCTGTATAGTTATATGCTTCCAGACTTGTGTTTATTAATTCAGTGGCTGATATTTATAAAAAATTTAATGGTTGACAGCTCGAGTATGATTTAAATAAGGGTATAAATTTCCACTTAAGTGATGTCTACACTCCTAGGATTCTCTGGCTCATTCTGTCTAATTAAATCGTTCACTGGCTTCTTGATCATTCTACAGTTTATTATGTTCACTAGCTTTATGATCATTTTACAATTTAATAAGTTCACTAGCTTTTTGATCATTCTACAGTTTAATATATTCACTAGCTTCTTGATCATTCTATGGTTTAATATGTTCACTGGCTTCATGATAATTCTACAATTTAATATGTTCACAGGCTTCTTGAGTCTGTTTAATATATTTACAGTCTTCTTGGTAATTCTGTTTAATATATTCATTGGCTTCCTGCTTATTCTCTCTCTGTTAAATATATTTATTGATTTCTTGCTTATTCTGTCTGTTTATTATATTTATTGGCTTCTTGCTTATTGTCTGTTTAATATATTCACTGTCGTCTTGCTTATTCTGTCTGTTTATTATTATTTATTGGCTTCTTGCTTAATCTTTCTGTTTGATATATTTATTGACTTCTTTCTTATTTTGTCTTTAATATATTCACTGCTTCTTGCTTGCAGTTTAATATGTTCATTTTTGTTCATTCTACTATTTAACATGTCTACTGGTTTATATTAATATATGTTCATTCTACTATTTAATATATATATAAAAAACATCTTGAACATTCTGTTAAATAAATTCACTGGCTTCTTGACCTTTCTATCTGCTATTTATTGTATTCATTGGCATTTTTTATGATCGCGCTACTATTTAATGTAGTCAGTGGCTTTCTTCCATAGTTTTCTAAAGTAGCCTTTTTTTATTTCACATTTTTCTTCCATAGCCTTTCTTCCTTCCATAACTTTTTTCATTCATAGTCTGTCTTCCTTCCACAATTTTATTCATAGTCTTTCTTCCGTAGCCTTTTTTCTTCCATTGCCTTTCTTTCATGGTCTTCCTTCCTTCAATAGTCTTCTTTTTTTATAGTCTTTCTAATATAATCTTTTCATGGTCTTTATTTCTTTCATTTTCTGTCTTTCTTTCTTCCATTGTCTTTCTGTCTTCTATTGACTTTCTTTCTTCCTTAGTATTCTTTCATCTATACTCTTCATCCTAATGTTCCTTCTTCCAGTTTTTCATTTTTCCAGTTTTTCTTCCATTTCCCAATCTTTATTCATTCCATAATCTTTAATTGTAAAATTTCATTTTATATTTCTTTATTTGACAATCTTTCAAATTTTCACAATATACATTCATTTTACAGTATATATTTATTCATTCCTCTTTCATTCTTTTACAACATGTTTTTACTTCATAATATTTGTGAAATAAAAAATATTTCTTCTATAATCTTTCATCCTGTCACAATATATTTTCATTCTACAATTTTAATTTTCAATCATTACTTCTTTATGCCTTGATCTCTCATATTTCATAACTCCACAACGAGGCTTAATATTTCATTCCAATATTTTTTTGTTTTTGCTCTTGAATTCATAAAATTTCTTCACACTAACATCTTTATTATTCACAACTAGATGAAACACTTTCTGCTATATTATGATTTTCACTCTCAAACATACTGTTTGAATTCTCTTCTGTTTTTGCTCTTTTAATAGAATAATTTCCTACACTGGCTGTAACAGGTGTTGGTTCTGTTTTACCACAATAAATATCCACAGGGATTGTAGCAAGTGATGGCTCGGTTTGGTGACTGTCCATTGCACCCATCTTATGCCACTTTTGTGCTAATTCAGGCGTTTGATTTTCTGGGTCTTTAATTCGCCCATCATCAACACCCAAAACAATGAGGCAGCTCATGGCAGCTCCTTGCTCAGCAAGCTGTTTTTTCTTTTCCCTGAAAATACCCAAGAAAAACCAGAAGACTAAGAAAAACACATCATAATATAGTTGTCATACATGCATGCACACATACTGAACACCAAGAATAAAACATATCAGGGTAAAACGTTTTCCTTTTCTCACCTGAAATATGACAAAGCTTGTTATACAGAAATGCTATTACTAACTGCAGTGCAGTGATCAGAAAAAATTCCTCTTCGACTATAATGCATATATTTAGTCATAATAACTGAGATTTTCACCACAACATGCCAAGTATATTTCCTGAAAGTACAATATGATAGGTCTACTATTTGATACAAACACTAAAAATAACTTCTGCATATGACGTGTTGAAACAAGTGAGAGTTGTTATACACAACCACCATTTACTTTTACTGATGTCACAGATTGATATACATACAGGAAAAAATCCTTTCTGACTATGATGTGTATTCTGTGTCATAATAAGAGAGAGGTGTTATACACAAACACCATTTATTTTTACTGACTGCCGCACAGTGATATACATTAAAAATATTCTGAGTATGAAATACATACTTTGAGTAATAAATGAGATTGCTGACACTGCTGTGTCACACCAACAAACACTACAGTACTTGTGTCAACACTAATGCTAATATGCTTACATCACACTAAATTTTTTTTTAAAATGCTTTGTCTTCTTTTTCTCATTTTTTTTTCAACCTTATATTCTGAGTTTGTGTGATGGCACTGGTAACAGTTACAAAGTTGGCAAGTGTTTAAAAACTGACACACATTCAAAAGTTAAACAGGTGACGTATATGTTTAATAGTTGTATAATCTGACACACTTGTTTAATAGTTACTATACTAACAAAGGACAGGTGTGCATGCATGTGTGTGTATGTTAAATGCTTTACAGGAATTTCCAATACAATTTACATTTTGCTGTTTGCACCAACTCAGTATACTGCAACTGATAACAAAATACCGCAGAATATTGAATGGCCTGGATCATTATTTCTACCAGGGGAATCTTTTAGACTATTTTTCATTTGCTCTAAGGTATGGACATATAATAATATTATATAATGTAACTAATCACTGCAGAGCAGATTTTTAATAAGTTATATATTACAGCTAATTCCTACAGAACAGATGAAAAAGTTAATATAAAATAAATATGACAATGAAATAACACTAGTCTCTCCACATACATTTTACCTCCATGTTTGCAACAAGGATTCCAATCCCCAGAAACAATGTGCACAGAAATTCGGGTGAATGAAGCTTAATAAGAAATAATGGGGTAGGTTCCAAGATTGTTTAATATTATGGCTTTGTAGATATGATTACCGACGGCATGGTTGCTGAAAGAACTATGATACATCTAGTTTCATGAGCCAATATGTGCCAAATGTCAGGCTTGTGTGATACTATGTCAGCAAATGAAGCCAATCTATGTCAGATGTAGTGTGAAATTATGTAGCAAACTGAGCCAATTCATGCCAAATTCAGGTGTGTGCGAAATTGTGGCAAACAGAGCCAATCCATGCCAAATGTCAGGTGTAGTGTGATACTATTAGTTCCTCTATTGTGTATGTTCTCCATGTATGCTCAACTTGCGTGCATATTATGAAATAGCCTAAATATGTGTACTGTGATGCTTACTTCATGTATATTTGAATTTGGTTTCAGAAACAAAAATATACAGCTTTAAGGAGAGTTTGTGCCTATTTCAATTTATGCCAATAGAACTAAATTATGTCAGTCTGCAGCAAGGGCTTAAGTAAATAAGTTGCAGCCATTATCCTTTTGAAATAAATATCACTTCTACTCTGGAAATAAAAAAAAAATATATATATATATAGTTTGATGTGAAAAATATGGTTGCCATCCTTAAAATTTGTGAAATAAGATCAATTAATTAAAAATATTTTTTCAAGTTTTAATTATTTTTAAACACTTCTGTGTAAGTGGAGATAATTACCAGAAAGGAGTTGTGTACCATTTCCCATTTACATAAACACGTGAGCTGAAGTTTCGATCACTTGGTCTCTCTTCCTGAAATACAAAATATTATTATGTAGAAAATTCCAGTAAAAGTACATCATTATATGGAGAATTTCAAACACAAAAACAAACATTATTATTATGAGAATTTTCTATATTGTAAAAGGTTTCCAGGACAATAGTATACATAAAGAAATGAAGAATTATGATTACAAAGATTGTATTTTAACAGATAAAAAAGACAATATATAAATGATTGGTTCTCACAAAACCAGAAAAAGATGTCAAAACACAACAGTGATTTCTACATATCATTAAACTGTCAAAACATTACCTGATGTATACCATAAATCTTTAAAACTAGACATGCAGAAGTTAGTGACTTTAGAACATGAGTAACTGACAGACAGCTATTTTGAGAAATTTGAATTGAAAGAAAATAACAATTTCATTTTAAGTTTAGTTCATACATTTTAATTTTTAAATTGTCTTAATCATTTCTGAATTAATCTAACTTCATATTTGTTCAAATCTGTTCATAAATAGCATCACTTTTCAAATTCATTAGCAAAACCATTATGGTTTTATTGAACTGCAAAAATAACCTAAATGCAACGTCATGGAAACTTAAATTGACTGTGAACAGGTTAATAATGTAATTCAAAATACAAACAAAACATACCGTATGATATGTAGGATTCTTAATGCTGAATTTTCGACACCATTCATGAAGACTCTGTTTTGGACTTCGAGAAGGCAGATAGCAAGTTCTGTATTAGCAATAATATTGTGTATTAATGAACACAAAGCTATATGCAGGTTATTTAAAAATGTAAAATAATATGTTTTACTCATGTTCATCAAGTCTATTATTTATTTAAGTAAATTCAAGTGTCATACTGATGTAAGTATATAAAGTCAAGTGTTTTACTGATGTCAGTATATATAAAGTCAAGTGTCTTATTGATATCAATATGTATCATGTCAAGTGATACAATGTAATTGAAGTCAAGTGCAGTGTTAGTATATAAATTTATGAAGTGAAGTATTTTACTGATGTAAATATGTATTTAGCAGAGTTTTGTGTTGGTGTAAATATGAATGAATCTTGCATATTGCTATGCATGAAGTGCTTTCTGATGTAAATATTTACAATGCTAAGTGATGTATTGATGTAAATATATAAAAAGTTAAGTACCATAATGATGTAATTATAAATGTCTTTCACAACACTGATAATACAAAACAAAAGAAAGAAAGTTTAGTTAACATCAAGTTTACCTAACAGTTTAGAAAGTTTGACCTTTCAACAGAATGTAACATTACCTTTAAAATCACAAAGTTTAGTCAATCAATAGAACTCAACAATGTTACCTATCAAATCTCACAGGAATCTCAATCAACACTTTTCCATCATCCATTCTGCGACGTTTGAAACCCCATGAATTATCAAAATGTTGCTGGCGGTGTATTTCATTCAAATAGAGTTTTTCCTTTAATGTCTGTTTGTAAAGCTCCATCATATCCCATACTGAGCTGGAAAAGCCAGAAACAATTAAATAAATAGCAATCCTGGTGCAGGTTTAAGTGCATATATAAATCAAATGTTTACAAGACTTAATGCAAAACTTTAACTATGATAACATGAAAGAGTGAAAGTATGTGGACTCGAAGTTTCACTTTTAAGTTAAAATGTAATACTACACAAAAGAGTGAAGTATGTGGAGTGAATGTTTAAGTTAAAATCTAAGACTATATGAACGAGTGACATTTAAATTAAAATAAAGACTGACCATTACAACAGGAATAAATGTGGTCATAAAGGCATCAAACATTCCACAAGGACTGACCATTACAACAGGAATAAATGTGGTCATAAAGGCATCAAATATTCCACAAGGACTGACCATTACAACTGGAATAAATGTGGTCATAAAGGCATCAAACATTCCACAAGGACTGACCATTACAACAGGAATAAATGTGGTCAATAATGCATCAAACTCTTCAGGATAAGTGACTGTCTCTGGACAGGATAGTCCTTCAACTGTTGATGTTTCATGCAATACATCTTTGCACATACAACTGTTGATATTTCATGCAATAAATCTTTGCTGGGATAGACAAAGCACATACAACTATTGATATTTCATGCAACACATCTTTGCTGGAATAGCAACTCTACATATTTTCACAATTTGGTTTTATCATTGTATTTTCACTTATATGTGCTTTGCATGGGTAAACATAATTTTAATGGGAAATTATTGCATACCATTTATGTTCAGTAAGCATCTCTGACAGCATGATGGAAAAGAGATTTTTTTCCTGCATAAAATAATTTGTTTCTGAATACTTACCAGATATATGCTTTACCTGCCTCCCCCACATTTTTCTATATTTTCTTCTCACTCTATCATTCTATGGTATTAAAGGGAGATTACTTCCATCTAGGAGAATACTACCTGTGTACTTCAATCTTCAATCTTTTAAAATATCCCATGTGAGGTTAAGTGACTTCTTTGGTTTCGGCTTGTGTGTCTACAGGAACATATTAGACTTCTATTGTAATTAAATATCTGTAAATATTCAGGAATTTTTTTTCTCTGATTATTTAAATTCTTTATTTTTAATTTATCATAGCAATGCATAAGATAATTAACAGGTTAAAATACCATATTTCTTCCATGGTTCTGACAGAAAGAGTAGCTTTCCCCTCTGCAGTTTCCATGGATTCATGCATCATTTGCAAGACACAATATTTAGTGTTGATTTCATTGTTGTCATATTTCAGGGACTAAAACAAACGTACATAATGAAACTTAACAAATTTTATTTCAGAGAAATTCAAATAGAGAAATAAAATGAATGGAATAACACAAATGCTTTTACTGAGACTGATAACTTTTATTTGCAAAAGTTTAAAACAGTCAAGATTCTTAATTAAATGGCTAACACAAAACGCACATACTTAGACTTATATAAATTAAAACTTGTTTTTGCTAAAATTAAAACAAATGGGATTCTCAATTAAATGACTCACACAAATGCACATACTTAGATTATTACAATTAAAATATGTGTTTGCCAAAATATAAACAAATGGGATTCTCGATTAAATGGCTAACACAAATATACATACTTAGACTTATAACAATTAAAATTTATATTTGCTAAAATGAAAACAAGTCAAGATTCTTAATGGACTAACACAAATGAATATACTGAGACTTATTACAACAGATTGTATTTGCAAAAATAAAATAAAACAGACAGACAGTATTTTTAATAGACTAATACAAAAGGACATTGATATATAACAACTTCTATTTACAAAATTGAAACAATGAGATGGGATTTTTAATGGACTAACACTATGCACATTCATGAACTTTTAATATTAATAATAACATTTTTTTTGGTATAAAATTAAAATAACAAGACACTGTTTAACACTAAAAAATAAAATATACTTTTTTAACAATTTGGTTTTAAAACAGATTTACACTTTTAATAATTTGATTTCAAACATATTGAAACTTTTAACAATATGAATTTAAGGCATATTTAAACTTTAACAATATGAATTTAAACTTTAAACAATATAAATTTAAGGCATAATTAAACTTTTAACAATATGAATTTAAGGCATATTTAAACTTTTAACAATATGAATTTAAGGCATATTTAAACTTTTAACAATTTGAATTTAAGGAATATTTAAACTTTTAACATATGAATTTAAGGCATATTTAAACTTTTAACAATATGAATTTAAGGCATATTTAAACTTTTAAATATAAAATTAAGATATATTTAAATTTCTAATAATATGTATTTATGATAGATTTACACTTTTAACAATTTATATTTAAGTCAGATTTAACAATTTATATTTAAGACACATTTAAACTTTTAACAATTTGAATTTAAGATAGATTTAAACTTCTAAGAATTAAGATATAGTTATTAACAATAAGTATTTAAGAAAGATTTAAACTTTAACAAATTTGTATTTAAGACAGATTAAACTTTTAACAATTTGTATTATGACATGTACATTTTTAATAATTTCTAGCAGAGCATATGTGACCTGTCACCACAAAAAGATACTTAAGTCGCGCAAGGCTAAGCCAAGAAAAACGGCAAAAACGAAGGTGGGGGTCTACATGGGTGAAATTGAGATTTTCATTTTAGCGTGTTCCCAAACCATCGAACAACAAATTACTAGCGTGTTTTTCCTTAATTCGAACTAGAAATAGCTTTATTATTATTTTTTTGTGACCTACTGTCTAACTTCGAAGGAAAAATATGGCCCAAAAGTGCTATAATCTGATGATCGTAGACAGTAGAATCCCTGGCTGAACCTCATCATGTTGTATATCAGAATGCTCAGGAAAAAGCCTATTTTTATGCTGACGACACTGGTTATTTATAACGTCTAATCAGAATGTTTTATAAGGCTGTGCTTGGCGTAAACAAAGGGAAAAGCGTCAGCCAATCCGCAGACAGTTTATCAAAGCTTGCTATAAGTTACCAAGCATGCTCTCATAAAAAGACGGTCGCGATTGGTTGAAACGCACACAAGGGAGACAGTTTCGTCCTGTAATGCGTAATGTAAACATGGAGAAACGAATCGCTAATTTGTTGAATTCATGTAAAGAAAGCAACATCTTAGAAAAAGAAAGCATTCAGATTAAAGATTTGATATCTGATTATTTTGCTAATGAGGATGTAGCTGATGGATTTTCATCTGAAAGTGACACAGACAGCGAATCGCGTGATCGAACAACAGAAAAGACGAAGCAGATGACAGCTGACGATAACTGACTGTACACTGAAGTGAAAGGTGTGCTATAATTACTGGATTATTTAAACGATATTTTTTTAAGAATGTGAAAGTAATGCAGCTTTAATCTGTGATTTATTTAGTGGAGCTAGCATCAGATTTAGAAAGAGGTATCAATTCAATATTATGCCTTAATTTTAGAATATTCTGTGAGCCACAATAATCATTCTCGCATACAGAAATTCTAATCGTTATGGCTTAAAAAGACTGTTGTCTGTAAATGATGTAACAATATATTTGTTGTTTATAGTTATTACAGTGTTAGCTATTGTGTCTTCTTCAACTCTGATTGCAAATGAAGCAGATTAATATATGGTTGCTAAGGAAAAACCTCTCAGAAATGTGTTCAATCTTTGAGGCCGATTTTCTCAAAATGGCCGTCCGGACAGTAGTGCACTTCAAACAAACATAACTTTTCCATATTTTGTCCTACACTCTTTATTTTTATATCAACAGAAAGCCCTTTCAATTTTCTTTCTATTGATATATATATATATCTCAATACCCCCAAAATCCGACTTAAGTATCTTTTTGTGGTGACAGGTCACATATAAAAACTCTTAATAATTTATATTAAGCTTTTAATAATTTGCATTTGAGACAGATTTAACTTTTGATAATTTGTATAAAGACATATATGAACTTTTAACAGTTTCCTTTTAAGACAGATTTTAGATTCAAAAGAAGGAAATAAGTTTATTGATATAATACCACAAATGCAAATACAAAATTTTTTAGATCATGAATGTATGAGAAATTTAAAACAGAAAACAGAAAGTTTTAATTTTAAAAATCAGAAAATGTCTATTAATAGTAGGACATAAACTCTCATAATCATATTTGACAGTTAAGCACAAGTTCCAAACTGATAAACTCTAAAACTTGACTTCTACAGGTGATGCACTCATTTCATCACCATACTAAGATAGGCAGATAACTCTGGAGATATTCTCTTAAGACTATGTACACACACACACACACACACACACACACACACACACACACACACTGAGATTTATATGCTTGATATAATCAGAGGCTGATGAGAAAAACACACATACATATCTGGACATACCCATATTTATTCACACAAAGGTTTGCACAAAACATATACATATCTGCATGTGTCCACACATTTATTCACAAAAGATTTGAACAAATTACATACATATCTGATGTACTCCCGCACAACATCAAACAGTGGTAACATCCCCTGCTTCTTGAAAATGGAACAATTCCATTCAGCAGACCTGGCAATCATGACTGAGGATGCCCCAGTGTCTTTGCGGAATGCTTCAATGTCACTGTATTTTAGTATTTCCTTTGAGCCACCACTGTCACATATATTAAACATAATGTTTCAATGTCACTGTATTTTGGTATTTCCTTTGAGCCACCACTATCACATATATTAAACATAATGTTTCAATGTCACTGTATTTTAGTATTTCCTTTGAGCCACCACTGTTACATATGTTAAACATAATATTTCAATGTTGCTGTACTTCAGTATTAACTTTAAGTGACCACTGTCACATATATTAAACATTATGCTTCAATGTCACAGTACTTTGAGCCACCACTGTTAAACATAATATTTCAATGTTGCTGTACTTCAGTATTAACTTTGGGCGACCACTGTCACAAATATTAAACATAATATTTCAATGTTGCTGTACTTCATTATTAACTTTGAGCAACCATGTCACATATATTAAACATAAAATTTCAATGTCATTGTACTCGGAGCCACCACTGTCATGTATTAAACATACAATTTCAATGTCACTGTACTTCACTATTAACTTTGAGCGACCACTGTCATATGTTAAACATAATATTTTAGAGTAAAGTGTTCAATGATTATCAACTTCTTTAAATCCTTATATATGTGTAAAATCAATATAAAAACTTTTGAAACATTTTGTACATAAAGCAATCAACTATTCAAAAATGAAAGCTTAGATTTTATTGTGGCTTACAGAAAAAGTGTTAACATTTTTGCATTCAAAATATATCTTGTTCATCATACCCTAAAAGCCAGGAAATGTGAACTCAGACACTGTAAGACATTAAAATTTAATTTATGAGGGCTAGGTATGAACTCTCAAGCAAAAACAGACAAAAGCATTAAGATTTCATCCACAGTAACTATCTATGATCTCTTTCAAGCAAATTTAAAGACAATAAGCTTAATTTTAACAAATAACAGACACAATTTTTTTTATGATCTTTCTACAAACACAATGGTTTTTTTCTATGACTCAATGAACAGTTTGAATCTTTCTATAAACACTATGGTTTCTTTCTATGACTCTCTATGAACACTATGAATTCTTTCTATAATCTCTCTACCAAATATGATTTCTTGTTTTGATCTCTCTACACTATCATTTCTTTCTATGACTGCTATAGGAATGCTATGACCTCTCTAATAAGACTAGGATCTCTACAAACACTAAGACCTCTCTATAAACACTATCATTTCTTTCTGTGACTGCTCTAGGAATGCTATGGCCTCTCTATAAACACTATCATTTCTTTCTGTGACTGCTCTAGGAATGCTATGACCTCTCTATAAACACTATCATTTCTTTATATGACCTCTACCAATACCATGGCCTCTCTACAAACACTATTTCTTTTTATGACCTCTGTACCAATATCAAGGCCTCTATATATAACACTATTCTTTCTTTCTATGATCTCTCTACTAACACCAACACCATGGCCTTTCTACTCACTATCATTTCTTTTTATGACCTCTCTACCAAACACCAAAGCCTCTCTAAAAACACTATGATCTCATGCAAATTGTCTCCAAGGAGCTAGGCGGGGAACATTGTCATTGCTGATGTGAAATCTGGATGTAGGCCATCTAGTTATCTGAGATACAAGTTTGCATAACGCAAGTAAACTTTCAAAATACGGTAATAACACTCATTATATACATTAAATTATATACGAACAAATAGTCAACAACAATCAAGCAATATAATTATAAAGGCTAGTATTGCACTCCTAAATAAATGAACAAGTTTTAAGTTACCACACACATCCATTTAATACTTTAACCTTATACTTCACTAATTTAGAGATAAACACACACATAATAAGTGAGTAACTAAAGTGTTCTCTCACACACTCATTAACATACTCAATAATTAACTATTGTGGCCTCATCATGTACTTCAGTATACAGCAATACTTCCAAAAAGTAACTTATCAGTGTGGTTTTATTTTACATGCTATCAATATCTTATCTCCCAATAATGTCTTACCTCACACACAATCAGTTGACTTACCTCACACACAATTAGTAATGTCTTACCTCACACATAGTATTGTCTTACCTCATTCACAATCAGATGTCTTACCTCACACACAATCAGTTGTCTTACCTCACACACAATCAGCAATGTCTTACTTCATACACAATCAGTAATGTCTTACCTCACACAAATCAGC
Source organism: Sinotaia quadrata (assembly GCA_028829895.1). Taxonomy (NCBI): domain Eukaryota; kingdom Metazoa; phylum Mollusca; class Gastropoda; order Architaenioglossa; family Viviparidae; genus Sinotaia; species Sinotaia quadrata. The sequence goes on along the minus strand of CM054181.1, from coordinate 74,457,114 downwards.
AATGTCTTACTTCATACACAATCAGTAATGTCTTACTTCAAATATAATCAGTTATGTCTTACTTCACACACAATCAGTAATGTCTTACCTCACACATAATCAGCAATGTCTTACCTCATACACAATCAGTATTGTCTTTCCTCACACACAATCAGTTAGTTGTCTTATCTCACACACAATCAGTTGTCTTTCCTCACACACAATAATATGTAATAGCATAATTCAGATATAAAATAATTCAGTGTGGCCTCATCTCAGAAACTCATCAATAACATATAAAACACTTTATTAATTATGTATTAATATTAATTCTAATTATTAAAAATTAATTAACTAGACTAGAGTTAATTAGGTATAATTAGTAAATAATTATCTCATTTCTATCACCTCTCAAACTTAAACTCTCTCAACATGAAACATTCAAAATTCTAGATGCCTAAAACATACACTACTTCAAAATATTAATTCGACATTACAAATATTAAGTGAAACTTAAGTAAACAAACCATTTTTCTGGCAATGGTGAGTATATGAAATAAAACAGGTTTGAAATTTTAAAAGTTTTCAATCACTGTAAATGAAACATTTATTAGTTTAATATTATTTATTTGTTATTTTACTCTATGATTAAAAACTTTGGTGTTGCTTTTAATAATATGTACCATTTTATAATCTTGTTGTTAGATAAAAGACTGAATAAAATGAAAGTGTACAAGTCATGGCACTGTGAAATAACTCACTTGGCAATGACAGGAATATGAAGGGCTTCAGCTATAGCTTTGATGATATGGTTTCGATTTTTGTGCTGAGGTCGTTCATCTTTGGTCCTCCCATGAACAGCTAAAGCTGCCACCCCTGTTGCTTCTATAAGCTTGACCAACTTCAGTGTATCTTCAAGCTTCAAGAAGAAATTTTAACAGTTTAATTTTTTAATGTTGTGCAGTGAGCATTTGTGTGTTATTTAAATAATGAGTGAAAGTTAAAAAGTATTACCACCAAAAGTTCATACCTGTACTTAAGTATACTGTCTTGTAAAGTGAGCATTTCTTTATTAGTTTAAACATATAAATAAAACATCTCAGGAAAACAAGAAAAAGTAATTCCAAGGAAAAAAATATAAGAGATGTAAGAAAATAGCTAAGCTGAGAAAGTGAGAAAGAAGCATAACTCCATGTGAGAAGATAAGCAAAAGAGACATAAATAGCTAAACAAAGCAGAGATATTACTCTAAAAAAATTATTAAAAAAAAAAAGAAGCATAATTCTGAGGGACTAGTTAAGCGAAGAAAAAGGCTTAATTCTAAAGAAGTAGTTAAGCAGAGAAAGAGACATAATTCTAAGAAGTACTCTGCAAAGAAAGCAGCATAACTCTAAGGAACTAGTTAAATGAGCATAAATCTGAAGAACTAGTTAAACAAAGACAAAGAGACACAATTTTTAAAGTACAGTTCCAAGAAAAATCTGAACAAAAAGGCACAGTGAAAACATTAATCAACTCTAAGAAAATGCTAAAAAAAAAAATTTTAAAAAAAGAAAGAAAGATGCATCATTCTTAAAACAATCTATACAAAGAAACATGTAGTTCCAAGACACAAACTAAATACAAAACATGACACTAAGAAACAAAAGTAAATAACAAAGCAGCATTAAAACTGTAAAGGAATAAACAAAGAAAAAGATGTATCATAAGAAACAAACAACAAAATGTATAACAACACTAAGAAACAAACTAAACAACTAAACAAATGCAATTCTTATTAAAAGGTAATGAAGAGATGTATTTATTTCTAAGAAACAAAATAAACAACAAGACAAATCCAACTCTTATTAAAAGATAATGAAGAGATGTATGTCTAAGAAACATACTTAACAAAGAAACAGTTATATCTTTCAGAAACAAATTAAACCAAGAAAAATTATAATTCTAAAAAAACAAACTAAACAAAAGAGTTCTAATTATGTGAATAAACTAAACAAAATTGACAAAAAAGAGTTAAATTTCTAAGAAAATAAAGAAAACCAACTTTAAGAAGCAAAGTAGAGTTATAATTGTCAGGAAAAAAATACAATTACTTTAAAGAAACAAAAAAGAGTTACAACTCAAAGAAAAACAAACTGTAAAAAAAAAACATTTAATCCAATAATGAGTTATAATGCTAAAAAACAAACTATATAAAACTATTAAAACAGACTTTATGAAACAATCATCGAGTTGTAAAGCAGAGCAAGTCTTTTGTTTTGGTTGTCACTTCATGCTACAGTGACTACTGTACTCTACTTGAATATGTTGGTGTGTGCATAAATAAAAATGCAATCTACACAACAGACTTTAAGAAACAAACTAAACAAAAACAAAACTGACAGAAAGGAACAAGTTAGAATAAATGAAACTAGCTAAAAAAAACAAAGAAACAAGTGAGAAACAAAGAAGCATGTGAGAAACAAACTACAAATCAAGAAACAAAGCAAAAAACAAAGAAGAAAGTGAGAAACAAAGCTAGAAACAGAGAAACAAGCGAGAAACAAAGCAAGAAACAAAGAAGAAAGTGAGAAACAAAGCTAGAAACAGAGAAACAAGTGAGAAACAAAGCAAGAAACAAAGAAGAAAGTGAGAAACAAAGCTAGAAACAGAGAAACAAGTGAGAAACAAAGCAAGAAACAAAGAAGAAAGCAAGAAACAAAGTAGAAAGCAAGAAACAAAGCAAGAAACAAAGGAGAAACAAAGCAAGAAACAAAGAAACAAAGCAAGAAACAAAGAAGCAAGCAAAACAAAGTGAGAAACAAAGAAACAAAGAAGAAAGCAAGAAACAAAGCAAGAAACAAAGAAACAAGTGAGAAACAAAGCAAGAAAGAAAAGAAGAAAGTGAGAAACAAAGAAACAAGCGAGAAACAAAGAAGAAAGTGAGAAACAAAGCTAGAAACAAAGAAGAAAGTGAGAAACAAAGCTAGAAACAAAGAAGAAAGTGAGAAACAAAGCTAGAAACAAAGAAGAAAGTGAGAAACAAAGCTAGAAACAAAGAAGAAAGTGAGAAACAAAGCTAGAAACAAAGAAGAAAGTGAGAAACAAAGCTAGAAACAAAGAAGAAAGTGAGAAACAAAGCTAGAAACAAAGAAGAAAGTGAGAAACAAAGCTAGAAACAAAGAAGAAAGTGAGAAACAAAGCTAGAAACAAAACAACAGGCAAGAAACAAAGAAGAAACAAAAATAAACAAGCAAGAAACAAGAGAAAGAAACAAGCAAGAAACAAAGAAAAAGCAAGAAACAAATTTAGAAACAAAGAAGTAAGAAACACTGGAAACCATAATGAAAGAGATTCCTGGCAATGTTCTGGCTTAAATAAATCGTACATTTGGTAACACCCGGATTTTGCAGGTCACAGGTATAGACAGACCCGCCACCAAAGTTGTCAAAATCTTCAAAAGAGAAAAATATAAAAATAAATTAAAAGTAATAGTCACAATTGTAACTTTCATGATTAAAATTTTTTTCATCATAAATAAGTATGAAATAATATATCAGTTATACTGTTTTATCAAAAGAAGTTTAAACATATTAATAACAATAAAATAGCATTAGTGACAATGACAACATCAATTAACTCCACCAGCTACATTATATGACAACACTCGTAGGGAATGCATTATCATTAAACACCTTCAATATCATATTTATATCCAAATCATAAGGAAATAATAACTTTAATTTGATAATAAGTAAATTGAAGACAATGTTACATGATGCCTTACCAGTACAAAAGTACAATAGACAAATTCAACAATTAAAGCCTTTGCACAGAATCAAAATACATACACTATTAAATCTCATACCCACCCAGGATATTTATAATATCACATACACACGCACACACACACACACAAAGTACTTTAAATGCATATATATGTGTGTGTATCATATATTTCCATTTCCCTGCCCTTGTCTTTTACTACCAAAATGCCCTTGTCTTTTACTACCAAAATGCCCTTGTCTTTTACTACCAAAATTATTTATTTTCAAATGGTAGAACTCTTGTATGTTACTTAACTTTAAAAACAAAAGAAACATTTTGCAATAGATTGATATTCACTATTAATAAGTCATGGTTATAATCACCTGTTTTACTTTCTCTGGTTGTGTTAGCAAAGCACACCCCATTCCACCCTGAAAGAAAATAACAAAACTGGTTTACATAAAATAATGCATTCAACTTTAGAAGAAACTAATCAAGCACTGTAGTAACAAAGGACATCAACCCCACCTGAGAAAATTTTATCACTAAGAAAAGAATATAATGAAACAATTAACAGATTAAACATATTAACAATGTTGTATCCTGATAGAGAATAATCAAACACTGTAGAACATATCACAACCATTCTTCTCTGGAAGAAAACAACCAAAGCAACAATTCACCCTTTCTACCCTGACAATGAACAAACTACTTCATTAAAAAAAATATTATACCCTTTCAACCCTGAAAACAGAGAAACTCTTTACTTAGAGATTATACATCCTTTCTACCCTGAATACTGCTTTCAACTAATACATAACATAATATTAATAATGGCAGCCATTTTCTAAAGTTAGTGATGGGCCTCTGAACTTTAGGGACAGCTAACTTTCATTTCAGACACAATATTAATAATTGTGACTATTGCCTTTAGTTGGTCATACATAATATTAACACTAGCTTTACCTTGACAGAAAACTCTTTAGGACATCCCATGTTGACATCCACACCAGAAACGTACTTTTCACTGCAAATGACAGAGCATGACTACAGTTATCATAAATACATTTCACTGCAAATGAAAGGATCATGATTACAGTCAACACACATACATTTTCACTGCAAGGAACATGATCAATATTATAGTCTTCACACATACACATCGTTACAAGTAATATGATCATAGTTATAGTCTTCACACATACACATCATTACAAGTAATATGATCATGGTTATAGTCTTCACACATACACATCATTACAAGTAATATGATCATGGGTATAGTCTTCACACATACACATCATTACAAGTAATATGATCACACACTTCAATTCCAATGACAAATCATGACCACAGAACCATATATACACACACACAAACACACTTCACGTTTAAAAAGAAGTATGCATCTTAATCTTCACAGACACTGAACTGTATCCAACTAAGGTGATGATGAATTAAAACTTCTAATACAAATATGTGATTTTTTTTTTTTTAAACGTACCTAGAATAAGTTAAAGGCAAAATGTTTTTCTTATAAAATCCAAACATGCTTTGCTATGAAATGTGTTGTCTATAGTGATATACAGTATGAGTTGGTCTCACAAATATTTTTCACATTCAAAAAGCATGTATGCATGCATGAAAATTAGATGAGATATTTTATGGTTAGGAAGAATAAGAAATGAATTGTTTAAAATCTTTTATTATAATTATAAAATTATACTGCTAACTTTTAAATTAATTAAATTCCCCACTACAGATCAAATTAAATTACTTCAATTCATCAGTCTCCTGGGAAGGACTCTTAAATTCTTCCATGGTTATAGGTGTAAAGAAAAATGCACTTCTGTGTAAGAATTTCTGATATAACAATATGGATTACATGAATTTCATAATGAATCACATGAATGGACAATGAACTACGGTCAGTAGATAGTGATCAAAATTAAAGGCACACTTCATAAAATCACAATGTGATTCATCAATATCTGTTTGCAATGAATATATTATATTCACTATATTTAGTCAACAAAATATTGAAATATAAATTTTACTTTATTAAGGCTGTTGTGTATATAGAATGTACTTATTGGAAACTGTAATATATGTAGATGTGTACATTATTTATTGGAACTTGAATGTGTGTAGAATGTGTACATTATTGGAAACTTTAACATGTGTAAAATGTGTACATTATTTATTGGAAACTTTAATGTGTATAGAGTGTGTACATTACTTATTGGAAACTTTAACATGTGTATGTGTACATTACTTATTGAAAACTTGTGTTGAGAATGTGTACATTATTTATTGGTCTTTAATATTTGGTCTGTGTGTAGAATATATACATTATTTAATGGAAGTACATGTGGAATGTGAATGTAATGAATGCTTTATGTATTGTAAAATTACCCCCTTTCCCCCACTGCTGACAAACTCATCAAATTACTAGCATATGGAAATAAGATGGAAGTTACTTAAGACCTAGATATACTTAGTGTTTCATAGTTAAATCAATTTTCCTTTTCCTCAAAACAGACAACCCACAACCTGTTGTTCAGTCAAACATTGATCAAAATTATTCTATAAAAAAGAAAAAAATATCTAATATGACTAAGACCTCAAAAAGATGGCATCACAACAATCAAATACTGTCATATGGTGTAAGTACACATGTACTCTGCACAATTCCCCATTCATCAGAATTGCAAGAACAAAGAATATACAGATGAAAAAAAATAAAAAATTAATTAAATAAAATGTGAGGTTCATTACATGAACACTACGAAAAAGTACCAAAATGAAAATAAGAAAAAATGTAATCATTTTTAGAGTTACTTACACCATATGTGCAGCCATCAATGCTCTTTCAGCATCACAGGTACCCTTAGGTAAAGAAATAAAAAAATACAATTAAAATAAAATCTATTTATGTAATTATTAAATTCACTGTGATGCTGAATTGTACAAGTTCTAAAATATTTTATAATCTTTTCAGTACTGTAGTAAACAAAAATGTTGAAGTTGCATGTTCAAGCATCATTGTGAACAAAATAATTTTTATTTTAAAATAAAATGCACATTATTAAAGATCAGATACTGAATTTATATTTTATTTAGATTTTATTTGCTTCCTTCTCCCTTCCAAACCAAATATTAGTCCACTAAAATGTACAGCATCTCTTTTCCTTTTAATCTCTTTGCACATTGTGAAACATAATTTGTCTTATTAAATTATATCTCTGCTTAACTCTTACACATAAAATAGTCAAAATGAAATTAATATGTTCTTATTCTTAACTAGTCAATATAAAGTATAATATAAATGTACAATTATATTATTATCTACTCAACATAAAGTCAGTACATCTTATTCATATATTTTTAATTCAAGAATTATGTTTTGTAAATTTGAAGTATATATAAAAAAATCTATTCTGACTTTCAGGAAGAAGAGTGAGGAAATAGAAATTTGAACATTTAATCATAGCTCTGATTTATCTTCCAGCTAAATGTTGTTTTTAATTATCTGATAAGCAAATGTTCTGTTTCAATTGTTGCAGATCTGTTTTCTTATAGCACTCTAAAAGATGTAGCAAACAGAGTAAACTTGAATGTAGCAAAGGTATTGTAGACTCTCTATAGCCTAACTATAGCATACCCTGATTTAAAATATATTCAAGCTGATGGAAAGAGAGTCAATGAACAGATTTATCATGCAAGAGACAGCAGACAATGTCCATTTGATGCTAAGTTCTGATTATTTAGATGAAGGATTTTATATATCCTTTACAGAATTTGCATTTTTTTTATAGATGTATACAGTACATCCTGGGCAGTGAAAGGGTTAAATGGGTAAAAATGTTATCTTACTGATCCTTTTTTTCTTATTTCTCTCTTATCAGTTCTCTTCCCAGTCAAATTTATTATTTAAATATCTGTATTTTCTAATGTCACACACACACGCACACACATGCATCACACATATATATATATATGTACACACACCCCTCTGCTTTATAACATGCAACAAGCAGCCTGTGTGCATTTGTGTGTGTGTGTGTGTGTGTGTGTATGCATGTGTGCATGCATTTGTTGGTGGTTTGAGAAATAATAAAAATAGTGAAATGAAAAAAAATCTAATTGTAAGAAAAGCCCAGGCTACACATAAAGAATTTCATAAACAAAATATGGCAGAGAAACATAAGAAGAATGTGATTAGCAACTCTTTAGGTGGTGATCAAAGAAAGATCCAAGCTGCTGTCAGTTGGCCTCTGGCAATCTTTGCTTAAGGCATAGGGACAAATGAAAGAAAAACATTACAAGAGCCAAGTCCAGAAAGAAATGAAGAAAATATGGGATGTCTGAGAAAAGAACAAACAGTACAATAGTCAGTACTTGAAAACAGTGAAGAAACTACAGGACAAGACTGAGAATGGAACATTATAATGACCGTCCTGAAAACAGTGAAGAAACTACAGGACAAGACTGAGAAAGGAACATTATAATGACCGTCCTGAAAACAGTGAAGAAACTACAGGACAAGACTGAGAAAGGAACATTATAATGACCGTCCTGAAAACAGTGAAGAAACTACAGGACAAGACTGAAAAAGGAACATTTTAATGGTCAAAAATGAATAAAATGGCTAAGTCTATAAAATAGTAAAGAAAACACAAGTGTTGTAGAAGAAAGAAAACCAAGCATCGCAAAGACAAGAAAACACAAATGTTGTAAAGGCAAGAAAGCACATGTGATAAAGACAAGAAAGGCCAAAAAACTGCAAGTATTGTAGAGGCAAGAAAACATGTTCTGTAAAGGAAAAAACACAAGTGTGAAAAGGCAAGAAAACACAAATGTTATAAAGGAAAAAACACAAGTGTTGTAAAGGGAAAAAAATACAAGTGTTGTAAATAAAAATCTCTCAACTCACAAGAGTTGTAAAGGTAGAAAACACAAGAGTTGTAAAGGCAAGGAAGTGCAAGTGCTGTAAACTAGTAAAGGCAAGAAAACATAAGTGTTATAAACTAATAAAGGCAAGAAAACACAAGTTATAAAGGTAAGAAAACAAGTGCTGTAAAGGCAATAAAAAAACAAGTACTGTAAAGGCAAGAAAAAACAAGTACTGTAAAGGCAAGAAAAAACAAGTACTGTAAAGGCAAGAAAACAAGTACTGTAAAGGCAAGAAAACAAGTACTGTAAAGCAAGAAAAAACAAGTGCTGTAAAGGCAGGAAAACAACATGAAAAACAATCCTGGTTCTTCTCAGTTCAAGACATACTGCAGTGTTATAATGTATTGGTGGTGCAGCAAGTGACTGAGCAATGTTACCTAGGTGCCTGACTGACTAAATTCAATGGGAATTTCACTGACATTAGTGACTGCTGCAAAGACTTGTGAATGTGTGCATATATGTGAATGTGTGTGTGAACACATGCTTATTCTGATTCAACAGAGAATAATAAAAAGACATTACCAATTGGAAAACAACTTTTCCTTTCTCTTGGGGGCAGGTCCTAAACACAACAGTTCCATCGGACAACACAAAGTCAGTTGTACCCAGCATGACTGCAGGAAAACATTTAAACACTACAAATTCGACAAAATACTAAATATCATTTTTTAAGTCATAATAAATCTAAACTATCTTATGTTCAAGCATCCCAAAGAAAATTCTGTACAAAATTTATTTTAAAATATTATAAGTTCTGACAAGCAGTATTTACAAGTTTTGATGTGGGAAGTTGACACTTGTGCAATGTTCACCTGTAAAGTTGACAACTTCTGTTGTGCAATGTTTACAAATTCTGATATACAAGTTCTGTGTTGACAAGATTTGATGAGTAAATATGATCAGTTCTGATGTGCAGTGTTTAAAAGATGTGATTAAAAAGCTAATGAGTTCTGATATGCAATGTTTAAAAGCTGATGATGTGCAAAGTTTACAAGTTCTGATGTAAAATGTTTACAAGATTTGATGAAAAAGTTCACTGGATCTGATGTGCAATATTGACAAATTCTGATGTGCAATGCTGACAAGTTCTGATGAGCAACACTGGCATGTTCTGATGTGCAAAGTTTACTCATGATCTCTAGAGTTGTACATAACCTGGTTTAGGTGCTGTCTCAGTAGTCTTTTGCATGCTTTTGTAACAAAGCCACAAGTTCATTGTTCTCATTACTACTGTCAATTCCATGTGATTCCCTCCTCATGTTGTACAAAACTGATTTGCTGCTATTCTCTTGAGGCTAACCTGGGCACTCCTTCACCGTATTAGCTCCCTCAAGCAGAACAACTGTAGCAATTTCCAGTAACTTCCTTATACCAGAAATTGCTTAATGTTGTTAGCATACCTTACCACCATACATCAATGGAGTGCAGTGTATTCCTTACATTGTGGGTTTGTGTGGGCTTAAGTAAAAAAGTACTGGACAAATTTAATCAGACTTTTTCTGTTCTATACTTTAGTGCCCTAGAATCAAGATAATACCACACTATCCAATAATGGAGCTCACCAATAGCCCTAAAACTACAAACATTTTCTATTTAAAAAAAGTGCATGCATGCAGGCTCCCACCAGTAGTCCTAAAACTACAAAAACTTTCCATTAAAAGTGTGTGCATGTAGGCCTTGACTAATACATCATTGCACAACAGACAATTTGTGTTTTACTCCATTGTATTTCCTATTCTGGATATTACATTAAAAAATACTGTAAATATTGTACTTACTGTATTTTTGCATTACAGTTGCATTACTGTGATTAGCTCTTACTTTTAAAATGCCTGCCCGAAAAATAGTGAACTACATTTTCTTTCTATAATTCTCTTTTATATTCTCTTTCTGTTTCTTTCTCTTTATCATGTAATCTTTTTCTCACTCTCCCACTACCACATTACCTCCTTTCCCTTATTATCAACCTATCACTTCTTCCATTCCCTTCTTTCTCTCCCTTTCTCTCTGTCAACATTTTCATTCTCTCTTCCCTCTATCTTTCATTTTGGGGGCATGTTGTATTAAGGTTCTTATCTGGCAATAAAAAATAAATTAAAAAAAACAATAAAAAAAGTACTATAAAATAATTTTACTTTAGGTAACATATTCTGAAAAATGGCATTTACACAAGCAAAGCCATGGGTAAAAAATTTTAATTTAAAATAAATTATGAATAATTCTGTCAAAATATATATATGCTTACCATTTTCCTTTTTCTCACTGGCAATAATCTTGTGGTCAATTATTTCCTAAAAAAGAATTACAAAGAAAATCAAAAGAAGTATTCCAAATGAAGGAAGAAATGTATAATGCAAATTACATCTCAAATATAAGACTCATTGGCATTTTTTCAGACTAATTGTTTTATGACATCTACCAAACAAAAGAAGAGATAAGATTTTCTGTAATCTCTTCATTTTTAATTTTAAAAACTATTTAATCTCAATCCACCATTCTCAAACTGATAAGTAATAACATTTTCCTAAAACTAAAAATACAAACTTCTCAATGGCTGTATACTGTATTGCTGAGGCTTTTGCTTATAAATAATAAATAAATAAAATCTGACTTCTTATATCTTTTAAAAGAATAAACACAGAAGAGAAAAGTTATACATAAAAATTTTACCATTTTTAAAAGACTGTCAATCTGTTCATAATTTCTGCTTACATTAATTTTAATGAATCTATTTTAATCTTTTAATCATCCTGAATGAAACATAATAAAATTATGTTATGTTAACTCTAAATCCAAATGACCTATTAACCTAAAGGTTAATTTGAACGAGTCTATTTTAATCTTTTAATCATCTTGAAGAAAACATCAAATAAACTTATGTATTATTAACTAAAATCCCAAGTGATCTAGTGGGGATGTAAAAGTTAGTGAACAAGTCTATTTTAATCTCTGGCCATGATAAAACAAAGAAACTTATAATAAAATTAGGCAATATTTTTTTAATTTTATATTTAATGCCAATGAACTTTGAGCAGGTGCAGTGTCATATATATATGGTCAACTTTATCAATCCATATGCCTATTATCCCCTGAGTTAGGGACTGATTAGTTTTTTCCTTAGTCTGTAACTTTATGCAGAGCAAGAGATTATTATTCTCTATCACTACCTCTGCCCTATGTACAAGGTATCAATATAAGCAATCCTGCCTATATTCTCATCTATTTATCTATCTGTCTGTCTAATATGGTATTATAACTTTATGAGTACATGTAATAAGATTGATGTTCTTCCTTAGCAATATTGCATTATGACTTTATGCAGAGCAAGAGATCAGAGATGTGTGTTACTGTTAGTACAAGTGTCCTATGTAAAATAAGAGATTGTTGTTCCATTGTGCAGAATCAAAGAATAGTATTCCACATTATATCTATTGCCCTATAAGCTTTACATAGTTCACCTCTTCTTTTAATGCATTATTATAACATTTTTTTAAAGTATCGAAATTTTTTTTTAAAAACACATTTTTAAAATGGCAATAAATAATAAAAATAAAAATGAATTTTTCACTGATGCTATTACAAAAACAAATATATGTTAATATACAGTAGTAGTTAGAGAATGAAATACAAGCACACATCACGATCTATACTACTACTAGTAAGGGTTAAGCCAAAGGGTTCAGTATAGATAAGGAAAGCAGAGATCTCATGGAAAACAAAACAGTTTACCAGGAGAATATGTAGGGGGGGAAAAAAAAGATCCATTTGTCATATTTAGCAATTCAGCAGATGTGCATTTTCTAGTCACCTAGGCCCTAGATGAAGATGAGCCATTGAAAATGACCCCCAAAAAGTGTATAAGTTCAAATATTTTTTTTAAAACCTTATGTTTTCTCTGTGTAACTAGTGCAAAAAGTTAATTCTCCACATGGAAGATAAATGGTCACCTGATTAGTGACAAATCAATTGTCTGCTCCTCAAACTAAAGTTGTGGAATCTGGCAGGCTTAGGTACTTATGTGCTGCTTCTGTTATTATTTTTGGACTGATTGGAGATGAACATGAAGTAATATTTTGCAAGCTTGGATATTCAGTGATTGCTGAAATTTTGTCAAATACATTTTTGTACTCTCTTCATAATTCAGCTTTAAACACAGCTCACCATCTTTAAAACTAAGTTTTGACACAGCTTATCCTCTTTATAACTCAGTAACCCTCTTTAAGACTCATTTGTTTTTTAAATATATCCCACCATTGTTTAAACATTGCAGTGTTACACTGATTTGTGAAAGTAAGTTGGATATACCTCACAGTATACTAAATCAGCCCCATACTCCAAAGCCAACAGCCTCATGGGAAGAGCACAGACACGCACCATTGGAGCCAAGATGATCTTGTTAGTGAAATTTGATGACATTTTCCTACAACAAAATACAATTATCCCATTCTTAAATGGCATTTAAACTTTTAACAATTTTAAGATATTATGTATAATAATAATTAATATATAAACAATACATTTAACATATTAGTATTTCTTTTTATTATTACTATTACATGTTATATACACAATATGCATGTATTGTGAATATATAAATTAGTATTATTCAGTACTAGTGTAGATATAAATAAAATTAGACAATAATGTATAATCTATTCATTCACAGATAGCACTAAAGTGATGTATTTTGACCAATATTTAACTTAAACAAATGTACTGTCCAAACTAGCAGAGTTCTTTACCAAATATTTAATTGATTAAAAAATTTATTAACTGACAGATTTAATTTGATAAAACGTCAGGTATGCGCGCCGGTGAATATTGTTTACTATTTGAGTTACATTATGATATTTGCTATAGAATTTTTTTTTTTAATTATGTACCTATACCGTATACGAGTCCAAAATCTAAATCGAACATCAATCGAACAAATACATGTGATTTTAAAAAAATATATCCGATTTTAATTTAAAGAACAAACAACATCTGTAAAATTCATGCACTTACAAAACAATCGGCTAACATTGGCTTGAAAGTAGTCTGCATGATACATGTACTATTCGAAGTAGAGCAGGGTAGATCACTCTCTCCTTTTTTTCTCCTAGATAATTCTAGTGTTAGTGTCTGCCTGCAAGACATGGTTGAATAGTGATCACAAATGCTTGTTTAATTAATCTTTGACTCGAAAACCAATCTTTTTAACCGTATTTGGAATAACACATGGTAAATTTGTTAACGCTTTTTTTTCCAGTTGTTGTGGATTTTTTTTTTTTTTTTGCTTTTATGCAAAAAATATGCAAAATCACATTTCAGAATTTTTTTTAAATCTAAAGCAGTATTTTCGACCTTTGTGCACCAGCAAACCAGTGAAACTAGGAGAAAGATTTCGCGGACCGCTAAGGCCATTTATAAAAGTCATTATTTATATAGTATTTTGTGTGTTAGTTTTTAAGTCTAATATTTTAAAATCTAAATTCTATTATTTAAAATAACCAGAAAAAGAGCAGTAAACAAAAATCATTAAAAAAAAATATAGAACGTCTTGAACTTCTGAGAAAGCAATATTTAATTCAGATAAAGTTAGTTCGAAATCTGTTGCTGCTTCTTTGCTAGAATATTTGATAACAGGCTGTAGCGTTGTTTCTGAGAGATGAAACGCTGCATTGACATCCATTCGGTTTCTCTGTTTGGTTTTTATGACTGACAGGGCTGAAAACAGTCTTCTCACACAAATAGGTAGTCGAAAATGTGACCAACGCTTTATGGATATTCTTTTTTCAGTGTGATATCCAGATTTGAGGCAATGTCCTCTATTTTCACAACTACACCTGAGTTATGTCCAGGCATGCTCACAGCACTGTCCTTACACACTTGGACACATTTTCCCCAGTCTAAGCCCTGCACTCGAAAATACTCATCAAGAGCACTAAATATCTCAGAACTAGTAATCTGTCCAGGTAGTCAAGGCAAGAAAGAAGTTCTTCCCTAAAGTATTCATCTTCACTATACGTCACAAAGCAAAGTAGAATAGCATGGTTACTCATGTCAGTTGATTCATTAAGTTGAATCACAAAACATCTTGATTTGTTTATCCCCTCTATAGCTTGCTCTTCAACATCAGTGGCCATTTCAACAATTCTCCTCTGAATGTGTTGTCTGAAAGCATTTTTTAGTGGCTTGAGGACTAAAATTTCCCAAACAACATCTAAGAGTAAAATGCAAGGCTTTTCTAACTACTCAGCAATAATGAACATTTTTTTCATTTTAGAAATTAGATATTTGAAGACCAACTAAATAAGACATTTGAAGTAGTGACTTGTCACTAGTCATCATCTTTTTCCTTTGACTTTCATAACTTTTTCATGGACTGACAGAAAATTTCTGTAGACTGGCACCAGTCTGCAGATCAGTGATTTTCAACCACTGGTCTAAAGTTAGAAATAATTTTTTCCTGTTGACAGATTAGTGTTTGTGGAAACAGGTTTGCATTTATTTTGTAAAATTATTTCTATATTTTCCTTTTGTTGTTTATTACAGATAATATTATATGACTGTTTGAAAAACATTACTCATCAGAGAGCAATTTTACAGCATTTGTAATTAGAATTAATTGTTCTACATTCTAAATAGGCAATCAGAACGTTCTAAAAGATGTGCACAGTTGAAAAAAAATCAGTATGTCATTTTAAAACAAAAGATGGTATTTAAAAGGAAAAGATATCTCTAAAAGTAATAACTAATAGAAATAGTGGAGCATTATACCATCAAACTACCACATTCTTTAATTATTAAAGGAAATTTCCATTAACAGGTACATTAATGAAAGTTGTCCTGTTCGTTCTTGTGTGTTGTTGCATTGTATGAAATGATATGAATGATATTTTTATTAATGAATCAAACATTTAATAAACATGTGAATAGATGAGACCTCTTCATTTGCGTATATTTTTTCTTTTAATCTTCAGGCTGTTTTCAGATACGGTTCTAAAGAGTTTAAATGGTGAAAATGGATTGAAATTATAAATCTGTGGAAATTTAATGCTTACACTATTATAAGTAAAAGATTTCTGAATTTTCAACAAAAGGAGTTTCACCTATAGGTAGAAAGGAATGCATTTTGACTCCCAGAGAAACAAGGTTTATCAAAGAAACAAAAGCATTTCTCTTGAGGATTGAGGGTTTATCCTCGAAAGACATTTAACTCCCAGTTAAAGAAAAGAGGTTTATCTACTGCTGGAGACATTTTATTCCCAGTTAAACTAAGGTATAACTACAGTTGGAGGACATTTCATTCCCAGTTAAAGAAAAGGTTTATCTAAGGTTAGAAAACATTTCACTCCCACATTTTAAGAAAAAAGAGGTTTATCTACAGTTAGAGGACTTTCACTCCCAGTTAGAGAAAAGGGCTTATCTACAGTTGGAGGACATTTCATTCCAGTTCTATAGGAAAGAGGTTTTTTCTGGAGGTTTTGTCAACAAAAGGAAAGTGTTTCACCCATAGAGAGAGGATGTTGATAAAGACAGCATTTCACTCTCAGACAAAGAGTTTATCTGTAGTTTGTCTCCCTCAGAAGGACAAGAGCTTTATGTATACTTAGAGATTAAAATATTTCACCTAAGCTAGACAAAAGATGTATCTCTATTTAGAAATTAAGTCAGTTCACTGAAGATTAAAAAATTTAGAAAGGAGGGTATTTCACTTATATTTAAACAAGAGGTTCATCACCAGTTAGAAACTAAGAAAGGAATTGGTTCACTTCCATTTAGACGAGGTTTATTTGTGTTTGGAAATGAAGACATTTCACTTCCAATTAGATAGAGGTTATCAGTAGTTAGAAAGGATAGTATTTTACTTACTCTTAGACGAGGTTTATTTGTGTTTGGAAATGAAGACATTTCACTTCCAGTTAGAAAGAGGTTATCAGTAGTTAGAAAGGATAGTATTTTACTTACTCTTAGACAAGAGGTTTATTTGTGTTTGGAAATGAAGACATTTCACTTCCAGTTAGATAGAGGTTATCAGTAGTTAGAAAGGATAGTATTTTACTTACTCTTAGACAAGAGGTTTATCAGTAATCAGAAAGGAGGGCAGTTTACTTCCAGAGTTAGACAGGTTTATTTGTGTTTAGAAATGAAGGCATTTCACTTCCAATTAAACAAGAGATGTTTAAGCAGTTAGAAATGAACATATTTCACTACCAATTAAACGAGATATTTATTAGTAGTAAGACAAAGGTATTTGAATTTCTTTCTATGAGTACAGTATTACTAAGTTACTTCAAATGAATTAGTTTTTTTCTAATGCAATAGTATTTCACTACCAATTAAACAAGATGTTTATTAGTAGTAAGACAGGTATTTGAATTTCTTTCTACGAGTACAGTATTATTAAGTTACTTCAAATGAATTAGTTTTTTTCTAATGCAATAGTATTTCACTACCAATTAAACAAGATGTTTATTAGTAGTAAGACAGGTATTTGAATTTCTTTCTACGAGTACAGTATTATTAAGTTACTTCAAATGAATTAGTTATTTTTCTAATGCAATAGTATTTCACTACCAATTAAACAAGATGTTTATTAGTAGTAAGACAAAGGTATTTGAATTTCTTTCTACAGTATTGCCAGTTTACTTGTGCAGTATTCCTGCCACATTACTGCTACATGTAATTTAATTCCTATAATCAATATTCCTGTCACATTACTACTAATTTAATTCCTTTACAGTATTCTTGTCAAAATATTGCTAATTCCATGATTATAAATTTATATATTTAGTTGATCACTAATTTTATATCTTATTTCTAAAGATTCTTCTTTTTTTTTCATCTCAGTTCTTGTGAAGTCTGACAGTGACGCATTAAGCTCTTGCCTGTCAGGTTGTTTTGCCACTCAGTGATAATTGAAGGGTGAGCTTACTAAAAAATGAAAAGTGGCTTTAATTATGAATGGATTTTGAAAATATAAATTGTTACCTATGCTAAATATATCAAATAATTTAAAAATTATTATTTTAAAATATTTAAAATTAAAAAATAAATATATAAATTATAATAAAAAGTTCCCTTACCTTTCGATAAATATGATGATTTTTTTTTTCAAGAAATGCAAGGTGAAAAAATCATTACACTGTCATAAGAAAATGTTCACACTATCTCTTTTTCAAAAAGCAAATGTAAGTCCAACTGCTAACTGAAGTCCATTGTTGATTATTAGACTAAAACATTTTGTCTTCAGAAACTCCAGAAGAAATGACCAATTTCAAAAGAATTTTTGAATAAACAAATACAAGTGAAATAGCACAATTTATATTACAAGTCCATTGTTGATTAGATGCAAAAGTACTATTTATTCTGCTTAATTTTCAGTCCTAATATATTTTCTAAATGAAAATTATTTCTTCAAGTTGAATATAGTCCATCTGCATGCTTGCCAATCCCCACCATTTTGAAAACAACTGGTCGGGTTTGGGCAAAATAGGAACAGGTAATTATTTATTTTCAATGAAAATTTCTGATGAATAATACTGCTGAATATTTCTGTTAAATAAAATAGAAGAATCATCTGTTTCAAGTTTGAATTTGGCTATAGAGCTGTCACAGACTGTCAATGCATTCGAGGTCCCATGACTTGCAAGATTTCCATGCTGGTAAATCCCAATAGGTGACCCCCCAAAACAGCTGTTCTTCATCACACAAGCAGACTAAATAAAACTATCCAATAGTAGAAGTGATACAGATTACCTGTTAAATCAAACAGATATTAGATTCACACTGACTCATTTGAAAGAATAAAAATAAGCATGCATGCATCTGGGACCTATATGTCCATCCCTGTGGGACTAGTGCATTAAATTAGCATCTCTTTTGTTTGATTTTGATTAGCCTTTTAATAAAGTGATGTTTAATCACTTATTTAGATAAGATTACTTTAGTTATATGTTCCTGCTTATAGATAACAATACAGTTAATGTTTTACCTTTTCCATATCTGTATTTAAAGGAAGTAAGAACACCTTATTTGTTATTACCAGGATCAGTTCCTATAATGCCTGCTGGAAAACCACTTGTTGGTATGGTGTGCCTTGTGACAGGAGCATCCAGAGGAATTGGAAAAGGAATTGCTCTTCAATTGGGATCTGCAGGTGCCACTGTTTACATAACAGGTAAGACTGTTGTCATTCTTTACAAGACAGGTGCCACTGTTTACAAAATGGTTATGACTGGTGGCATTCTTTAAATTTCAAGTAAGACTGGTGTGACTGTTTTTGTTATAAATAAGATAGGTGTGTCACTGTTTTTATGACAAACAAGATATTTTCCACTGTTTAAATACAAATAAAATTAACCAGTAAGAATTAGGATAGGTTTAAGCAACAAATAAGACAAGTATTGCAATTTTCATAACAGGTGTAACAGGTCTTGAGATTCATGGATTTAGTGGAAACAGAATTGCAAACTTAATTAACTGCTTTCCTTTCACACATGATTGCATAAAACTACACACATTTACATTAAAATAAAATATTTAGAAATGGGTGGTAGAAATAAAATATATTTTCATAGTGATTCATAAATGTTTCTGTGGATTATTTCTGAGAATATTAAAATATATACGATCCCGCTAAGGACGACTTCTTCTTTGCCTATGTGTGTGATAAAATTGATGCACAGGTGCCACCATATTTGTTTATACCTTAGGTTCGCTGCTAGCGAAAGTTAGAGCTAGTAGGGTGTTGCTCCAGTAGTTCTGACCTAATTTAGGCGGCGCGCATCCAAGGCTGCAGTCGTGAAACACTACATAGCGCTTAGAAGCCAACTAAGCTAGTTGGCACCCAGTTTAGGTTGAAAACCGGGCTAGTTGGCTGTCGTGAAACCGAGCCCTAGAACATAATTCACTTACTTACCATTCACTTACATTATATAATTAGGTTCATTTTACACCAATTCTTTTAGTGTCTGAAACTTCTGGAATATGACCCTGGCAGAAACTGAGGGCTACCTGTAGAACACTAATGTTGAACAGTGATATCACACATATTGACTTCCAACTAAGCCAGTGTGCGTGACAGTTTCAGAATCAGCCAACAACCTAGTACTTTATATAGTAGGATGTTAACTTTATTTCTTTTTTAAAACTCTTCCAGAATCATATCATTTCTGTCAAAAAGAGAATAATGTCAATTCAATAATCATATCACACTAAGCTTAATAACATAATAATTTGCCTTTGAAATTACAGCCAACCTAGTAAATTTTATTTACATTTCAGCCCTCCTAGTAAATTACATTCACATTAAAACCTGCCTGGTAAATTACATTGAAATCTCAGCCTGCCTAGTAAATTTTATTTACATTTCAGCCCTCCTAGTAAATTATATTGACATTAAAACCTGCCTGGTAAATTACATTGACATTACATCCAGCCTGCTAAACTACATTGAAATCTCCGCCTGCCTAATAAATTATATTTACATTACAGCTCCCTGGTAATTATATTGACATAGCCCGCCTAGTGCAGCTTATAAAGTTATAGTACAATAAAACCAAGGATGTTAAATCCTCTCAGGCAGAAAGAAACAAAAATATGTGTAGTTGACTTATTCTTTTTTATTAGGTCATACTTATTTGCTCAGGCATTGCAATTAAAGTGGTTTTGGGACACTAGTATTTAAAACTATTTAAAAATATTTAATTAATGTTTTAGCTTTGGCATTATATATATATTATCACCTTCAATGAATTCATAGTTTGATTGATACTTTAATGAATAAACTTACCATATTTTCAACGGATCAAGAACAACACTCAGTGGAAAGAATAAATTTGAAGGCTGTTTTATTGATTTTTCAACAAACAAGAATTTATTATAATGAAAGAATATGCAGAGATGTGTAGATACATATCTGTGTTTTAAAATGTTCACTTGTCTTCATCAGATGACTTAATTATTTTTTTTAATGATTCAATCAACACAGATAAAGCAGCATATAGAAAAGGGTGATTATTTCTCATTGCTTTTCATTTTGTTTATAGGGTTCAGTGCCTTGTAGTTGTATTCTTTCATTTCATTTACTTGAGTTCTTTTTTCCTTTCTTTTAAAAGTTCTGATTCTTTTATTTACGATAGTTTAGCTTTGAAATATTATTTTATTTTATTTTAATGATTTCTGTCTTGTGGCAGAGAATATAGCAGAAACTTGAAATATTTGTTTACTTTCTAGTTACTGAGATTAATTACAGGTAAACACGTATTGTCAAAGGAAAATGAGTTCCATATATATAGAAGGAAACTGAAAATTTTGATTAAAATTATTTATTGGTAATAAAAATAAAACCATTAAACAAATTGTTTATCAGTATCATCACAACACATTTTATTCTTGGTCATCCCCTAATATTTATACATATAATGAAAAAAGAAAAATTGCAGTATGCTTTCACATTAGCATCACATTAATGAGTTGTATTTCTCTCCAAAACAATAGGACTCTAAAAACTAATATTACCATATCTATTCAAAAAGGAAACAGATATTGCTATCTCAGACCTGGTCATCCAGTGATTCTGAATTCTGTTTACACAGCTGGTGAAGAATTTTGAATCTTTGGATATTGACAGATTGGCATACAGGTAATCAAAAGGAAAAAAAATAATTAGGCAGTAATTATCTCAAGGCTACATTCTTTTCACTGCTACTTTCATATATTAGTTATAGGGTAGCAGTTCCTTTAAGTAAATATACTCTACTTTAAATTTACAGTCTGGTGTAAAGTTTCTTAATATACTGTAAATTCATGGTCTGCTGTAAATTTACATAGTCTACCATAAATAAAATAGAAAAAGCTAATACTTATGCATGCTGAATAATTTTCAGGCCGCACATTAAAGAAAAAAGATGATGACCCAGTTGGTGGAAGCTTGGAGGAAACTGCTGATGAAGTAAGTTAAATGTGACACTTGTCAGTTAAAATGTGGCGCTTAACGGTTAAAATGTGGTCCTTGTCACTTAAATGTAGCACTTGTCACTTAAAGTGTGGTACTTTGCAGTTAAAAGTCACATTTGTCAGTTAAAATGTGACACCTGTCATTTAAAAAATGTGGCGCTTAACAGTTAAAATATGGTCCTTGTCAGTTAAAATGTGATGTTTTGCTGGGAGCTAGGGCAAGATGTTAATTCTGCACCATCCCTGGCTGCCTATAACCTTAGGCTAATCCCCAAGACACACCTTCTGGCTGGCCACATGTGTTAGAAAGATGAACGATCGATAATGTAGAATAGAGGAGTGATAGTTCTAAAAGATAGCTCAAGCCCCCTGATACACACTGCCAAGATAATTAAATACAGGTGACAGACTACCACACATAACATTTAAGTGAGTCACACTAACACAAGTGGTCTAAGTATCAACAATAAATGTATTCAACAAGAAATAACATAAGAGCATGATTACATGTAGCAAACATTTTCAGTTTAGAGTTTATACGTATTTAAGTTCATAATCATGTGTGGTGTCATAAGAACATTCGTTTGAGTTCTATGGCACTGTAGTAGTTATTGGGTTCATTTGTATGAGCGAACTATAAATAAGTTTATAAGAGAACGCTGAATGCTTCTGAGTGAACTCCAGAAGTACTTTGGTTAAAGTTCGAGTGAATTTGATTGTATTTTGACTGAAGCTGTGTGGTTGTTGGCTTTATAAATACATAACTTTAGGTCATCCCTGATGTGTCTTCTGGGTCCCAATGAATATCAGCAAACACTCACATTGTCCGTTGAACTGGTCCTTGGCTCTGGTGTTGCTTTGCAGTGCAATACTCATCAGAATTATATGGAATTACCCTAGTATATAGTAACAGATTTACATAAACTTACTTGTCCATAGATTTATCACAAAACTATGTGGAGTTACACTAGTAACAGACTTACATAAACTTACTTCTCCAGAGACTTATCATAAAATTAGGCTTACATAAACCATAGACCTGTCACAAATTATGTAGTTATACTAGTAAAAGACACATAAACTTCTCCATATGGAGTTACACTAGTTATGGACTTACATAAACTTTCTTGTGTCCATAGACTTATCACAGAATTATATGGAATTACACTAGTTACATGCTTACATAAACTTTCTTGCCTATAGACTTATCACAAAATTATATGGAATTACACTAGTTACATGCTTACATAAACTTTCTTGTCTATAGACTTATAACAAAATTATATATAGTTACACTAGTTACAGACTTACTTAAACTTGTGTTAACAAAATAATTTTGATGCTTGTGAACAGGTGAACGCACGTGGAGGGACATGCATACCTGTCCAGTGTGATCATTCTAAAGATGATGACATCAAGAAACTGTTTAAGCTTGTGGCCACTGAGCAAAATGGTCAGCTTGATGTCCTTGTGAATAATGCTTATAGTGGTGTCCAGGTAAGACATATAAACAAGGTAAATGCACACAGACAGAAAAGTAACAGCTAAATAATTCATACAGACAACTAAGATAAACACCCACACACAGAAGTAACAGTTAAATATTCATACAAACTAATAAGATAAACACCCACAGACAAAAGTAACAGCTAAATATTCATACAGACAAATAAGATAAACACCCACAGACAGAAGTAAGAGCTAAATATTCATACAAACTAATAAGGTAAACACCCACGGACAGAAGTAACAGATAAATATTGGTAAATACCCACTAAAGTAAGAGCTAAATATTCATACATACTAATAAGGTAAATACCCACGGACAGAAATAACAGATAAATATTGGTAAATACCCACAAAAGTAACAGCTAAATATTCATACAAAATAATAAGGTAAACACCCACGGACAGAAGTAACAGATAAATATTGGTAAATACCCACAAATGTAACAGCTAAATATTCATACAAACTAATAAGATAAACATCTACAGGCAGAAATAATAGCTGTATATTCCAAACAACAAAATACCTCAACATTCAGCAATCAAAATACCTAAATAGACAAAGCAACTAATCATTTCGACATAACTAAACAGTTCTCATTAACTATTAAGACAGGCAAAACAGTTAAACATTCATACAAAATACTTAAGCAGCCAGATAGACATAAAGTTAAGCATTCAGGCAGACAAATTAGATAAATATTCAAAATAGAATAATAGAATAATATTTAGAACAGAAAAAAATTAAAGCTTCAAAAGAAATACAAACACACAATGTCCTGATGCTTCTAAGAAAAGGTATCCGAAACAAGATAAAGTAATGTGTTGCATCAGTCATTCAAAATAAGCCAGCTTTTAAGATTCTATGCACACAGCTGAAAACAAGACAAAACAAATAAGCAGCCAGCAGACTCATCAGATAAGAACCAACAAAAAACAAAAAGAAGAAATGGTGAGCACTCTGACAAAAAACACTCATTACTGAATGAAGTAAATTGTTGAAGTTTTTGTTGCTTGACTCAGTTTTATTTTACCAGTAGACAGACCTGATAGGTTACCTGCATGTTTTCGTTGTTCCTCTTGTAACAATTGATTCTCCCTGCTAAATTTTCCTCAGTCACTTTTGTAACAATTAAATCTCCCTAATAAGTTGTTTTAGATTTCACTCACTCTTGTTGTAACAATTGAATCTCTCTGCTAAGGCATGAATTGTCAAGCTTAATTCTTGTTGAGCTTACACAGTTCATCACCACTCATTCAGTAGGTGAGGCATCATGAAATTATTTTTTAGTACATCAGAGATCAAAGCTAAAAGATTAGAACAAGAGATCAAAGCTTAGAACAAGATATTGATAAAAGATTAAAACAAGAGATCAAAGACAAAAGATTAGAACAAGAGATCAAAGCTAAAAGAATAGAACAAGAGATTGAAGCTAAAAGAATAGAACAAGATATCAAAGACAAAGGATTAGAACAAGAGATTGAAGCTAAAAGATTAGAACAAGAAATCAAAGCTAAAAGATTAGAACAAGAGATAGAAGACAGATGATTAGAACAAGAGATCGAAGACAAAAGATTAGAACAAGAGATCAAAGCTAAAAATTAGAACAAGAGATCAAAGCAAAAAGATTAGAAGAGGTCGAAGTGAAAAGATTAGAACAAGAGATCGAAGCTAAATGATTGAAACAAGAGATCGAAGCTAAAAGATTAGAACAAATGATCGAAGCTAAAAAGATTAGAACAAGATATTGAAGGTAAGTACTGATGACTAGTTCTCTGATTATTTCTTCCTGAATTCCGTTGTAAGTCTGAGGGACTTTCGCTAGATCCATCCATTTTTGGAAAAGATCTGACATGCCTAAAATATTGCACGTATGTTGTTTCACTGCTTGCCTGAATTTTCACCTATATGTTTCAGCAGTGAGTTTGGAACACTTGAATAGAGCAGCTTTTACCTTATCAAAATCCTGATTCACTATTTTCCAGTTTATTGTATTCATCTTTTGCACTACCCTGTAATAACCCTGATAAATGAATGGCCTATATTTAATGAGGAATTTTGTTAGCTTGGGTGATTTTTTTCAAAAATGATTAGGAAAGTATCTATGCAGTCTTTCTGTTCATCAAATGGCAACATATTCATTCCCATAGGCAACTTTCTCACCTAAGCCCTGAGATATCACCAAAATGAGAACTCCCCTCACTATCTTCCTGACTCTCAATCTCTAAGCACTTTAAGGCTAGAATATGTTCCTGGTCTAGTCATTTGGCATTTAAGTTCCTTTTCAGGTTCTATTATTCCACTACATCCAATATACATTGTAATAAATCAGCAAGGCTACAATAAATACACAGCATGTGTTTAAGTTTAACATTACATATTTTCTATTGCCTCCAGATCATCATGAAAGAAATGGCATCAATTTCATGCAAAAATCAATAAAAGAATACATTACTATATCTACAACATTCTTAATACAACACATATATAATAGTTTGAGAATTCTTTATGCTTACCTTCTCTGTTGTAAATGCAGGCTAAAAGTCGTCATCCATGATCAGTTTCTCAACCATGATGTATAGGTATTGTTCACATGGATAACTTTTTAGCACAGTTTCAGTTCTACTTATAGAGTTACTCATGCCCTCAATTTCTATAAATTTAACCCATGTCACCAACAGGAAAACATATCTCCATATACGGACATCGAGTGTCCATCAACAAGTTACTTTCTGTTATCTCTCATCATTCTTCACCTTTTGACTGTCCACGCGATGATTGAGTGACCTATATCCTTGGCATTTAACAAAGGCAGGTATTGCACCACTGTTTTTAAGACTGGATTTATGGTACGGTACTCATCATAGGAAAAAATGAAAAACATAATTAAATAAAATTGTTAATTAAATCAGGCATAATTTGCTGAGACTTCTCTAACACTAATCATTTATCTCCCTTAGGAACTTAAGTGGAGTTCCTTTGATCTTGGTTTGTATGTGGAAAACAAGTCATACTTTTAAAGTATGCATATCTGATAGGTATTCAGCAAAAACTTATTTCTTATAAATGTTCAGTGAATGTTCTTGCTATATAGGTAGAAGAATGGATGTCTGGATGAAGCAAAATCTGGATTAGAGAGATACTCCGACACATGGAAAGTACCAGCTGAAATTACCAAGACTAATACATACATTACAAATGTGGATTAGAGAGATACCATTGTAGACTCCGACACACAGAAAGTACCAGCTGAAATTACCAAGACTAATACATACATTACAAATGTGGATGAACAACTGAGGGATGAGTGAAAGAGTTATGCATTGTGCAGGTGTTGTTTGGTTAAACAGTCAATTCTGATCAATGTACTATCTAAATTAAATGGCAGTGCTAAGTTTTAGTGAAATTACACTAATTTTATAAAAAGATATGGAAATGGAGAGGCTTGAATAAGAAGTTACTCAATTTATTTTTAGAACTGAAACATATTATCAATAATTGCTTTAGAATATTGTTGGAATTCCTGAAAAAATGTGAACGTTCCTTATTATTTATCACCTATTGCTTTAGTTCATTATTTAGCTTACCTCTTGAAAGGATGTTTTCTTACTATTGGTTGCTTTTCACCAGTCACTTGCTGAGAATTACAAAAAACCTTTCTGGGAACAAGATCCCCAAATGTGGGATGAAATCAACTCTGTTGGCCTGAGGTACATCATAGTAGACTGATAAATTAGTTTTAGTTTGAATGTTCATGAATACATTTTTGTGTTTGTATCTCACTATATGTGTTACGTGTTTGTACAAGTTCTATTTTATCTCACTATATACGATACATGATTCTATAAGCTGTTTGTATCTTGCTGTATATGATACATGTTTGTACAAGTTGGCTGTATCTCGCTATATATGATACATGTTTTACAAGTTGTGTTTGCATCTCACTATATACAATATATGTCTGTACAAGTTGTGTTTGAATTAAAATTTTGATCATAGTAAATAAATTTGAATATTGATTTCAAACCTTAAGAAACTATGGGTCACTGCCAATTTAAGTAAGAAGTATTAGTCAAGAAATGATCAGATATGTTTTATTGTGCTATATCCATTAAAGCCTCAGAATGACATTCAAAGTTTAGAAAATAGATTGCTATCACTTACAGTGGAGAACAGATCACTTATACCTGGAGAATAGATAGTTCTTGATGCATTGCTTTGCCAGAAGCCACTACTCTTGATGCATTGTTTTGTCATGAACCCTGCTCTTGATACATTGTTTTGTCATGAACCCTACTCTTGATGCATTGTTTTGTCATGAACCCTACTCTTGATACATTGTTTTGTCATGAACCCTGCTCTTGATACATTGTTTTGTCATGAACCTTACTCTTGATACATTGTTTTGTCAGGAACTATTCCCTTTGATGCATTATTTTGCCAGGAACCATTACATTTGCTCAGTGTATGCTGCTCGACTCATGGTTCCACGAAAAAAGGGCTTGATAGTCAATGTGTCTTCAGCTGGTGGTCTTTTCTACATCTTTAACGTGGCTTATGGCATTGGAAAAGAAGCAGTAAGTGCTGTGTTTATGTGAATGGTAGATATATGTGTGTTTGTGTTGAATGATGAATAGATGTGTTTGTGTGAATGGTGGATAGAAGTGTGTTCCTGTTTGTGTGAATGGTGGATAGATGTGTGTTCCTGTTTTATGTATATGGTAGATAGATGTGTGTTCCTGTTTTATATGTATGGTAGATAGATATGTATTCCTGTTTTATGTATGGTAGATAGATATGTGTTCCTGTTTTATATGTATGGTAGATAGATATGTGTTCCTGTTTTATATGTATGGTAGATAGATATGTGTTCCTGTTTTATATGTATGGTAGATAGATATGTGTTCCTGTTTTATATGTATGGTAGATAGATATGTATTCCTGTTTGTATAAATGTGTGACAGATGTGTGTTCTTGTTTGTGTTAATGTGGATAGATGTGTGTTCCTGTTTTTGTGAATGTTGCATAGCTGTGTGTTCCTGTTTGGGTGAGTCTGTTAGCATGCCACTCACTACACAATTTAATAATGGTTGGGTTTGTTAGCATGTTACTACATGATTTACTAATGACTGGGTCTATTAGCATGCCACTACACGATTTAGTAATGTTTGGGTCTGTTTGCTCAGTTGGCTATAGTTGGCTCAGTAATAGCTGTTACATATTATTTTAACTTTTTTCAAAAGTTCAGTTTACATATTTTTAAAGAAAACTAAGAATCTGTGATTACTATACTTTTGCATGTTATAAATATTTTTATTATTGCTATCTCTTAAACCACTTTTCATAAAAGCATTTATGATGTCAATCATTCTAGAAAATGTGATCCAATATAGCTTGAAAAGAATTTATTACATGTACTACTATCAGGTTATATGAGTTCCCAGAATAAAACATCTCTAATTTCCTTATGACAGATATCATTTGTAAATGATAGCCTTCAGCGTGTTAATTCAAAATTAGAAGATAGTAAAGGCCTTTGATGTTTAGACAAGTGTGTAATATTCACAAATAAAATATATGAAAGATCAAGAGGTTAGATTATAATTTTCAATATTATCAGTCAGAAATAATATAAATTTCTTCCATGAATTTTTACAGCAAATGAATTAGTGTAGAATTTCTTGATTAATACTTTATTTCTTCAAATCCTTGGCAATGACACACAAATGTAAGGAAATTGGGTCCTACAGCAGGTGTCAGTGGTGGTAAGAAGTGGTTGATGGAATTAGTTGGGTAGAACTAAAAAAGAATCTAGAACACCTTTGCACTAAAACATATGTTAAAAACTCATGACTTAGGGTGAGAAGCAATTGTGGTAAGAAAAATTAAAATTGTGGTAAAATTAAGTGGGTAATGAGAGAATGAATATATATATATATATATATATTTTTTTTGGGGGGGGGGGGTGGAATTGAAAATTAGGAAGATAATCTTCTAGGTCTAGGTACATTCATGTAATAATTGTATCAAAAGAATCACTGAAACACGTTCAAAGGACCTTAGTTTATTGAAATGATATACAGGGTGGCCCAAAAGTAGGTTTACAGTTATTAAACTACCTTTTATATGGTTGAAGTTACTTGCTTAGTAATACCAATATAAAACAATGTTGAAGGAGGACAATTTGAGCATCTGAGAGATTAAATTGTTTATGTTTATGTTTATGTTAACAGGTATAACAAATTTCCCACTGTTCTAGTGTCGAATTTTCAAATAAATAGTCTACGGGATAACTGTAAACCTACTTTTGAGCCATACTGTATAGTACATACAAACTTTGTGCTGAAAGAAAATGTTTAAATTTAATGTTTATGTTGTCAAGCAGTATAAGCCCACTGCACCAAACATTACTTTAAAGTTGTGTAATATATTTCTTAAGCAGTAGACATACTATTAAGCCCACCAATGCATAACTTTTTTTTTTAAGCAGTGGACTGATATTGTGATAGGCTCAGTGAAGCATGACCACACCAAACATAACTCTTAAGTTGTGTAATATTTGCATTGTCAAACAGCTGACTGATATTGTGAAAGGCTCAGTGAAGCATGACCACACCAAACATAACTCTTAAGTTGTGTAATACATGTATTTGCATTGTCAAACAGTAGACTGATATTGTGATAGGCTCAGTGAAGCATGACTGCACCAAAACATTACTCATAAGTTGTGGCATCATTCAGACTATGATGCGAGTCATTTTTTCCATTTCACCTCATATTTGTTGTTGTCGTAAAGTTGTGTTTGTTTTATCCTGACTTTTGGTTGATCCATTGCTATATATATTAATGTCAAATAGTTTCATTGTTTGTATTTTTCACTTATTTGTTTCCTGTGCTGGTGTTATGTTGTTCATTTCTGATTGCTGCTATTCATTAAAATGAAGAAATAAATAAATATACACTTTATATTTAACTTCATTTACTATAAAGGGTATATTTCAGAATCATAGAAATAATTCTTCTAAAATTCATAAAATAATAATCACAAAAAAAAAATAACTCAAGACTGTTAATATGTGTCAGTAGCTCCAGAGAACAAATGTGTATTATCAAATTTCCTTTCACCATGCTTTCATGAGAGTCACTGGGTTCCAGCTCATTGAACCTATCAACATATACAGATTTAGTACAAAGTACTTTTTGCTGGTGCTAATTTTGCACAGGAAACAATTCTTGAACTTATCAACATATACATATTTAGTGAGAAGTGCTTTCAACTGGTACTAATTTTGCAAAAGAAAACAGTTCTTGAACTTTTCAACGTACATGTATTTAGTGAGAAGTGCTTTTAACTGGTGCTAATTTTGCACACAGAAACAGTTATGGTTGGTAAGCTATGGGAGCGTTGCACCTGTAATAACATAATGAAATGTTATGTTACACATGTTAATAGTATTGTGTATGAAGAAAAAGTTGTGGTGTGTAGGCATAGGGTAGACTGAGATAATGTTACACATGTTAATAGTATTGTGTATGAAGAAAAAATTGTGCTGTGTAGGCATAGGGTAGACTGTGAGAATGTTAAAACATGTAAAAGCATTGTTATAGAGTTGTGGTGTGTAAAGATAGGAGTAGGCTGGGGGAATGTTACACATGTACTGGCATTGTGTACAAAGAAAGAGTTGTGGTTGTGGTGGGTAGAGGTAGGGGTAGGCTGAGGGAATGTTACACATGTACTGGCATTGTGTACAAAGAAAGAGTTGTGGTTGTGGTGGGTAGAGGTAGGGGTAGGCTGAGGGAATATAACAACTTTAAGTGTGTGACTTGCTTGTCCTATATTGTACTGTTTGTCCTGTATTGTATACTTTTGTCCTATATTGTACTGTTTGTCCTATATTGTACTGTTGTCCTATATTGTACTGTTTGTCATATACTGTACTGTTTGTCCTATATTGTACTGTTTGTCATATACTGTACTGTTTGTCATATATTGTACTGTTGTCCTATACTGTACTGTTTTTCACTGTTTCACCTAATGAGCTAGATCTTTTAAGCCTAGTGTCATAAGTTAGGGTTTTATTTTGAATTTTTTGCATTCTTATTTATTTCAAGTGAATTGTGGAAAAGCATATTAGCCTGGGTTCATTAAAAACATTATTCATCATAAGCCTATCATGATACATTTCTACAGATTGGCCAATATCTATGTGACAAGTTTCACTAACCTTTAAAGTAATTCTTCTACTCTGTCCTACAAATTTCAGATTAAAATAAAATTATACTGTCAGGTATTTGCTTTTTTTTTTTTTTAGAATGCTGTTGTTGTACATACTTTTATTACTGTTAGCAATGTACATTATTGTCATACACTTTCAGATCTGTATTTATTTAATCTTAACCTAACTTTGCTAATGATAGATGTATAAACTTAATTTTGCCAATGGATTTCAAATCTAACTTGGTTTATGAGTGTATGAATTTAACTTTGTTAATGGATATTTAAACCTAATCTTGCTAATGGATATTTAAACCTAATTTTGCTAATGGATATGTATAATCCTAACTTTGCTAATGGATTTAAACCTAACTTTGCCAATAGATATTCAAACTGAACTTTGCTAATGATTATACCAGCCTAACTTGTTAATGGATATACAAGCCTAACCTTTTGCTAACAGATGTTCAAATTAACTTTGTTAATGGATATTCAGACCTAAGTTTGTTAGTGGATATTGCAAATGGATACACAAATATAACTATTCTACTTGATATAAAAACTTAACTTTACTAGTACAAGCTAACTATGCTACTACAAGTACTAGATATTCAAACCTAACTTTGCTAATGAATGTACAAACGTATCTATGCTAATGAATTTACAAACCTTACTTTGCTAATGGGTGTACAATATTATTTTGATAATGAATGCACAAACTTACTATGCTAATGACTTTACAAACCTAACTTTACTAATGAATATACAAACCTGACTACACTAATGAATATACAAACCTGACTACACTAAAGGATATACAAACCTGACTACACTAATGGATATACAAACCTGACTACACTAAAGGATATACAAACAGCTTTTCTGTTGGAAGTTAAAACCTAACTGCTAATAGATATACAAACTTAGCTTTGCTAATGAGTACACAGACAATTTTGCAAATGAATATACAAACCTATGTTAATGGATATACAAATAAGTTTTCTAATGTTTCTTAAAGTGCCTATTTCCTGAAACAACTAACCATTCTACTGCTTTCGTGTATAGTGTGATCGAATGGCTGCAGACTGTGCCAAAGAACTACGTAAACATAATGTTGCTTTTGTCTCCCTATGGCCTGGTACTGTGCGCACTGAGAACATACAGTACTTTTTAAACCAAAGAGCTTTTGGGGATGATGCCTCGTTAGTAAGTATTGGACTTTTTTTGCTTGAACCTTTATTACCCAAAATTTTATTTTACAGTGCTAAAATGAGCAACACTTACTGTGTTTAAAGCTGATATAACTTTTTAAATTATTCAATAAATCATGAAACATTCATAACTGGATATAAATTAATGAGACATTCTTTGATAGATTATATAACTAAAATTGTATTCAGTTGTGGAATATGAGAAATATTTTTGATAAAAATGTTATGTACTTATAACTTTTGTATATTTATTGAATACATATAGTTGTGTACTTTTTAAGTGTATGGATCTTGTAAGTATAAGTATGTGGAACATACTTTTTTCACTAATTCAGTGGTTGCAGCATACAAAAGTTTGATTCTTGTATACAGCTTAGTTGCATAGCCACAACATAAGAAAAAAGCAATCATTACTGCCGTCCTATAATAAAATCTAAAAAATATGCAAACTTTTGAAGAAAGAATAACTTTTCTCTATAAATAGGCAATCAGATAACAATTAGTTAAAGTTTCTATAATTTAGTATAAAGTGATGAAAATTTACAAATTTGTCATGAATCGGTTTTACATTTGTCTGAAAGGTGATGATTACAAACACAGTTCTTTACTTAGACCCTATTACCATTTTAGTGTTTGTTTTTAAGAAAACAATATTAAATGAACATTCCAGTTTTTTTAGAATTCCATAATTCAGTAAAACAATTTCCTAAAGTGTTTTATCTTGGAAGATGTTCTCATTTTAAATCTGAAAAAGTTAGTACACGTGTACAGGATTTTCCACTTTATCTTTTTTTATTGATATGTTTTGATTTGCAGAATGCTACAAACAAATATTCATAATGATCAGAAATGCTAATATAAATGTCACTTCAAACAACCAGGTCCACTTTAAATTCTTTGAGTATACTTTGTACCAGCATTGCAGAGAATTGCAGGAGTTTCAAAAGATAGTCGTGCAGTTTTAAGTGATAGTCTAAGTGATAGTCTATCATATATCTTAAACTTTTCTTAAAACTGCTGAACACCCAGGTCTCAAGAGATACAGCTGAAACTTTAAGTGATGGTCTATCGTATATCTTGGCTTAGTCTATCATATATCTTGGCTTAGTCTGTTAAATATATCTTGGCTTAGTCTATCGTATATCTTGGCTTAGTCTATTAAATATATCTTGGCTTAGTCTATCGTATATCTTGGCTTAGTCTATTAAATATATCTTAACCATTCTTCAGAATTGCTTGAATTCATTTGTCTCAAGAGACAAACAGGCATTTAAACTGACAGTCTAGATGCTAGTCTAATGACTTTCATATATCTTAGCTGCTTCTCAAAATTGTTTGAACATCCTGGTCTCATGAGATAATCAAGCAATTTTTATTGATGATTTATCATATATCTTAACCATCCCTGAATCTTGTTTGAAGTCTGGATCACAAGAGATGATCAAATAGTTTTTAGTGATAGTATCTTAACCATCCATGAGCATTGCTCACATTGTCACGTCTCAAAAGAATCAAGCAGTTTTTATTGATAATTTATGATATATCCTAACCATCCCTGAAAAATGCTTGAATTTCCAGGTCTCAAGAGATAATCAAGTAGTTTTTAGTGATGGTTATCATATATCTTAACCATCCCTGAAAAATGCTTGAATTCCCTGATCTTTTGAGGTGCTTATGGGGGGGGGGGGGAGGGGAAGTAAGAAAATAAGGATGGAGAGGGAAGGGTTTGAGAAAGCAGGAAAAGATTGGTTTAATGGATTTGATTAGTTTGTATTTCACTTGATGGTTGCCTGACCTATATGCCTGTCAGATAACAATAGTGTTCCCTCAAGGGCAACCTTGTGTGTTATCTTTTATTTATGTTTTCATTTTATAAATAAATTTATTACTTTATATATCAGTATTGTGGGTGAATTATCATTTTATTGTGTTGCATTATCTTTATTTTTCTTGGTTGTGTTGAACAGTTTATTTGAAATTTTTGTTCAGGTTTGGTTGCATACATAAATTAGTCATATTTAAAAATTATAATAAACTTTGTGGATATGTACTATTTGCTTGGCTTATTTTGTATTTGTAGAAAGAATTGGAGTCAATGGTCTTACATGGAGAAACAACAGAATATTCTGGAATTTGTGTGATAAAATTAGCGACTGGTAAGGAAAATTTTCTTTCTTTTCTCTTTAACAATGATGTATATTTGAGTAAAAATTTTGAGACGCAAAGATGGGTTTTAAGAGTGACTGTTTACATTTTTATATCAGTGTTTAAATAATTTAAAGACCTTTCTCTTTTCTAATTCTCTTTCTAAATGTATAATATAGTAAATAATTTAAGGAACTTATTGTTTATAATTTTCTTTCTAAATGTATAATATAGTAAATAATTTAAGGTTCGTATTGTTTTATGATTTTCTTTCTAAATGTATAATATAGTAAATAATTTAAGGTTCGTATTGTTTTATGATTTTCTTTCTAAATGTATAAAATAGTAAATAATTTAAAGACCTTATTGTTTTCTGATTTTCTTGGTAATTGTATAAAATAGTAAATAATTTACAAACATTGTTTTATGCTGTTCTTTCTAAATGTAAATATATAATTAATTAATATAAATACAGTTTAAAGATATAACTTTTATGCTTTAATAAACTGATTTACATGTATTATATTTTAAATTCACTGTTCGCACTAGACTGCTGTGGTCAAAGGGGAACAATCCACTGACAAAAAGCGCGATCGTAAGAGCTCTCACATGTGCCCTAATGCATGAATATATATGTGTATATATATATATTAAATGTTTTTATGTTCACCTAATTTCATTTAGTTTAGTTCTGACATGTGTAGATGATAGAATATGTGTATCATATCATGCATAATAATAATATATATATTAGGGTGATTTTATATATTGAGTGAATGCAAATATATTCACACATGTATGCGTGTATGTGTACACTTGTTTACGAGCAAATGTTAAAGTAGGAAAGCTAGCCAGTGCACTCTTAGGGAAAGCCAGAAGTTTGTCTAGGTAGTGGAGTATGTGCATTATACATCATGTGCACCAGCGAAAGAAAGTCACAAGATGCCGAACCTCCTATAATTTTCAAGGAAGTAATAAAAGGAGGAACTGAAGGGTTCGAAATTTGAGAGAGTCGAAAAACATCAAGACAGCAGAAACAACAGAAAAGACTTTGAGATTCACGCCCACTGCATGGCATTTAACACCAGGCGATAAAGTAAAAATTTTTTTCCATGATTTTCGAACATCAGACGAAATTATAATAGGAATACCAAATGTAGTTTTGTGAAAAGTATTATGGCTGAACATGAGAATGGAACTTTTTGGGAAAGTGACACGAAGACAGTAACTTCATAAAGAGCAATATTTTTGTAGTGAGATTTCATATAACAGAAACTATGTCATGCCCACTAGGGAAAGTTGGAAATATCTCTTTTCCTCATCCATCAAACACCAAGTATCATAAACATTGAAGCAACATGTTTATAAATACACTGAGGCAAAAGTGAAAAGTTCAGTGCTTCAAGACAGCCTTGTGTGTAACGCTCTTTGCACACTGTCATAGACAGACGAGTCATTCAGTTGTGGTTTTAGATCTGATCCTAACACATATTAAAATAGAGTATTTTCACTGATGCATTCACTGCAGTTTTCATAGATCTTAAAATAAAAGCAATGAAGTATATGTGCGAAGACATTATATTTTGAATGGGTCTAGAATTACATTTATAAATATAGTGGCTTTAGTCATTTTGATATTTTTATTTGCACAAAAAATATTCATTTTAAAAAAAAATTATTCTTAACATTTTAGATCCAAATATCATGAAGAAAACTGGACGCATTCTCATCACTGCTGACCTGGGGAATGAATATGCTTTTGTTGACATAGATGGTATGTAATTTTATTTTTATTTTCAGTTTTGAATATCAGGTTACAAGTCTTATTTCTAATGGTACAAAGTTTTATGTTCAGCATTTTCAGTCATCAGTATCAAATTATCTCGTGTATTATTGTAAGGGTTTTCTTTATATTCACCATTTTCAATCAAGTATTTATTATCCAGATTAATTGACCATGTTTCAGGTCAGTTTGTTTGAAATAGTAGTCACTTAAGCAGGACCCACATGAATGACCATCCCTTCCACTGTTTAATATATAATATAGCATAATTATATTATAAAAATAATTTTCAAGTTCTTTTCGCCTTACTAGGGTCTGCAAGAGCAAAATTTAGAAATTTTTACATATGCTTACAACTATAGGATAGGTATATTGATGAGAACTGTTTTATTCTTTTTTATATTAATTAATTTTATTTGTAATCACTAGTATACATCTATTAATTAATTTATTTTTAATCAGTATAGTAAGCACAATGTATCTTTTTCCTGTGTCAGGATGCTCATCATAGAAAATATCCATTAATATCATTAGGCCTCAGGATTATTGAAATAAGTCATATATCTTCTAAATGTACACATTTATTTAAGATAACAGCAATATATAATCACAGAGTGTGATTTTGTTGGTGAAAGCATGGTAAAAACCTTCAGCTAAAATCACCAAGTATGGAGTCATGTTTCGTTTTGTTTTTTTAAACTTTTTCTTGTTTGTTAACACAAAGGAGAAAGAAAGTCGAAGATCTGCAGAAATATTAAGTCAAATGATTGTAAACCAACATAAACTTTGGTGTATCTTTGTCTTCTACTTATTTCTCTTATTTATGATCTCATTCATTTCTTACTCAATGTAAAATGTACAAGTTGCTTGATGTCTCCATTATTTTAAGTTTACTTTGCATAAGTGTTGTTTTCTTTTTCTGTGCTATTTAAAACTTATTTTATATAAATGATGCTCATTTAAAACTTATTTTGTATAAATGATGCTCACTCTCTGACCTATTTAAAACGTATTTTTGTATAAATGATGCTCACTCTCTGACCTATTTAAAACTTATTTTGTAAATGATGCTCACTCTCTGACCTATTTAAAACTTATTTTGTATAAATGATGCTTGCTGTAGTCCTATTTATAACTTCTTTTACAGAAATGTTGCTTATTATAACTTATTCTATAGAAATGTTGCTTATTATAACTTATTCTATAGAAATGTTGCTTGTTATAACTTATTTTATGGAAGTGTTGCTCATTCTGTTCTATTTATAACTTATTTGGTAAATGTTGCTTGTTCCTTCTGCCTATATAAAATTTATTTCTGTTAATGTTGCTCATTCCTTCTGCCTATTTAAAATTTATTTCTGTAAATGCTGCTTGTTCCTTCTGCCTATATAAAATTTATTTTTGTAAATGCTGCACACTCCATTCTATCTATATAATACTTGTTCTCTTTGTTCTCTTTGAAAATGTTGCTTTTGTCACATCTGTCCTATGCAGAACTTTTTTGTAAATGTTGCTTGCCCTATCTGTCCTAATTGAAACATTTTATGTAAATTTTTGATTCCTACATTAAGTCAGACAGAAGACAGACATTTAGTTAGCATGACTTGACATTAGTCTGTGTGCAACTTAGTTCAAAGTAGAAAACAATGATTATGTGAACAGCCGCATGTTTTTAAACAATTTGTTTGAAAGATTTGAAAATATGCCAACCAAATTTTTATATATATATATATACACACACATATATATCATAATTGACAGAACTTATTTTTTGTATCCACAGTAATTTATTTTTTTTTACAGAATTTTGAATGCAAAATATATTACATGGATTGTGAAAATTCAGAAGACTTAATGGCTTTAAATATTAAAAACATTCTAAAATATTTTATTTGTTTTGAATGATGGTACACTCATGGAAAAACCAACATTGTAGCATGATGTAATCAAGAGTGTAACACTAAAACC
Source organism: Sinotaia quadrata (assembly GCA_028829895.1). Taxonomy (NCBI): domain Eukaryota; kingdom Metazoa; phylum Mollusca; class Gastropoda; order Architaenioglossa; family Viviparidae; genus Sinotaia; species Sinotaia quadrata. The sequence goes on along the minus strand of CM054181.1, from coordinate 74,418,658 downwards.
TCTTTCCTGAATATCATGTCTGTTTATTTTAAAATGCATCATTACTGACTAGCTAGTTTATTTATAAAATGTATAATTAGTGACCAGCCAGTTTCAACAAGCATGAAAATTTTAAAGTAAAATTGGGATTTAATAATAGCCTTCTCAGCTCTGATAGTGTATTAGTGTCATTTATATAAATGATTAATTTTTACTTTATCTTCAGGTAACCTGGCAAAGTCATTTGACTTTCAAGTATTTTAAAAGTAATATTCAATTTCAGTAAAAATTTGTTTCAGTTATTTAAGAATGAAAGAGTAAACAAAATTAGAATTTAAGAGTATTAAAAAAATACCCAAAAGCAATTAGAAAAGAAAGTTTTGTAATACTGAAGCTAGTGTTTTGAGTATTAACACCAAAGCATGACTTGGTTATATTAATATATAACATTTACTGGGTAAAACTTTATTTAAATAACCATTAGATCACTCTGACCCAAAAATAATTGTCATTTTACTCTTAATTCATTTCTTGTTTCAGGAAAGCGCCGGACATCAATGAGAGAGTTAGGTTATAGTCTCTCATTCCTAACTGGCTGCTCGTTCTTTGCTAGTTATCTGCCCAGCTTTCTCCGGATTCCATGTTGGGTTTTGTCATTGATGGGCAACAAATTTTAATGCCAGCCATCAGTCTTTGGGTGTTAAATTCTAATGCCAGCCATCAGTCTTTGGGTGTTAAATTCTAATGCCAGCCATCAGTCTTTGGGTGTTAAATTCTAATGCCAGCCATCAGTCTTTGGATGTTAAATTCTAATGCCAGCAAACAGTCGTTAGGTGATAACAAATTCTAATTCCAGCCATCAATCCTTGGGTTTTAAATTCTAATTGGGTGGTGACAAGTTCTAATCCTGGCCATTAGTCCTTGGGTGTTAAATTTTAATTGGGTGGTGACAAGTTCTAATCCTGACCATCAGTCCTTGGGTGTTAAATTTTAATTGGGTGGTGACAAGTTCTAATCCTGACCATCAGTCCTTGGGTGTTAAATTTTAATTGGGTGGTGACAAGTTCTAATCCTGGCCATCAGTCCTTGGGTGTTAAATTCTAATTGGGTGGTAACAAGTTCTAATCCCGGCCATCAGTCCTTGGCTGTTAACAAATTCTAATGCTGTCCTTTTCCCAATGGTCTTAACATTTTTAAGGCTAGTTTACTAGTTTACAATTAACAGTTTAAAGGTCCCCAGGTGATAATGGCTGTCCATTTAATCATAGGTTAATGTCTTCTATGGCCATCTATCTAAACTCGGGATATAATGAAATTTTTCTTTTGTTCTCTCTTTCTTTCTGTTTTTAGCATAACTTATTTTCACATTAATGAACTAAATATTCTGGTCAGCGAATGATGTGAGATTGTGACAAGCCACAACAGGCTTCATGCCCACACTCAGAGTGAGTTAAGGGAAGATTTAAAAACACTCACTCAAAATGATTACTGTTTTTCATATAAATTGCTTCTGTTTGAATCTTGAGTGATATTAAACTTTGAGGTGAAGATTTTGTACAGTTGAAAATTTCATAAACTAAATAACTCAGCAGTTAATAGCCATGATACAGTTGTATATAATTCGGATGTAGTTAAACACAATTCACACAATAAAATGATTTTAGGCTGCATATAATTACATTGGGCATTAATTTTTCTTTTAATTTCATGTTTTTCTTTATATTCAGAATGTAGTTTTTACTTGTTAAATTTGTTATTTAAAAAAATTAATTTTCTTTTTATTTTACAAGAATAAACAACTTGTATGTACTTTATGTGATGAGTGTTAATTTTTTTTTTCTATGATGTCATTTTTTAAACTTTTTCTTTGTACTGGAACTTTTCATAATTTAAAATAATAACCAATCTGAATTAAATATGAAAATGAAAAAAGATTTTGTCATTATTTGTCTGTCACAATTGTACAGTGATTTTTTTTTTTAAATGGTGTATGACTGAGATTTTGGAATATAATTAATTAATAAATCCAGTTTGCTTCTGGGAAAATGTTTTTCTTGTGTGTTTATTTTAACCCATTGCTCATTAGTATGTACTCAATCACATTACTTTTTAGTCTCCTAATTGACTCTAAACCATCACCAAACCATCAGGACTATGTCATGAAGCTAGTGAAGAGTAATGGTTGGCCCTGGTGTATATATAAAGAAAACCCATTATGACTAAAATGCTCATGTTTCCTGATGAATATGCCCATATTTAATGATTCCAAAACAAGAAAAGTACAATTACTTCAGCTAACAATCTTAAGGTGAAAAGATGATTAGCCAGCAGGAAAAAGTTGTCACTTTCAAGACAAACAAAGGTATGGGAAACATTACAAGCAAAATGGAAGAAAAGCCTAATATTTCACAATTCTTAAATAAACCAAAGTACTATGCGGAGAAGCAACAAAAGATTGTCAGCATTATGTTGCATTTCAGATTTTTTTCCAGTTCTAAGGAACGTTGGCCAGTCAAAGAAAAGTGGATAAATCATGTTTAAAATATTTTCAGTTTAGACTTTTGAAAATTGAAAGACTTTATAACTGAAATGAAAGTAAATTTAAAAAGTTGTTATGGAAACTCTTTTAATTAATAAAACAATATCTATATCCCAAGAAAACTTGCAACCTAGATTTGACAGCTAGTAAGCTATTCTTAAATTGCTATCCCCAAAACTACAAATTATTTTGATAATTAATCTAAGTTATTACAGTTTATAAATGTTGATCTTGTTTTAATCATTTCTTAGCATTTTAGATTACTGTATTAGAAAAAACATTGATTTTTTTACTGTTGTAATATGTAAAATGCTAAGGTCTGCAAGCTATTTAAGTTAGGGTTATTTTTTTCATAACAGCACCAGCAGATTCAACGTTTTTTTGATGATAAAGATATCTGTTTAAACAGTTTTTCTGCATAGTTTTGTTTTGCATTATACACTTTTCTATTATTTAAAGAAAAAATTATTCTCAGTTTATATTGATTACTGTTCATTCTTTTGAAATGCTATTAAAATGGAATTGTATGGTTCATACACATAAAATACCAGTATATAATTTTAAAATTAAAAAATTTCATTCAGAGATGTAGCTATAATTATGAATTATAATGTGAGATTTCATTTGGATTATTACATCAGATTTTTGCCTTCATTGTTAGGTTTTAGTGTTTCACCTGACAGTATTACCTACTAGAAAAGTAAAAGTCAGTTTGAAAAACTGGTTGCCAGTCTCAAAAATGAGATATTAGGTGTCTGCTCCTATTAACTTCTTCCCCACATAATCAATATTTTTTTTAATATTTCCATTTTTTTGTGGACATAAGAGTAACATAATTTATATTTTTAATCAATTTTTTTACTTATCATCTTAAACAATTGGGACCATTCTATTTAAGTGGTCATGAAGCAATTTTCTATTTTTTTTAATTAGATACCAGTGGCATTAGACAGACATTGTTTATTAGATAGGAGAGGCATTAGACACATTTTATTATTAGATAGGAGAGGCATTAGACACATTTTATTATTAGACAGGAGAGGCATTAGACACATTTTATTATTAGATAGGAGAGGCATTAGACACATTTTATTATTAGATAGGAGAGGCATTAGACACATTTTATTATTAGGAGAGACATTAGGCATATTTTATTATTAGATAGGAGAGACATTAGGCACATTTTATTATTAGATACCAGTGGCATTAGACATAATTAGATACAATTGGCATTAGACATTTATTAGATACTAGTGGCATTAGACCTTATTTATTAGATACCCGAGGCATTAGACCTTATTTATTAGATACCAGTGGCATTAGACAGACATTTATTAGATACCAGTGGCATTAAACAGACTGTTATTAAATACTAGTAAGTAGAAAGTATTTTTATTATTTTTTATTGTCCATAAAATATCCAATATCCTATATAAACTTCTTAAACATGTAAGAAAGCTGAAGGTAATAACAACAGAAAAATTACAACATATAATAAATAACTACTTGCAAAAGAAAGCTATAGTATAAGTGAATTTACAAATAAACAGCCAGAACAAAATGAGGCACAGAAAAGACATCTCTTGCCAAAGAGTGAAGGTTTAATTATATTTTGTTTGGGCACTGCTCTCAGCTAGCCAAGCACAAAGTGAATTAGTTCATTAAGAATTGACTATTAGTACATAACAACAAATCAAAAAGATCACAACAAACTATAAAATACTCAACACCTTTGCCAGAACTTTATTTCTTTAATTAAGCAACTTAAGAAAACAAAACAATGAAAGCTATGCAAACAGAAGCAAATGTTACATATTTACTTTTGGTGAAGAAATGTGTACATATAATACCTTAAAGTAGTCTAGTATAAATCCTTAATCATACTGTCCATAAATTATAAATGAATAATTGTTCATTGGAGGTTGTAGAGAAACAGTTTTATAGAATATAATTGCTTTATTAAAACCTGAGAATTGAGTATGTTTTACATACAATAACAAATATATGGCAAGAGATACACTGGCAATATCAACCACATACAGAGACTATAATGTTTTAAAAAGTAATATTTTACACACCCACACAAATTACAATATATATATATATGGTTAATATTTGAAACAATTTTGCAATTTCTCTCAAAAATGTAAATACCATTTTTTTTAAATGCAAGGATGAATATAAGATTTTTGTAACTAATCGAAAAATACAAGTTTTGAAAATATAACTGATAGTTTAGTAACTTTCTTTTTTTCTATTTAAAAAAAAATAGGACTTGAACCTCGCTTAAGAAAAATGGAGAGATGTGTTATTTGAAAAATTTTAATTTTAGCAGATATGTTTGCAGTTTTAACTTGTATTATTGACTTTTTTTTTTTTGGGCGGGGGTGGTCCTTTTTCTTTGGTATCTAATGACTGAAATCAAAACAAACTTATAAAAAACTTCATGATAAGTGATAAAATGTATGAAACTAAAATGAATCAGGCATAAACATCAAGATAGCTGCATGTTAATAGATAAAAATATGTAAATATAGTTAAAAATTGAAAATTTTACCAGTTTAATATGAGGATGAAAGAGAAATAACATTTCAACAGTGGTCATTAAAATATCAAGTTGAAAAATTACCAAGAGACTTAAAGACTGATGGACAAAAGTACCTAAATATGTGGAGAAAAAAATATATAAACAGATGGCAAGGACAGAAATGTGAAACATTAAAATTGACAGATACACAGTAAAGAAATTCATTCTTGAATAATTTTGGTAAAAATACAATTTCAAGATATCAAAGTTCAAATAGAAAAGATTCCCATACGATTCATACCTATGTTTGGTATCACATTTGTAATAAAATACAGAAAATGCTACACTTTCTGATCAATGATAATTTATATTCCCAGAAAAAAATTACATCCCAATCTTTACTCCTTGGACCTGGGTTATAATTGTACTCTGTTTACCGAAGGAAAAATGTGGCTGGTAATAATATTTACTTAAGGGAAACTGGCTTGTGACAGTAATCTATTTACTGAGAGGGAAAATGTAATTTGTAACAATAAATGTAGATATATTTACTAAGAAAATATGAGCTGTAAAAGATTTACTGAAAAGAAAAATGTGGCCTATGACAGAAAATGTAATTTGTAACAATAAATGTAGATATATTTACTAAGAAAAATGTGGCCTTTGACAATTCGGAATATGTGGCCTATTACAATTCTATTTACTGAGAGGAAAAATATGACCTATGACAATTATCTGTTTACTGAGACTGTGAGAGGTAAATGTAGCCTATTACAATTCTATTTACTGAGGAAAAATATGGCCTATTACAATTCTCTATTTACACTTACAGAGAGGGAAAATGTGCTTGAAACAGTACTCTACCGACAGCTTATCGATATTGTCACCCAGGCTTTTGTCTACCAGTACTTAATGACATCATTAAGTTTCTGTCTATCAGTATTACTATTTAAATGGCATCATCCAGGTGTTTGTCTACCAGTATTTAATGACATTATCACAGATTTATCAGCCAGTACTTAATGATATCATTCAAGTTTTTGCAAACTAGCAAGAGATATACTGATCTGTGAATTTGCAAATGTCTTCCAACCAAGTAACAAATGTATCAAGTGGTTTGTGAAGTCAAAAAGCTCTGTGCCTATTAACATACCTTATTTATTGACTGGGAGCGACAATTTGGTTTGTGTGCTCTTTTTTTACTGGGATGACAACTGTGCTCTATAACTCTATTAAAAGATTAACACGTATGCTGGCAGGGAAGATATTTTTTAACTTTACTGTGCTGGCAGGAGGGAATATTTTGATATGTAACTGTTCTGAGTTGGAAGAGAAGAAAATAGAGGCACATAACTGTAATGTGATGACATGTAACTGTACTTACTAAGCTGTTAAAGACTAGCAAACCAGGTTAAATATACTAGCATACCTCATTCAACACAATGGCATACAATATTAAAGAGTAGTACACATCATTAAAGACTAGCACACTTTGTTAAAGACACTAGCACACCTTGTTAAATATACTGACACACCTCATGAAACACTGTCACCTTGTTAATCCGTTCACTGTCTTTGGTAAATATGCTTTACCACAAAAACGGGTCACTTTTTATAGTTGACCTATTTATATAAAACAACCAATCAGTTACTTTTTAAATTCCTTAACACATTTCCAAACTACAGAGTATCTTGGATTTTTTTAAATCACTTTATAAATAAGTTTTTTTTTAATATTTTAGTACACTGACCCGTTCCAATGTCACTAGCGAATAGCACACCTTGTTAGACACTAGGAAACTTTTAAAGACTATGACACCTTGTACAAAACACTAGCACACCATATTAAAGACTAGCATACCTTTTGTTAAAGATACTAGCACACTATGTTAAAGACTAGCAAACCATATTAAAGAATAGCACCACCTTGTTAAAAGACACTAGCACACCATATTAAAGACTAGCACACCTTTTATTAAAGATACTAACACATTATGTTAAAGACTAGCAAACCAGGTTAAAGAATAGCACACCTCATTAAAGACAACGGCATACAATATTAAACTTTTAAAGACTAGTACACCTTATTAAAGACTAGCATACTTTGTTAAAGACACTGGCACACCTTATTTAAGACACTGGCACCCTTATTAAAGATAGTGACAAAGACACTGTCACACCTTATTAAAGACACTGGCATACAAAGACACTAGCAACCCCGTGTACACCTTATAATAACAAAAGACCATTAGATTCAATTTCCAAAAGATTACTTTAGAGTTTTGCTTCATCAGCATCAATTACAGCTAAAGCCCCACTAAGCACACTTCTCTTTAAAATTTAAATACTGCAGGCATAAGCTGTACAGGTTAGAAAAGAGAACCAGGTAATAATTATAACAAATTTCAAAAGAGCATATTCAAAAAATTAATTTTATGAAAATACACAAGTGCATCCGGAACAGATGTCAGAGAAATAAGTTTAAACTGTACATACAAAAATTTAATCAATAAAAATAAATTGTGAAATAATCTCAATATAGCATGAAATAACATTTTTAATCTACATTATTTTTTTTAAAGGAGCAAAATAATAAAGACATAATAATGTTAAATGAAAATATTTTCTTGAAATTGCAGTGAGGCAAATCTTCAGTCAACCCAGTATAGTACAATTTCTATGCACTCACCCATAAATGATTTTATACTGAAAAGAAGACAAGAACAAAAATACAAATAAACATAAACATTCATTTGCATAAAGCACCATGAGATAAAGTGATAAATGCATTTACAGTAAATACTTATCAAAGGAAATGGTGCAACCCTAAGAAAATTTAGCAAAATGTTTAGACCTGTGAGCAAACATTGTTTTTACAAAGGATGTACGTTTATCTTATGTTAGAGATACAAGTGTTCAGATTAAAAGATATATTTTGTATTTGGCCCTACATTAAAATGTGTCCTAAGTTACAGTTACAAGTGTTCAGTCTGAAAAGTATATTTGGTCCTACATTAAGGTTTGTCCTATGTGAAAACTAATAAAAGTCTAAGTATTCAATCTGTAATAGTAATACTAATACATAATTTTGTCCTATGTTAAAAAAAAGTCTAAGTGTTCAATCGTAATACATAATTTTGTCCTATGTTAAAAGTTCGTTTAATCAGTTTCTGATGATATATAATTAGAGATATCAAACTTTTGACTTCTCTTTCACAATAAAGAATTAATTCATTGGATAAAAGTATAAGGAAAGTAAATTTCTTTTAAAATTTGTTTATTATCAAATGTCAAAATAAAAAACATATGTTACATTAATATAAATAAATTACATTAATTGCACTATTAACGTTAGTGGCGAAATTACATCAAATCTTAAAAACAAAAATGTATAGATTTGAGTAATGGTGTTTTTTGTTTTTCTGTTGGGTATAATTTTTTTCTATGTTAAAAGTAAAACTGTTTAGCCTGTATGATAATAATTTTGTCTCAGGTTAAAGGTGCACAGTTTGTAGTATGTAATTTTGTCCCATGTTAAAGGTGCAGAGTTTGTAGTATGTAATTTTGTCCCATGTTAAAAGTACATGTGCTTAGTCCATATGATGTATTGTTGTTATCCAGTTAAATAAAGGTACAATTGTTCAGTCTGTATGATATATTGTTATTCTTAAAGGTACAACTGTTGAGGCTATTGGATGTATTGTTATTATGTTAAAGGTACAATTGTTCAGTCCATAGGATGTATTGTTATTATGTTAAAGGTACAATTGTTCAGTCCATAGGATATATTGTTATCCTGTTAAAGATACATTTGTTCAGTTCATAGGATATACTGTTATAATGTTAAAGGTACAATTGTTCAGTCCACAGGATGTACTATTTAATCATTATAGTTTTTATACATATCAAATTCATTAATAATTTTAATGGTAAATACACAATAAAAAATTATACTTTTTCAATAATTATACATGTATTAAGAAATCTTTATACCAACAGTAACATATATGGCTGTCAAGTATCATTAAACGACCTATCTTGACATTACATTTCAATTAAAAACTTAAATAAACAATAACTTCACAATCAGTCAAATTTGTATTTCCATGACAACTAAAGTTAAATTAACAAAAGTATCACCAATCAGTCCAGCTTGTCTTTAAATTAAAACCTAAGTTAATTAAGCCAATAAAGATGTCACCAATCAGTCCAACTTGTATTTCAATCAAAAACTAATATTATACAAGTAAAAAAAAATGTTCACCAACCAGTCTAACTTTTATTTCAATGAAAAACTAAACTTAATTAAGTCAACCAAGAGTTCATCAATCAGTTCAAATTACTTTTCAATGAATAATAAAAGTTCTTTAAGAAATTAAAACTGCACCAAGCAGTCCAAATTGTAGATATATGTAATAATAAACCAAAAAAACTAAATTACTCAGCAAAATTACCATATTCCTGCTTTTAAATGTGATAATAGCGTGCAAACTGAAACTAATAGACAAAACAAGTTTGTAAATTGGCATTAATTTATGTCATCATGTTCATGCGGTTGGCGTTCATCATCTTCCTGTGGTTCTCGATCCAGTCTGCTGTTAAATCCATTAGCAGATTGTAAATCCTGTACACCTTGTTCACTCAAAGAATCAATAGATGAAGATATAGACAGATTAGCCAAACGACTTACTGAGTTTGACATGCTACTGTTAACTAAAGTTGCCAGCAAAGGCACGTCAGTTTGCCCTGAATGATCTTGGTGGTTTGGAGAATGATGGTTGGTCAAAAGTGTAGGAGGGGGGTTTATGGTGGTGAGTGCAGGTGGTCTCAGATTAATAGCATTTCCATTTTCAGCTATCAAAGATGCGACATTAACTGGTATGCTTGCAGGATATGACTCTACGCTCTGCAGGCTAAGAGGTTCTAGCCTAACATTTGTACGAGACTCCATTTGACTCTGAACTCCATTCATCTGCCCATGACTTGGAACTCCAGTTATCTGCCCTTGACTCTGTACTGCAGCTGTCTGACCTTGACCTTGAGTTAGACCATGGTTCTGGGCTGCAGGACTCTGATGGCTTATTACAGAATGATAATTTCCTGCTGGCTGAAAGTTGCTGGTAACATCAGTTCCTCTTCTTAAAAAATTACTGTCTGGGTGTGAGCTCTGAAAGTCCTGAACATGCAAAATTGAGTTGGCTGGAGTATTGGAACAAGTTAATTGTACAAGATTAGATTGTGTGGCCTGGATAGGATTGAGTGTGGCCTGTCCAAAGTTAGATTGTGTGACAGGACCAATGTTTGACTGTGAAGTCTGTCCAAAGTTAAACTGTGCAATCCGTACAGGACTGGATGACAGCTGCACATAATCAGAAGGCATAGCCTGCATAGGAATTCTGTCCAAATTTACAACAGAATATACCTGTGAATTCACATCTCCATTCATGAGATTGGTGGTCACATGCGACTGTAATGGTCTTTGTTGTCCTGTTTCACATACAGTAGGCTGTTGTTGCTGTAATGAAGGTGGGGAATGGTTATAAGCATTTGCATTCAATCTTAGCTGGTTCAAGTTCAAAGCCATACTGTTTGGCATAGACTGTGGACCATGCAATCTTTCAGATGGGAGCATTGGATCTGGGATGGTGTCAAGTCCTGTGGAAAACTCTGATGGTGGATACTGAAACACACTGTTATTAAAGTGTGGTGTCACTTCTGCAATGCCATACATGCTACTGTCAAATGACCTGTCCGGAATGTGTTTAGAGTTATCAGTAACAGGTATGGCAGGTGGCAGTGTATTCAAAGACTGTGCATGTTGAAGATGAATAGCACTATTCAGAGGCCTAATAGGCAATGACCCAAGTGAGCCAGGCATGTTGGGTGTAGATATATTCGGACAGCCATGACTTGGATGAGGATTACAAGGGAACACAACCGGTCCAGTTATGCCCAAACTGCCACTGCAACAGTGATGAGATGACTGGCAGTGGGAAGGTACAAATTGACTGTGTGGGTTGCAGTGGATGCATGAACCCTGTGGTGTTGTACTTGAGAAAGTTGCAGGCAGACCATGCACGACTGGAAACTGTGTGAAATTAATACTGGGAATATAAGGTATGTTCAGTTGATGAGATGCCCCCAAAGAACCACTAAAACTGCTGCTATTTCGGGAATGGTTGAGTCCTGCAGAATCACCAGAAGATGATGATGACAACTGTCTTAAAAATACAGAATTTGCACTGTTCATCAAATCATCTTCTTTTTCTTTAATAACCAGCTCAAAACAATCTGAGTTGAGATCTCCTTCCACTATTGTCACATGAAATGTCAATGTCTCAATCTTTATGACAGAACTGTCATTCAATTCAAAAGTTTCATCAAATTTCAGAATTTTCTTTTCACTGTTACTTGTCAAAAGTCGTATACTTTTTTTATTGCTTTTATTCTTGATAAACCACTTTGGACCAATCTGAGAATTCTGGGAATCAGCAGCACACCACAGTTCCACATATTGCCTTGGCATGTGTTCATCATTGAGAAGTATGTCTGCGCACTGATTACGGCCCATAGAGATGTGATGTCCATCTCGTTTGGTTATTTTAGTGGATGGAAATTTGTCAGACAGCTTGGCACTTGTATCACTAGGATAGCTTAAAATTATGCGAGGTGGGGTGGACACCGTCTCTGTGTCCAGAGGCACTGTTCCGACCTCTACTGTTGCAGCATCCAAGTCAACTGTTTCTGTTTCAAACATAATTAGAAAAAAAATCTTTGCATTTTTTTGGTCAAAAATTTAAAGAAAAATAAAAACAAAGTTCAAGTCAAAATTAATCTGTTTGAAATTCATTCCATGATAGGCAACAAGAATTCAGAAGCTATGGCCATGACAGATTTCCATTCCTGTGATGATTTGGATACAAAATCGTGAAATCGGTTGTGGTAAATTATTAACAGAAACAATGCCATGACAAATTAATCTTATTTTTCTGACACATTTAGGTACTAATAATGAAATTGGCTGTGACCAGAAGTACTGACTGGACACAAATGGCACAAATTTAAAACACAAACTCAGATTCAATTTTCAATTTAAAAAACAATTTATGTGGTGATCAATAAATAAAATTAATGTATATGGAACAAATGTAAATCCTAATGTATTATCATTATAAAATCCATTTTTCAAATATGATGATTTATTTTTAAAGAAAATTAAAATAGCTGAGAAATGCACATTTCCAATACACAATATGTTTTGTTGTTAAAAGCATTACCTGTTGCAAGAGGAGTTGCCATGAGTAACATGGCACTTGGTCTTGGCTTGTCAAGATTCCTGAAATGAAAGCAAAACATTTATTAGTATGATTGGAATTCTATCGGTTTGTTTCCAATTATTCTAAATTATATAATTATCAGTATTTTAACTGGTTTAGGTTTATTTATACTTATTCTAACTAGATTACTTACAAGTATTATATCTAGCTTATTTTAGTTATTTACAATTACTCTGACTTATTTACAATTGTTCTAAATGGTGTATTTACAAATGATCTGGTTTATTTAAAAAAAATATCTTACTGGCTTATTAACAATTATATTCTGTCTTCTTTATTTATTTAATATTTTAAAATAGATATGTGATTAGTTAATACTAATTTTTAATTTATTCTAGATAGTTTAAATTGATACTCTTCAATTATAGTTTTAATTTATAATCTGCACTTAAAGCAATATAGTTCACCATTACAAGTGTAGTGTTCTAAGTGATATAAATGTTCACCATTACAAGTGTAGTGTTCTAAAGGATATAAATGTTCACTATTACAAGTGTAGTGTTCTAAGTGATATAAATGTTCACCATTACAAGTGTAGTGTTCTAAGTGATATAAATATTCACCATTACAAATTTAGCATTCTGGATTACAAGAATGTTCAGCATGTAGTGTTCTAAAACTTCTAAGCAGTGCCATCTTAATGCATGGACATTTTGGGCAGTTGCCCAGAGGCCCAAAGCTAATCTATGTATGTTGTGACTTGCTGTCAATTTTTATTAATGTGATTGTGAGTGGTTGTGTAGGTAGGGGCCCCAGTGCACTACTTTGCCTGTGGGCCTATAATGCTGTTCTGATGGCCCTGATTCTCAGAGGTAAAAATGGGCAATGAATTGCTAAAATGACTTTCAGATTTAATATATGATTATGATTAATTAATTAAAAGTATAAAAAACTAATCTAATTTTCAATCCTAGGTATAATAAAAAGTATTATGAGCCCTGTTAAACTAAACTGTGGAAACAGAAATAATCAAATAAAACAAATTTAATGAAGAAGTGATAAACTTTGCTTAGAAACATGTCTAGAAATTTCACTGGCTTCCATTTAAAATATCATCAAAATCTATTTCTAGTAGAAACTTACATACATACACATGTAATACATATTAAAATTAAAAAAAACACTTCTCACCTAAGATGAAACTAGCAATAAATAAATACATACATAAATAAAAATATTTCTCACCTAAAATGAGAATAACAATCAATAAATACATACATACATATGTAACATATTAAAATAAAAACATTTCTCACCTAAAATGAGAACTAGTAACATATAAGCCCACTGAAGGAAACATTCTTAACACTATAACAGTCTCAAACACTAGACGAGTGTGACAGCACTGGCAAATCATGCCTTTAAAGAGTAGTTTGATTTTGAAGTAAGGAACACTTGTGTTGTTAATGATGATGGGAAGATAATGAGTTGTGACAATAGTAATAGTATTGTGAACACAGTGGAAAACCAAGAGACACGGCAATAACGTTAATCTTATCTAATCAAATGACAATAAATAATGCAAATACAAAAAAAAAAGTGGGAAATTGAGGGATAAAGAAGGTAACTTTAATGTTATCAGTGTCAAATTAATCACCTAACAGCAAGTCTGTTTTCTTCCTGTATGATTTACAATGCAATGACAGGTGCCTCACAAGTTGTTATTGCTTGGAACATGTGGGCAGGGTATAGCATTAGTAAGCACTGAGCAATGTTTCTGGGGATTTGGGTTTTGGTTGGGGGAATAAAGGTAGCAGAATTTTAATTCAGAAAGCAAGATCTGGGTGATATGACTTCTGGTAAGTTTTCTGTTGTCATTTTACTAAACAATTTAATTTAGGTGTATAATTATAAGGTGCAGATGCCAACTTTACCTTCACCAGATATTTTAAAATGTACTTGTAGCCTTCAGATCATAATATAGCTACTACAGTCATGACAAATAAAAGTGGCCTTTACTATATTGCTTTAGCTAGTTTAAGTTATGGGTAATATATTAAAACTATAATTGAAGAGTATCAGCACTATTCACTGGTACAACTAGTAAAATGAAAACTCAAGACTTCAATGTAAGACAACTCAAGTCAATTCACACTATATACATGTACAAGTTCTGACTACAGAAAAACTGTTTGGATTTAAATTATATTAAAATAATTTATCTCAAAGCTCCCAAGGCTGCTTTTAAAATTATGATGCTGGATAAACAAATATACAGCTTCTAATCAACAACAACAAAAGAAAAAGAAAAAGAAACTGATGGTGGAACTGAATTAGAATGTCTGAGTGATATTCGTAAGACAGTGACTGATTTCAATATGACAGTGCGATTGTGACTGAAAGTCAGTAAATGATGCAAACAAAATTAATAGTATAGTAATAATAACGGAGAGAAGTTAGTAAAAGCCACAAAATGTCATCCACAAAACAATCATGTTAATATAACATTTTTTTGAAAATAGTGTACTTCTGATAATTATTCTGCTTACACTGACTTTTAATTAACTCTTTATTAATCCATCATCACTATCCCAAGTTTAAAAATTACTTTCACTTGACTCCATTATACTTAATGGTCATTTATCAATGAGACAAATATGATAAGTATTTGCCTCTAATCTATTTTAGGAACATTCTTTATAGGTATTAATTCATGAAAATGCATATCAAATATGAACTTATTTATATGTACTATAATTAGTATAAAGTATTACATTATTTTATTAAAAATCCATATAATGTAAAGTGTTATAAAAGTTTAGTTTTAAGTGAACATCTAATCTGCAACTCCCACATGTATGATGTATACAAATCCACATATTTCTGTTTCCATGGAGATGAGTACTTTAGCAGTCTTTAATTACAATTATTTTCTAAATAATCCAATTCAATTTTATTTTAAATTTCATTCTGTCCATCCTTGGAAAATAAAAACTATTCACTAGGGTAAATCATTATCCAGGTAAGATTGTTTTAAGTTTAGAATACACATATTTTAAAGTGTTCTTTAAAGAATATCATTATCAATGTAAGATGATTTTTAAGTTTAACATAAATACTTTTGTCAATTACACTAATGTTAAAATTAAATTAGGTCACAGAATCTACTGGCTCAACAGCACACTGACTGAAGTTAAAGCAGAAAATAAATAAAATCTAACAGTAACAGTGACTACTTTCAACCACATGGAGTGAAGTTAAAGCAGAAAATAAATAAAATCTAACAGTGACTACTTTCAACCACGTGGAGTGAAGTTAAAGCAGAAAATAAATAAAATCTAACAACAGTGACTGCTTTCAATCACATGGCATTTCATTTCAGACTTCAGTATGTAACTGTAAAGTCCAATGCATTAGTCCACATTTAAGTGAATTTTAAATGCACTAGAATAAAGCAAATACCTGCATCAAATTAAATTAAATGCACTAGAATAAAGCAAATACTGCATAAAATTAAATTAAATACACTAAAATAAAACAAATAATTGTATTCAACTGCACTAAAATAAATCAAATACCTGTATCAATTGAATTAACTGTACTAGAATTAAGCAAATTATTATATTCAAGTACATGTACAATAAAGCACATATCTGTCCCTATTCAATTGCACTAGAATAAAACAAGTACCTATGAAGTATGATTCACTAGAATATGAAGCACTAGAATAAAGCAATAAACATTTTATTCATGAAAGAATAATTTATATTTTACAATTTAAATTCACAGTGATATATTTATTTACTAAACAAAATAGTTAAAGGGTTGTCAAAATATACTTGGGGGAGGGGGGGATGCAACTCCTGATCTATCTACATAAGGGTACTGGGAGTTTGATCCCAAAGTTACCTCTTCAAATTTGGATAATAATTATGGATAATAAAATATTAATTTCTCTATCATGTTTATATTTCTTTGGACTGTTTAGCAAGTGTTTTATTTTGGTCTACTTAAAATTTAAATAGGTAGGCCCTATATTCTTTAAAAGAAGAATACCTTTTAAAAGACATTGGATATTGCCTTTTAAATGACAGGGTGATGAACACTAATTTAAAGAGAGTAACTGAGACATGTATGTGTATGTTATAGCAAGACTGTGTGATAATGATTTAGTGTTAATGATTGGGAGTTAATGAATCTGAATGACAGATGACTAGGGAAAATGACTGAGTGACAACGACTGAGTGATAGTGACTGACAATAACTGAGTGATGATGATTAAGTGATAATCAATGAGTGACAGTGAATGACTGATAACGACTGAATGTTATTGAGTGATTAGGAGAGAGTGAATGAATTTTAGCGTGTGATAAATACTAAGATACAAGAATCACTGAGTGAATGAGTTTAATAAATAAGTTATACTAAATGAAAGGTAAGTGTTTCACTTGTGATAGTAAATCAGTGACAGTGACAGGGAATGAAGATGATGAGTGCAATGCAGAAATATTGACTCTGTCAAAGACAGTAAATAAGCAACAGTGAGGAAAATTGCTGTTTTTTGTGAATTTGCACCAGTATATACTAAGTCAAGTTAGGACAGACTTTTTAACAAATGCTATGAAAAAATTCTTTAAAGTATAATCGGTTTTCTCTGATTATATACATATGTCTGTTGATTTTGATGCAATGTGATTAGGCCCCTAATTATTAATTGTGAACTCAAAATCAAGCAACTATAACAGATGGGGAATATCCGTTTTAAACAAGTTAAAGTAAACGCACACATAAGTTATTCAGCATGAAAAGCAAATTTAACTATTTTAAAAAATCAACAACAAAAAACCAAGACTTGGCGTTAGTTAGTGGCACTATTGAAGAACCACAGTCAATCCATAATTTACTGCAGACCCACCATTACATGTAGTTTCGAGAACCGGAAATGTCCCATTCTCGAAAATTGTCGCACATAACAAGTGTCAAGTGTGACTAAACTTGTTTAGCAAATGCGGGACGTTGCGGCCCACTAAATGTTAATATTAAAAGATGTATATGTGTTTGCATTCAAATAATTATAAACAGAAGCTAACGAGATCAGGGCTGTACTATTATCGAATAAAACTGACAAAAATGTACCTTTTTCCCCCTGTACCAGATGCAAAATGTTTACAAAGATTTGGAACGTCGGGCCAGTAGTATAGCGCTCATGTATTTAATTATTTATTAGTGAAAAATAAAACGCATGAAATTAATGTAACAGTTCAATCATACCTGTTTTATCGAGCTGCCTCCTTGCGTTATCGCATATATCCCCCTAAAATAATCGACTCACTTAATAGGTACTTGTCTATTTTGCGAACTTGCACAAAATACTTCAAAATATTTATCTACTGCGCGTGGAACACACGCAGTGCTCAGTTCTTGGTATTTTTAGTACTGATGGGATTACCCACCGATGACGTCAGCATTTCTCCGCACCCCAGACACACATAACACACTCACTAAAATAAGTACATATGCGAAAAGTCATGCGAAGTGCAGTGGGTTGGTACATAAGTCTTCTCAGAAATGATATGGAAGCCATAAAACGGTGTAGAACCAAATGTAAAGCCCACATACGATTTCGACGAAACACACTTCTATGCAACAATAAAAGTCGTGAGAGACAAATTTGTAAGAGAAATTAAAAGATATAATTGTTGCATAACTTTGGAAAGGTAACAATATGCGGTATGAGGCCAAACAAAGTATAATAAATATAGAAGATCTATACGAAAAGACAGTCTGTGATGGGTGGTACCACTGGTATAAACGATTAGCTTCCCAACCCCTAATCTAATTCCACCTGTACAGGTCTTCGTAAATTTTGCAGACGTAGAAAACTCGATCAAACCTCAGGAACATTACTCGTTAAATAATTTATTCTTTCTGTCCCTGAGTGTTACCGGTTCAGAATGCCTATCACTCTTTGCAAGTTCGAACACTTCTAGAAGTATAGGAATTCCGGCCCCACACCACTCTCCTTCAACTTAGGGGGACGCCTCTATTGTCTGACTTAATACAAATAAAATTTAGCCCCTACCCCCTAAGCATGCATATCTCCTTTGTCTAAATACAGAAGTGGAAGTGTAATAAATAAATAACAACTTTGCTTAGTACAATTAATAAAATTTAAATAAATAGTAATGTATACACAATAGTAATCACAAGGCAGGCAAACATGAAAAAAGGAAAACAGTCTCAACTTAGGTTTAGGTATTAAATTCAAAAAGGATCTGCTACTAAAACTTTTTTAATATTAAATAGTTTATAAATTATCGAAATGTTTATGATGATATATAGTCCCCAGAGTCTCTGCTGTTCAAGAAGTACACATGTTAACATAGGTCTGATAGATATTTGTTTGATCTCCTTATCTAGTACTAAAGATTGTGACTATGAAGAAGAGTAAGAAATCACATGGGACATTTGAGAAGCCAATCACCTGGTGTAAGCTGCGTAGATGGAGTTGTCTTTCTTGGCGTGTCAGCAGTATCATATTATATCGAGGGTGGCTCTCGGTGTACTGACGCGTGTCAGGACTGGCGGCGTAAATGTGAAACTTGTTTAAAGTTTTTAATGAAGCTTAATATAACTGATTGCTGAAGGCTGCAAAATGTACATTACAGTTGGGGGAAAACCGAAGATAAGAATAGGCTGCAGTTCATTGTAATAGCTGGAAACTGAAGTCAGTAGGCTTCAGACTGCAAATCATTAACATAGAACCTGACTGGAACGAAGTTACTGATTAACTCAGAGTGTAGGGCCGATGAGAGACAACAGCTGGAAGAAGGCTTGAAGCAGTGTGGAAAATAATTAACGCAGGTGTCTGTTCATGTATAGGAAATAATGGCCTGCCACCCTTTATCTGTCTGTCTGATACTTTCACGTATACATTGTATCCATAAGCCAACACATTTTTTCTGCCACAACAAATAGGTGGAAATATATAATTGCTAGATTACTCAAAATAAAGAAATTAAATACAGTTATACATTAATGAGACATATCCAATAAAATAAATATACGGGCACAAAAATATATAAGAGCACAAAAAAACTTGTCATACTGCTTCAGTGCTGCATATCTAGTTCTGTGCATCTATAAAAATAACTCCTACTTGGCCTATTCTAACTGATATATCGTATTAAAGGCACCCTTGTAGTCTCTGCACTGGCGTAAAGCCCTTTGAGGTTTTGCATTATGGTTTTTGGAGCATGAGGAAGCTCCAGTTTTTTTGTTTTTTTTTAAGTGTCAACTGTGATGCTGTAGTAAAGAAGTTTTGTTAAAAATAACCTCTGATCCCAGAGGTTATGTAGCAGTGAGGGGTGGGGGGAGCATAAAAGCAATCCCATTGTTAAACATTTTGCATAAAGTAACTCTGGCTTAGCAGACATGACTATGGATTATGTGTATGCAAGGATTATTGTGAGAGGTAGGCCTTATAGTAAGGTTAAACTGTGGAAAATGGATTTCCACCTTATAGTGAAATATTGCAAGATGCAGATGAAAGTTCAGATAATAGAATTATGTTTTGGGGTCATAGCATATTATATTAGTCCTATTGTGGCTTCAGGATTTAGATATTTTAAGCTTCTCCCTTATTGTGCACCTATCTTGAGAGCAATATTAACCAATCCACGGCATATCAGCTGTCCAAAAACAAAAAAACAACACATATTTCTTGAGCACCCTAGCTCACCAAAGCCATACTGTGGTTTCTACATGGACATTTTTTTTTTACCATACCGCTTCTCTGTTACCATTTCACTTCAATAGCTGTTAACACATATCAACATATATCTGGCTGTTACTAAATCTAACATATACCTATCAAGTGTTAGCAGCAAATAATGCTCTGTTACTCATAATACAGTATCTTCAAGAGACTAAGTTTATTCACTTCCAAAAAATACAAATTAAATACTAATAAAAGGTATCAAGAAAATGTAAGTGCCTTAGAATTAAAAACAAACCACTACTGCAAACTGTAGATGTGTGAAATTAAATTATTAGGACAAACAACATTGATAAAAACAAAAAATAATTAATCACCATAATTTTAAACATAAAAAAATAAAGTCGCTTTTGAAAACATTGCAAGTCAGAATTTCAAACTAAACAGAGTTTTAGTACATGCACAATCATACCATATTAGGTGCTATAAATAGTATCAAGTGAAAATGTTCTTTTACTTGTCCAGGTACAACAATATCCTGTCGTGAGCTTTACACTCGAGTCTGATACAACCAAAAATCTAAGAGCACAGGTACAAAACTAGTCCTCCAACCGGTTATTTGGGTCATGTCACTGTTATTGTTTAAGGGGGTGGGGTGGGGTGTTAGAATTATTTTGTTTTCAGTCTCACTTCCTGTACACTAACATTATAAAAAAAAGAACCCTGACTCTCTAGAAAAACTCCCATGTGTCCCGCCACATTTTTTGGAAACACTAACATAGATAATGTGTCAAAAGAAAAGACTGTTAGTATTCCGTGTCTGGCATGGGGGAATTCCCTGTAATCTGCTGAAGAGCTGTGAAAGGCGTGAACTTGACTATGGCGTATACTGCAGCTGTGTTGCCGTGTTGGCTGGAGACATGAGTGGGTGAAATGTGTACCTTTTTCATTCTGCAGCCGTGCTGCCAAGTTGGCTGTGGTTAGGTGGGTGATATGTACGTCTTCTTCTGGCTTCATGCTTCCTGTCCATGACCAATGTCCAGAAATCAGCATCTTGTACTTTTTATGTGCAGTTGCTGTCTCGTAGCCATCACTATCCTGCTTGCAGGATGTTAAGAACAATATTAAGGATACCGAAGATGATTATGATTAATACATAACTTTTCTTAATATATAAACAAGAGGATTAGACATAAAATAAAATATGTGTTGATGGGCATTCTCACACATATGAATTGTAAAATAGCAAATACCCTATGGCAATATTCATCATATAAAAATATATCAATAAAAAATGTATACAATTTCCTTTTCTAAATATAGAAAACTGCTAATACAATTAACAAGTACATCAAACAGCATATATCGATAAAAGCTATGGGCACAATGCCCCACATGGCCGAAAAGCGAACTCCCGGACCCCAAGCTGTAAATCTAGTCACCAGTGTCAGAGGTCGGATCTCAGGGATGGGCTACGCAGGCCAGCAGGCTAAACTACACAGAAATTCGTCTTTATCATTGTTGTAAATGAATCTCTTTATTGACTCCAATAATTCAACTTTACCATTGTTATATTAGTATAATTGTAAATGTGTCTCTTTATTGACTCCAATAATTCAACTTTACCATTGTTATATTAGTATAATTGTAAATGTGTCTCTTTATTGACTCCAATAATTCAACTTTACCATTGTTATATTAGTATAATTGTAAATGTGTCTCTTTATTGACTCCAATAATTCAACTTTACCATTGTTATATTAGCATAATTGTAAATGTGTCTCTTTATTGACATCCAATAATTCAACTTTATCATTGTTATATTAGTATAACTGTAAATGTATCTCTTTATTGACTCCAATAATTCAACTTTACCATTATTATATTAGCATAATTGTAAATGTATCTCTTTATTGACTCCAATAATTCAACTTTACCATTGCTATATTAGCATAATTGTAAATGTGTTTCTCTATTGCCATCCAATAATTCAATTTTACCATTGTCATGTTAGTATAACTGTAAGTGTGTTTGTGTTTACATCCAATACCTCAGTTTACCATTATCAACATGAGTACATTTCAAAACTTGAAACGAAACAAAAGAAAAATACAAATACAACACTTTAGGATTGGCATAAACAAAACTTGTTTATATCTCCTGTTGGATGACGTATAGCTTCAAGTCCGTTTCCAGCTAAAGCTGGTTTCACAGGTACTTCTCCGAGCTCACATTTGAAATGGGGTCATGGCACAAGGAGAAACAGCAACATAAATTGTTAACTTAGGTACTTAAAAATATAATTGATGTATGACGTGATGGTTTTCACGATTTTTATTTTAAAATACTCAACTTATGAAAGGTTGAGATGACATCAAAATAATGCAGACTCAATGTGAGTAAAAGTTGTTAAAAAATTATATCATCTGTGCATTAACCCAACTCAAGCAAATGTGTAATTATAAGCAACATAATAGTAATAAACACTGTTCACCCACTCCCATTTTTTTAATCTCAAGACCTTTACAAGTGAGATAATAATACATATAACCTCTTAACTGGAAGATTACCTGACCTTAAGAACAGATAAAGAATCATTGACCTACACGGCTGTTGAGAGGCAAAGTAGGTTGTGTCCACCCTCTAATCAGGCTTAAGAGTTCCAATTAGACCACAGTTCACAAACAAATAATGCCAAACAAGTAACTAAAAAACAACACAACAAAAAGTAATCGACAAACAACACAAAAAACAAGTAACAAACAAACAATACAATAAACAAGAATTGACAAACAACACAACAAACGACACAACAAACAACTAAACGACAAATAACACAACAAAAAAGTAACCAACAAATAAGACAACAATTAAATAACCTACAAACAACACAACAAACAAGTAACAAAAACACAATAAACAAGTAACAAACAAACAGCACAGAAAACAAGTAATCAACAAACAACACAAACAAGTAATGAACCAACAAATAATAAACAAACTAATGAACAAACTAACAAACTAAACAATAAACAAGTAATCAACAAACAACACAACATACAATTCACTGACAAACAACACAACAAACAAGTAACGAACAAACAAATACACAACAAACAAGTAATGAAAAAACAGCACAGAAACAAGTAATCAACAAACAACACAACAGACAAATAATGAACAAAACAAACTAACAAACAAACTAAACATTAAGCAAGTAACAAACAACACAACAAACAAGTAATTGACAACAACACTACAAACAAGTAATGAACAAACAACACAACAAACAAGTAACGAACAAACAACACAACAAACAAACAATAAATAAGTAATAACAAGTAATCAACAAACAACACAACAAACAATTAACTGACAAACAACACAACAAAAAAGTAACCAACAAACAACACTACAAACAAGTAATGAACAAACAAACAACAAGTAACAAACAACACATAAAACAAGTAATCGACAAACAACACAACAAACAAATGAACAAAGAAACAATTAACCAACAAACAAGTAATTGACAAACTACACAACAAACAAGTAATGAAGAAACAACATAACAAACAACACAGCAAACAAGTAATAAACAAGCAACACAACAAACAAGTAAAGAACAAACACCACAACAAATAATGACAAACAACATAACATACAAGTAAAGATCAAACAACACAGAAAACAAGTAATCAACAAACAACACAACAAACGTAATAAACAAACAACACAGAAACAAACAAGTAATCAACATACAACACTAAAAATAATTAACCAACAAAACAAACAAGTAACTGACAAAACAACACAACAAACAAGTAATGAGCAAATAAAACAACGAAGTAATAAACTCTCTGATTGTAACTGTTGAACTATTTGCTATATGTAACCATGCTGTTCTTAAGTTATTTTCTTGTTGAATACATTTAGACCACTTGTGTTAGCGTGACTCACTGACATGTTGTATGTTGTAGATTGTCATCTGTATTTACTATTCTGGCTGTTTGTATCGGGGGGGGGGGGGAGGGGGGGTCGAGCTATCTTCTAGAACTATCACTCTTCTATTCTGCATTATCTATCATTCATTTTTCTAGCAGGTCTGGCAAGGCAGAAGGTGTGTTTTGAAAATTAGCCTAAAATTACGGGCGGTCCAGGGTGGTGGTGAATGGACATAATGTCCATCTCCCAGGAAAACGTCACAGGACTGGATGGTTGAGATAATTCAGGCCTTCGGTGAAGATTTCATCTCTGCCTGATTTGATTGATTGAATGTAGGGGACGCTTCCGGCTTCCGCCGCTTTCGCGTCTCATCTCTGCCTGCGGAGAATAAAAATGGGATATACCTACCATTCTGTCATGTTGGTCACTGTTGAAATTGAAAACTTTAGTGCAATGTTCCCCAAGTTTTAAAAAGCGATAATGGCCAGTGTATAAGTGACCTAAAAACGTATGATGTACAGAGTATGTTTGTGTAAAAGTTTATAAATTTTGCCTGTCATAGCTTACAATTGTTTTTCTTTTAATTTTAACCATTGCTGCTTTCGTTATTACGGCAGATCCATGTACATTCTCTTTGTCTGCAGGATTTAATTTATTCTTTCTAATTTCTACTAAATGAAGAGGGAAAATCGGGCTTGTCACTGTACAGGAAATTACTTTATTTAGAATTAGATTTATATAGTGCTAGGGTCGCTTGGCCACAATCTTCACCTGGAGTCGGCCATTGTCTGTAAGACGTACCAATTGCACTTACAATGACGTTCAAGGACAGACCCTCAGTCCACACACACACACACACAAGAGCAGAAAGAACTATCTCCCTTTCTCCCCATTTCCTTCTCCTCTTTCTCCCACCTGTGAAGTGGTCCTAAATACCTGAGTCAGCTGGAATTTGAAAACCTTGCTCGAGGAACACTAATAAATCCGAACTTCTTGTGAGCCAATCAGCAAGCGTTTGGAATATAGAGATCATACAGGGGTGAGAATCATCTCTAACCCAAACCAAACAACTCCCTGTACAGTCTCAAATGGAAAAGAAAGTTAATGAAATTGATTTATATATATATATATACAGAGAGATTTGTTAATCACATTTTTTTTAGTAGTGAGCAACACAACTAGTGATACATGTAAGAGGAATGAAGAAGCAATCACAAAAACTTCCAAAAATAAACACATTTCTAAGGATAATCTTAACAGAATCGTTGATGTAGTCCATGCAATTTTTCCAGTTAATTTAAAATGGCATAAAATTCATCCAACAACAAATGCTCTTATTCAAAAATGGTTACAAAGTGAAAGTGTGATCGCATCCATAATAAGCAAATGCAGTGAATTTAATATATGAGAGAACTCAACTTGACCCTCAGCACCTTGTGACCTCTCAGAATCTTGATTCTCAGTCACAGGAGAATGTTCAACGACTTTGAAAACCTCAATCCTCTGTTCTGGGCTGACCAACTTAAATCGCCTCAATCCTCTGTTCTGGGCTGACCAACTTAAATCGCCGGTAGAAATTAAATGTCATTAACGAGGTAATTGAGGTGAAAATTTTAATGTCTGATAAATCTTTGCAATTACAAAAAGGTTATAGAAACTTCTGAATTTATTTTTGACTTGTGAGCGAAGTCGACTTTACTTCCTAGTATCTTCAAAGAAAATATGAGAAATTATTGCAAGCGACATAACATTTGACACACTGCCACAAATAATATGCCACGTGGTGGGTCATGGGTCCGTAACTGATGAGAAATAGTTAAAGAGGTTGCTGGGGCATCCATTCTTTTCATTGTGATTAAGTCTGAAGTGTACACATTTTGTAGGAGACACGGAAAAGTTCCTATTCGCTGATACTCTCTCGAAGGGGAGGGATGCAGCAGACCTATGGTCGAGTGGTTCCCCTTGAGTCAGCAGTAAAGTGGTCGAACTTACTAGGCTAAATTCCGGGAGAGAAGGGTAGATACAAAAATATGTCGGTCACTGCTGTCTGTTCTAAATGTCCTGTCAGAGTCCGCATTAGATATCGTGGTTGAGGGGACAGAATCCATATTGTCATACACATTGAAATCTCCGCTCTCCTCGCCGTTATCAGCTGTTTCGTCGAGTTGGGGGATAGCGTCAGAACCCCTGTCAGTCTCTACAGTCAACAGCCCCCCCCGTCAATCTCTACAGTCAACAGTCCTCTGTCAATCTCTACAGTCAACAGTCCACTATCAATCTCTACAGCCAACAGTCCCCTGTCAATCTCTACAGTCAACAGTCCACTATCAATCTCTACAGCCAACAGTCCCCGGTCAATCTCTACAGTCAACAGTCCGCTGTCAATCTCTACAGAACAATCCACTATCAATCTATACAGTCAACAGTCCACTGTCAAACTGTACAGTCAACAGTCCCCTGTCAATCTCTACAGTCAACAGTCCACTGTCAAACTCAAGCTTCTCCCTATTTAGGAATCTTTCTTCTCCTTTTCTTCTAATTTAATCTTAAGTTTTAGTCAGCTCTTGAACTTCAGAGCGTTCAGTATACTTTTTTCTTTCTCCCATTCTTCATATCGAGAAGGAATGGCCAACTGTACGCGTTCCACTATTCTACTCTGCATGGATGCCATTTTTATTTTGTGTTTTAGCCTATTTTCTACCGATTCTATTTCCTACTGTAAATCCTCTATTTCTAATAATCTCCTCTTCTTTCAATCTTTTCTCTTTCACATAACTCGGGCGGGTCCTTCTAATCCCACATCTTTCCCTATATTAATAAGGGCCAGAAGGAAGTCGGGCGCCATGGAGTTATGCATAATAAGGAAAATGCATTACTCGGGTTAGTTAATTTATATTACTGCCGCGAGGGGGGCAGTACAGGTTTCCCTTTTACAATTAAATTAAAAGGTAAAATAGAACAAAGGAATGTACACTATAAAATTCTCTCCCTAAAAAAGCGTCATTCACACTTAAAATGAACTAATTACTAGCAACAGTAAATAGAACATAAATTCAATGCATAAACAATGCGACAATACAAATAATAAAATGATATAAAATGAAAAGAAGAAGAAAAATATACACCCAAACTCTCTTCCGCGAGCACTTCCTTCGATTACTATTCCTATAAAATTTATGGCGCGAAAAGTCTGGGGAAATTGTCACGAATTAATAAAAGGAAAACAGTTTTAATTTAAAACATGTCAAATCCAAATATTAAAATTACAGAACGTATCCCGACGAGCTCTCCATTTATGTGGCGTAAGGGTTTTAAAAATTGTAAAACTAATTAAAACCCTAATGTGGCGTAAGGGTTTTAAAAATTGTAAAACTAATTAAAACCCTAATGTGGCGTAAGGGTTTTAAAAATTGTAAAGCTAATTAAAACCCTAATGTGGCCAACAACGATATCACATCCACACTTCAGCGTTGTCAGGCGTCACGAGTATTTATGTTTAAACAACGTTTTAAACAATTACAAACGGCTGACGTCACGAGTATTTATGTTTAAACAACATTTAAAATATTACAATTACAAATGGCTGACGTCACGAGTATTTATGTTTAAACAACGTTTTAAACATTACAACTACAAACGGCTGACGTCACGAGTATTTATGTTTAAACAACGTTTTAAACATTACAACTACAAACGGCTGACGTCACGAGTATTTATGTTTAAACAACGTTTTAAACATTACAACTACAAACGACTGACGTCACGAGTATTTATGTTTAAACAACGTTTTAAACATTACAACTACAAACGACTGACGTCACGAGTATTTATGTTTAAACAACGTTTTAAACATTACAACTACAAACGACTGACGTCACGAGTATTTATGTTTAAACAACGTTTTAAACATTACAACTACAAACGGCTGACGTCACGAGTATTTATGTTTAAACAACGTTTTAAACATTACAATTACAAACGGCTGACGTCACGAGTATTTATGTTTAAACAACGTTTTAAACATTACAACTACAAACGGCTGACGTCACGAGTATTTATGTTTAAACAACGTTTTAAACATTACAACTACAAACGACTGACGTCACGAGTATTTATATTTAAACAACATTTAAAACATTACAATTACAAACGGCTGACGTCACGAGTATTTATATTTAAACATTTAAAACATTACAGTTACAAACGGCTGAGACGAGACCCCCAATCCCAACCTGACAGATACGAAAACAAAAATGAACTCATAAAACATAACAAATACTCGTGAACTTAGGGATAAAAATAGAAAAACTTTATAAAGATAAGGGGAAAAAAATTTTAAAATAAGAAAAATAAAAGGATTCTATGAAGCACTGATAAAGAATTTCTCCATTTATATTCCAACTCAAAATGTCGCCGTTGATGAGTCATTGCATTGGAAATGCAGAATTTCTATGAAGCGATACATACCTCTGGAAAGAGTTCGGTTCGGAATAAAGTCTTATGATTTGTGCGAAATCAGAATCGGGATATGTCTGGAATGCATTCATACACATTAGTACAGCGATGCAACTTCGTGAAGCTTCTGATGATTTGAAATCATCCAGGACTGTGATGACTCTAGTAGAAGAACTGCTTGGTAAAGGTTAGTGCAATTGGTATAGCTCTTTGTATCACAACTGAAATTGAATCTAACAGATACAGTGGGTACAGTAAGGCTCAACAGGGAAAACATGCCTGGCGAACTGAAAAAAGATCAAGCGTGATTTAATGATAGCCCTGTCACAAAGGATTTGATGGCCCTGAAGTAGATAAAAGAAAGTAACTGTTTTACTTTTAACACATCATACCAACACCATGGAAACTATCAAAAGACGTGATCTTGAGAAACGTAAGCCGACTGCTATTCTTACGACAACAAGGGTTCTGTCGATGAGGGAGATCAAATGTGCTATATCCAAAGGAGAGAAAGTGAATCAAGATCTGGTATAAGAAATTTTCCCGCCATCTTCTGAATCCGACAGTTATGAACAGTTATATCTTGTACAAGAAGAATGATGGTAGACCAAAACTGAACCATGTGCAATTTCTGATGAAGTTGTCAGAGTGTTGGAAAATTATCATATTCTGAAACAAACTCAACACCGAGGCAGGTCACCACAGGATGCTAGAATCCCACTCCATCTTACTGCCAGACATTTTCCCATGTACATACCGACAAATCCAGAAAATCTGTACCAACTCGATGATGCAAAGTTTGTTGCAAGCAACCAGATCCTATTGTCCAGAGTGTGATGTTGGACCTTGTTTTTGTGTTTACCATACCAAATACAACTAGTAAACAAAGAACCTGTATTGATGATATTACATTCCAGCATTTGTTTATAGACCCTGTCTCAGCATGAGGATTTAAAGGTTGTTAATTTTAACGTTACACCTATGTTGACAACAGACTGGTTGCCAGACTTACCCTTCAGTCTCCACAACTAATTCTCTTGGTTTAGATATTAATTATAGTGACAGATGAATGTGTGTAATATTGCATGAATTGGGCACGTTATTCTAATAACGACTAATTATGCATACAAATCACTCGTCCAACTCTGCCCCCCCCCTCTCAGCCCAATTCTCCTTTGTATTTATGTGCATTGATTTATGAATTCACTATTTTGTTAAATATTAAAATTTTATATTTTCGTTATCATAATAACAAATTGACAAATTAGATTGACTAATTATTAGTGAGAGAGAAACCAAAGGTCATCCAGACAACTATTCTGTCTTTAAATGTTTATACAGATCGTAACACAAATTCTGATCTCAGAGTTTGTCAGACGCCCACTTATCTTGCGTCATCAGCAGTTATCGGAAAAGTCCCTCTGGCAATTCATACATCAACAGTCCATCATTGAATGTTCTAGCTGACTGTCTGCATAACTCGTCGCACTTCAATAGTGCACCTTAAGCATTAGGTTCTTCGCTCGATAATCGTAGAACACAAACATCAAACTGAAATGCCAACTGAAGCGCCAAAACTGAAATCCGAAAAAAACAGTAAAATGGTTAAGCAGACACTACTACATAGATGTCAGGGATCTACCATTGTCACAAACAATAACAATCCTATCCCACTACTCTACGTGCATTCACTCACTCAACTTATCTCCCCCTTCTCTCCTGTCCATTCTGGACTTTCACTTCAAAAATAAACTTTATGCAAAAACATATCCACATCATACAAATCACATATAGCGTCTCATTAAAAAAAATATAGATAAAAATATGAACATTAATATTAAAAATATGTGGGAGAATTTTCCATCATATGACATTCCCACGCTTAAGACAATACATGCTCGACGAGTTAGTGACAAAAATATAATTTTCTATTTACAACACAGCTTCCAATTAGCGAATCACCGGCTGTTTGCTCATTTACAAACATATCCCGCAAATATAGGGATGCAACAAAATTAACATGAAAGATTTTCTCTTTCCCGTCCATATTAATACGATAATTCTGACCTCTACGTTTTTCTCCACCATCTCGTAAAGCCCTTTCCATTTCACTTGAAGTTTGTTATGCTGTTCTGTCATTAGTCACTTCTCTACTTTATCAATACAACTGTCAACTTTCGTCTACAGACTATTACAAACGGTAGTGTGCATCACTGTTGTGAATGCCAAGTTAATTGACGTACATTTCTTTCCAATACAACATATCACAAAACAAGGATTAAATTAAAATATAAAATAATCATTAATCAGTATCTCCAGCTTTAAGTCACCGCTGATACAAATTTTTGAAGGTGGTCAATAGCGAATAAATGACAAAAGAAAGATGCTGAATGCCAGTCAACAGCTGAACGTAAACAAAGGCAATAACCTCACAGTATGTCACTTCCGTTTTAGGAAGATTCCGCGATTTCTATTGTCTCAGTATAGCAAATGTCAACTATTCGAATTCAAGACCTCCCCGAAGTCCTGTATGAAAAACACTGTTGCTTGCAATATTGTTCAGCCTACTGGCTAACAGTTTTTATAAGTGTTTATGCAATATAGCGACATGTCGAGGACCAAGTATAAATCTTAGTTTCTATACCGCTTACAAAATTACTTCGGTATTGTTAATTTGTAATTTGTCCTCCCTTCTCCCCTATATGCCAAATATTTGCAGTTTAAGAAGCATAATGATCTCCTACAAAGTCGCAAAGAAGTACGCGTTCCCATTAGTGTTCAAAACTAGGTTGAAATGGTGGATAACCGGATGACTATGAGCTAACAACGCGCTTGGCAGGCACTAATAAAACTCTCATATATTTTGGAAGCATAAGTCTAGCTAAGATGGCAGTGCGACACTAAATGAGAATATTGATTGAAAGTAGGGTACGCTTCCGGCTCCCGCCGCTTTCGCGCTGGGTGAGGGGGGTGTGGGGGAAAGGGAGGGGGTGTAAATGAGAATAAGACTGTTTAAGAGTATATATTCATGTTGTACTTTGCGCTTTAAAAAAAAAAAGACGTGACCCAGTTGTTATGTAATTTATTCGACTGTATGTGTGATTTCGACGTTCACTTCAAATCAAATTACAGCGATTAGTTTTTTTCTCAGTCTAAGGATTAAATCTTTATTGCAGTGTTTGGGGGTTGCACATTTATCTGTACTGTTAAACTTAAAGTGCCCAGAAATTTAATGCAGACGAATAAAAACTTATTCCATCGTCACTTATCATCATCGTCATTATTATTCAGATTAGTAGTGATAGGGTAGTGGTATAATTTATATCTTGTAGCCGAGGTTATATAAATAAATATTTAATTATGATTGTAGGCTAAAGCTGAAAGGGTCAAGATCCGTCTTCCTTCAGTATCCCACCACCACCACACACCCATCTCCCTCTGTGCAAATACACATTTAGGATCCGTTTGAAAACCAGCTTGTTATCTCGCGAACGAATTGCATTCAACTAGCGACTGACTTGCGGTACTAGTCTTGTCGAAGGCAGTTTGTAGAGAAAAACTTTGTTTCACAGTAGAATTTAGCTCTAGCTGTTTTGGTACTTTATGAACTTGCACGCATATATCCCCTGATGAATATCAAGTATCTATAATGTAACTCCACTGATCGGTATAAATGTATGTCACTTTCTGTTTATTCAATACTGCTAATAGATCTAAATGCAGTCCAGGATAATTTTGTTTTGGGATCCTTGAACGATAATACATATTTCATTATTATTCTTCCTAGCTTTAGTTTGAAATGATAAATTTACACTTACAGGAGATCGTTGAGGTTTTTTATATATATAAAACAGTGTCAAATATAATATCTATTTTCAGAAATGGCTTTTATTTATCTTCGTCATTGAAATTCATTATTCTTACAGTGACTGACATTCTCTGGAGTGTCAGCTTTTACCTCTTTCAGAAAGGCGTCTGCACTTTTAATTCTCTGAAAAAACTGTACATCGCAGTGTATACTATTAATCATAGACATTTAATACTTTTACTTGTTGTTCACTGATCTTTGACACTAATAATTTTTTAAAAAATGATAATTGCCTTGGATCGAGTGCCTTTTTATACATTTAGGCCTACTGGATTTGTTTAGGGACAAACTATTTTTAGTTCGCTAATCCTAGTTCTGTTCTTCCTCTTTGTGATCGAGTTGCCCTTAGGTTAAGATCGTGCTGAATTTATAACATTATAACATTAAACAACATATAAAGCAAACAACAATAGCACAATGTATTTAAAATATTTTTCCTATGAAAATCCAGGATAGCAGAAAGTGAGGTAAAATTATATTGGTATCTTTTACTTGTACTGCATAGAGCGGAACATTGCACGTACTGTGATGTCTCAGTAAAAGACTATATGAAAGTGTTGTCTACCTTACAGTCCTTACTTATCGATGACCTAATTGTGTGCGCACGTATGTGTGTGTGTATGTGTATTTTGTGTGTATGAAAGAGAGACTTTGATCTTGACCTTGAGATGGCACAAATTCTTGTAGTAAACCAGGTTTTCACTGTCTTCGTAATATGAAGTAGACCATAATTCATCCATATGGCCCACACAGCTGTTCATTGATAGTTTTTATTTGTCTTCAGCCAGATTTACCTATTTTAGGCAAGCCGGCACCTTCAAAATTACATCTTGCTGGGAGCTGAGGCATTCTAATAATGAGGCTCCTTGCTGTCCACAGAGCAGCAGTGGTGTCACAGTCATTTTACAAACAGTTGTGCTTAAAATCACGCCATTCTTCCATCTTCTGTTCTTCATACATAGCTGGAACACCATGCACAAAATGCAGAGGTTATTCATCTTTTGCTAACAGCAATGATAAAAATGACAATGATGATCCAGAAACAACTTCAACATTCACCTTACCAACACCCCAACTTCCAAGCCAAGCAAGAGTTGTTATTTGTGGAGGAGGGGTAATTGGATTGTCAGTTGCATACCACTTGGCAGAGAAAGGATGG
The DNA here is from genome assembly GCA_028829895.1 of Sinotaia quadrata. Taxonomy (NCBI): domain Eukaryota; kingdom Metazoa; phylum Mollusca; class Gastropoda; order Architaenioglossa; family Viviparidae; genus Sinotaia; species Sinotaia quadrata. The sequence continues at coordinate 74,385,192 of CM054181.1, read as the reverse complement.
ACAGATGTTGTTGTCCTGGAGCAGGGCAAGTAAGAATTTTAGGGGTTTTTTGTGTGTGTGTCTGGTAAAGTTTGATTTATGAGAATGAAAGAAATGTAATACATAATTTATAACTTTAGAACTAAATGTGCATTGACTATTAAAGCCTTAAAGGGATTTTTAAGCACCTCAATAAGAATTATCAGTTTTAAAATATACAGTGCCTAGAAGTGTATTGAAAGCAGAAAAGAGAAATTTGCAAAGTTCAAATTTGTCAACAAATAACAAAATATATAGAAAACTTAAAACTGAACTATTAGAGCATATCCAAAAACAAAACTATATTATCTATACAAACAATGCACAAGCATAGAACAAAAATATATTATATATACAACAATGCAAACTGATAAGAGTATATTATGCATATAACAAAGCATAAAGATAGCTAAATCCAGAACACACACACACACACATTAAATCCAGAACAAAGCATTTTATATATTATAAAAAAAAACAAGAAAACACAAAGATATGCTAATTAAATTCAGAACAAAAAACATATAACATATGCAACAAAGCACAAAGATAAGTTCAGAATAAAAATCATATAAATATATATATATATTCAAAAAAGCACAAGGATATTAGTTAATTAAATCCAGAACAAAAAGCATATCTTTACAATAAAGCACAATAATAATTTAAACCAGAATGAAAGCATACTATGCATGCAACTAAAGCATAATATTCTGTTATATAAAGTGCTAGATTCTCTGCTAGTCTGAAGCCAATATGTGCACTGGCTTGGTTAAAAGCCACACACAGATATTGTTCATCATCATTCAACTGGGCTTACCCCATTTCTAATTGCAACTCAAGGAGTACCATTCTAAATACATTAGTGTTCAAGCAGGTTTACTTTTGTTCTAATGGAGGCAGTGAACATCTCACACATTCTTCTGTCAGTTTGATGTTTCTGAATGTTTAGTGCACAGTCCTTTCAAGATTGGAATATAACCTGTTTTTAGCCATGGTCAGTGTTTGAGGGTCTTGCCATGTCAGTATTAAAATTCTTGAGAGATCAAACCGGGAAAACCTGGTGAGTAGTAATGATTTAATAAAGAAATATTTGCCATGTAAGTACATGAGAAAGCTCATAAGACTGGGATTTAATGAAATCCAACAAATCTAAAATTAAAATAAAATCACATGCAGCAGTTGATTACGTTGAATGATGTGTTGTGTTTTTCCATTGCATACAATAAAACACGTTGATTAGTTGATTAATCTAGAACAAAAGCATTATATACATACAACAAAGAGCAATGATAAGCCGAGGTAAATTCAGAACAGCAGCATATACATGATTTACATCTAACATGGCATGATGATAATTAAATCTGAGTAAAAGGTCTGGATTTCTCTTGATCATGCAAGAGAGGACAAGTGATGAACTAATTAAACCTAGAGTAAAAGCATAATGACAACTAAATCCAGAACACTGCGCATTATTTATACAACAGAGTACTATGATAAGTTGACCAAGTTCAGAATAAAAGCCTGTTATTATGTGTACAATAAGGCTCAATGATAAGTTGATTTATTGTTTGAGATTTAAGAAATATCTTATAAATAAAGAAATACTGTTAAACATAATTTTAAATGCTTATGATTAGTCTCTTAGTTCTAAATTGTTTTTTTTATAGGCATATATGAAAGTGTATCTATTAAAAAATAAGATTTTCATTAGTTGCAAAGAAGTTAAATAACCAGATTGGTTTCCAGACACTTTTTTAAAAAGATGCTACTTAGTGTTAATTTGCTGCATTGGACATAGCTGGTACTGTTTCAAACCTCACCATTACCTTACAGGGTCACTTGTGGGACAACGTGGCATGCAGCAGGAATTATTGGGCGGATGCGGTCCTCACGAGTAGAGATGATGCTGTGCGACTATAGCGCTTCTCTATATAAACAGTGGGAAGCAGAAGGAGACTTTGTAGGTATGTATGAGAAAGTGTTACCATGAAGGAACCATAGAGTCTTTTCCTTTGGGTACTATATTTTATTTTGTTTGCAAGGAGTGGGAAAAGTTGAGGCGCAGTATTTATATTTAGTTTCATGCTTTAAAAAAAAATTTTTTTTTTACAAATATTATAAACTGATGCACCTGTCCAGAGAGTAAGAAAGGTAAACAGAAACAGTTACCCAGGAGCCTTATCCTTTTAAGAGGCTTACAATCTGCACTGAATGTGAAATAAACAGTTATGATTCTGTATTTACAACAGAGGTGATTAGGTGTGGGCCTGACTTTCACCAGGAATCCAACACTGAATTAAGATATCTATTTTTATTTTTTAATTTGCATGAAGGTGATACTAGGGCTCTTGCTAAATGCTTGCTAAGGGTCATGCAATTCCTGTTTGGGATGTAGACTGGTATGTATATATATGGTTTTATTGCACACACATTAAAAGTGTATATATATATTTATGCATCTTCATCTTTCACTGTACATCCATAACCATATATATATGGTTCTGTCAGTATTAATGGACATTACCCTGCTTTATAAACCAATTTTCAGTTTGTAGTTGTATTTGTAGTTTCTAAATATATTTTGCACTAAACAGCAAACTCTTTCAGAAATATAAATAGGGTGGGTTTTTTTCATTTATGGAATAAAGTTAAATTGTTGGGACATATGAATACGTATTGTAAAACGTGACTGAGAAAGTAGGTGCTTTCAAAATTTTAAGAATTTTTATTCATTTAAAGAATTGCCAGGTAACAGCTTTGTAAAACTTTTCTCTTTGTGGTTTTTCCTATAGGTTGGAAGACCTGTGGCAGTTTAAATATGGCACGGACTCTGGATCGCATGGTAGCATTGAAACGACAACATGCATTAGCTAAGTATGGTGCTAGAAGAGGTTTTATTGGCTAAGTATAGGGCTAGAAGAAGTTTTATTGGCTAAGTATGGTGCTAAAAGAGGTTTTATTGGGCTAAGTATAGTTCTAGAAGAAGTTTTATAAAAGTTTTAGGCTATGGAGCCATTTGAAATAACAGCATTCTGTATCCAGTTCTGATGCTGGAAGGAATATTTTAGCAGTTGCTAGTTTATGGTGGGCATGGCAGCATGCTTTGAAAGTATAGATAATATTTAGGAATTTAATAACATTTGTTGGGTTGTAATGTTTGAACTCAAAACAGTAGTTTTTAATCAGTGTTGGGAGGAATGAGATGTTTTATACAGTTACTGTAAGATAAATGGCTGGACTAAAAAAATTGCATGGCAACTGGAAACAGTTGTCGAGAAAGCTTTTAGAGAGGTCCTGTAGTGTGCTTTTGGAAGTTAAGTATGGTAGTTATTATCATACAATCGGTATGTAATTCTTTTATTGTTTGCAATTGGTAGATCAGGATCACAATGAATCAAAGGATTTTATGATAATTTTGACTGTCTTAAACCAATAGAAAATAGTAAGAGGTTTTGAGTGTAACATGCAGTTATGGCTGTCATAACTTGGGAGATTTGTCTTTCAAGTCTAAATGCCACACAACTAATGGAAAGTAGAAAGAGGTTTTGATCATTTAACATTGCTCTCTTGACTTGGGAGATTTGCCTGTCAAGTTTAAATGTTATGCAAGTAGAAAGAGGTTTCAGCATGAGCAACTTAACAGTATTTTATGGCAATCATAGACTAACAGTCCCGAGAGAGAGAGAAAAAGAGATTTCTATAGTTGAAAAACTTTTTAAGGGTATTTTAGCTGTAAAATTATTAACAACTATTAGAAAAAAGAATGAGGTTTTGACAGTTTAATAGGCATGGTATGGCTGTCATGTCCTGTAATGTCTTGTCATGTCTTGTCTTGTCTTAGCCCTGATACATGACTTGTAAGATTAGCCTATGGCATAGAATGTAAATAACATGCCTAATGAGAGTTTCATGAGCAAACATTGAGAATGATAGGTCACAGAACTTAGGCAAATTTGTAGACATTAATTTAAATTGTTGGGATATTTTCATACTAGTAAATTCCTTTCCACAAATTCTTTTCCAACAATAATGTTAGAACTGTCAGCTCATATTTTTTAATTCCTTTTTGTGCAAGTACATGGACATTATTTTTGTTGTTATGTCATTTTGTTATTTTTATCTGGCTAATGGTTATGTTGCTTTATTTTCCACTAATATACAACCTGTCAATGTATAAATATCTTTTTGTCTCTGTTTGAACTATTTGTTATGTTTTATGTTGCTTTATTTTCCACTAATATACAACCTGTCAATGTATAAAATATCTTTTTGTCTCTGTTTGAACTATTTGTTATGTTTTATGTTGCTTTATTTTCCAGTTATTTACAAAATCAGAGCTATATTAGAACTATTAGATTTATGTTTTTTCTTTCATTTTGTTCAGTGCAGTCCTAAAAAGCAAATATCTACCACTGTATCATTTAGTTATATACTGTTTCATTCCCTTGATTATTTTTTCTTGTCTTCATCAAAATTTCCCACTGTGCATACAGGACAGCTGGTATAGAATGCCACATATTTTCACCATCAGAAATCAAGAAAGTTTGCCCCATATTGCGGGTTGATGATCTGCAGGTGAGAGAATTGTATATTCTTTGTACAGTTTATATTATTATTTTTAGTTATATATTATTTACATTCATTCAGTCATATTTTTTATGATAATACAAGATCTTTTAATATAGATCTATCAAGCACAAATCTGTTCTGGGAATAGATACAGTAAATAATTAAACAATTTGATTATGTTTCTATTTCTGTTTAGAATAAACAGGTTTTGACTATATATTAATAGGATTTTAATATCTTTTCTTTGAGCATGTGTATTACTTTCATTTTGAAACAGTTTAGTTGGAAAGGGGATATGAGGATAGGGTTTGAATAAACAGTGGGTAAACATTTTGAATAGAAAAGGTACAAGGTCTTAATAAGAGTAGGTAGTCCCACCGCCACCGCTCTATGGGTAAAAACTTACAAACGCACATAAATTTGCTAAACTTTACTCCAGAGCGGTTTTTTTCACATTAAACCTCAACTAACCATTTTTTAATGAAAATAAAGATCAATGTTTTGTCTTTTGAATGTTTTGTTGTTTTTTCTGAATTTTATTATAATATCCATAAACTTTAACGAAAGTACCTTAGGGTTGCAACAAAAATGGGTCAAATGTCGCCTCAAGGCCGAAAAAGTAAAATTCACGTTTTCGGGTACCAAGTTTTGAGAAGAAAGCAGAGCCTGCAAGGTTTTGTAGCCCCAAAACTGATTGGTCCATTAAATAGAGGACAGATAACTCTTTACACTCATATTTATTTCGCTTTTTGTTTGTTGCGAATAACCAAATAAATTTTCAAACTAAAAAGTTCACGATACATTTTTTCGGAATATTTATCACAAAATAGGGAAAAAAATATCGTTCTGCGGAATTTCAACATCTCTCAAATCATATGCCAGAGTCCTCGATTAGCGACCCTTGCAAGATCCACTAAATGAAAATCCATAGTACGCATCCTGTTTCAGTCATGACTTCCATGTTTGAAACGCGTGTTGACGCTACTGCTGATTTTTCTGACATTTTATATGAACAATTGAAGCCTCTTATTAGTAAGATCTTTCTGTAAGCATTTAATAATGATTACTGTACTCTGTGATTATTTTATCTGTAAACATATCTCTATTTTTAAAGCAGAATTATTAATTTTGCCCTTATCATCATTTCGCTTCTGTAGTTTGAAAATAGGTTAGTCGGTGCGTCACTCTATCATGAAAGTTTGATTGCTATTTCCTTGCAATATATATTTTAAAGTCGCAGATCATATTTAAATATATTATTTTATTTATTTAATTAATTTTAGTCATATTGGTAATCTTATTATTTAGAAAAATCGTTTTCTTACAATGATAATTTTAAAAAGAAAAGATAACTCTTGATACAAAAGTAATAAACAACCGAAACACTTGGGTCTGTGAAATGTTTATTTCATGCAGTGGATTTATAATAATACTAAGATATTTATTTAGCAAATGCTTTTATATACATATATTTTAAATAATTTTAACCTGTTTTGTTTTGAATTTGATCATAATGTTTTTCTCTTAATTTTAAAAATTTGTCAAGCTTCTGTCTTTGTTTTGTTTTCACTATCTTTTAATTGTATTATTTAGGCATAAACAATAGTATCAAGACAGATTTGCATTGTAGGCATGCAAGGCAGGATTAAGTCAGGCGAGTTAATACAAACCAGAGGCCATACTTAGAGATAATCTCTTATCCCATTGGTCAATCCAAGCATCACATTACTGACATCACAACTTGTACTGCTAGAGTAGATAATTGAGAGTCTTCAAAATACCTTCCTTACCAGAGATCAGTACTCTACCCACAGACCAGATTTTCTTGTCCTTTTAGAATAGATAATTGAAAGAAAGTCTTCAAAACAGATAGCCTTCCTTACCAGAGATGAGTACTCTACCCACAGACTTGATTTTCTTCTTGCTCTTCTGTTGTACAGGAGTTCATGACAGCAGTTTGTTTGTTTTAATAGTTTTATTGTGTCTTTTTTCTTAACCCCAATTTGTTTTGAGACTTTAGATCTCTCAGAATATCTGGTTGAAACTAGTTCCGATGTATTTTTTGTCAGGGAGGTCTTTGGATCCCAGATGATGGAGTTGTGACTGCACCTGATGTTGCCATGGTATTCTACAAACGGACAAAGGCTAAAGGTTTATAATTTAGATGTGTTATATTCAAGTAATTATTCATTGTCACACTTTTTTGTTGGGGATATTCATAAGTCTGAGTGTCAAAAGAAATAAATGTTTCCCTCATATGCTTTGAAGAACGCACTTCTGGTGCTAATTCATGAGTGAAACAAGGTTAAACAATGATAGGGCTGTAGCCATACTGATTTCTTAAAGATGATTAACACAAATACAATTTTCTCCAAAATCATTGAACCTACTCAATGAAATGATCATGCCATTTTGCCAATCACTAAAACATGTGTCATCCGTGACACAGTCAATAATGTAGAATGTGAGTACATTCATGTTACCACACTCCTTACATCAGACTGAATACATTCAGGACACCACACTATCACTCCATCAGGCTGTGAATACATTCATGACACAACACCGTCAATACATCAGGCTGTGAATACATTCAGGGTACCACATCCTTACATCAGAATGTGAATACATTCAGGACACCACACTCCTTCCAACAGTGTGAATACATTCAGGACACCACACTCTTTACATCAGACTGTGAATACATTCAGGGTACCACACTGTCACTACATCAGATTGTGAATACATTCAGAACACCACACTATCATTACATCAGACTGAATACATTCAGGAAACCACACTCCTTACATCAGACTGTGAATACATTCAGGACACCACACTCCTTACATCAGACTGTGAATACATTCAGGACATCACACTCCTTACATCAGATTGCGAATATATTCAGGACACCACACTCCTTACATCAGACTGCATATACATTCAGGACACCACATTCCTTGCATCAGACTGTGAATACATTCAGGACACCACACTCTTTTACATCAGACTGAATACATTCAGGAGGACCACACTATCACTACATCGGACTGAATACATTCAGGACACCACACTCCTTACATCAGACTGTGAATACATTCAGGACACCATACTCTTTACATCAGACTGTGAATGCTGATTTAGAAATCTGGGGATCCATCATCACACCAATAGATCTTCAGAAATTATAAATCAACATATATGAAACTGAAATGAATCAGTGCTGTTCACAGTATTCTTACAGTTGATGCTACAGAAACTGACAACATTAGTTTCCTGCTGCTTTCTCAATCTGACATTTGTCATTCTCCTCTCTTTGATCTACCATTATGTTTGCTGAAGTACTTCCAACTTTTTTTTATCAATTGTTGTTGTATTATCTTCAGCTTTCTTATGTTTTGAGTAGTGTGTATGAAAATTTTTGTGTTATAATTATTGTAAAGCAGTTATAACTTTTAATTAATGTATATTCATCATAATTATTATTTTTATTATAATTATGTAAGTTTTAAGAAGTTTTGGTAAGGTCGATGAATTTATGACAGGTTTATTTAGTCATGTTTATTTGTTGCAAGGCTGTATCTGCTAAGTTTGTGACAAATCTTGGATGCTAATTTTTTAGGTTTGCTTGTCATAAGATTATCTGATAAGCTTATGGATAAATCACTTTATATTTTTCACAAGTTTGTGATAAGACCATTAAATCTTCTTTCCAGTTCTTTTCATATCTTTGTGGCATTTATTAAGTCTTTCATTATGTGTTGTATTTTGATTATGTCAGGGATGTGGGCTTCATATATCTGATTTATGCCAGTATAATTGTACTCTTGTTAAATAAATAAATTTCTGTTTTTTTCAGGAATTAAAATAATTGAAGGTGTTCAAGTTAAAGAAGTGCTGACAGAGAAGAACTGTGTCTCGGAGGTGGAAACTTCCATCGGAAATATCAAGTGTGAATACTTCCTAAATGCTTCTGGTTTGGTGAGATCAATTATCATTGGTTTAGATTTTTCTTTCTTTTTTCCACTTCTTCTAACAACTGATTTATTATTGTTGGTTTAAATTTTTCTTTCCTTTACTTCCTTTATTAATTTTATTTTATTTTTACTAACAATTGATCACTTATAATCTGGTTAGATCTTTATTTCCTTCTCACTTTATTTTTTTTCTTTACTAAGAATTATTTAATTATCATCATTTAAATTTTTCTTTCTTCCTCTCACTTATCACTTCTTTTAAAAGTAAAAATATTTTACTAGCAATTGATTATCATCTGTTTTTGTTTTTACACCACTCACAATTAATTAATTATCACCTCTCAGGTTCTATAATGCTTCAGGCACTTTAATTTATCAGACACTCTACTCCTCAGGAAATATAATCCATCAGACACTGCTCCTTAGGCACTGTAATCCATCAGGTACTTTGCTTCTTAGGCACTGTAATCCATCAGGTACTTTGCTCCTTAGGCACTGGATTCCATCAAGACATGATGCATCAGGTACCATGCTCTTAAGGCACTGTAATCCATCAGGTTCTGTGTTCCTCAGGTGACCTATCAAGTGTTCCTCAGGGACTAATCCATCAGGTACTGTGTTCCACAGGGACTGTAATTCATCAAATACTGTGTTCCTCAGGCACTAATCCATTGGGTACTGTGTTCCTTAGACACTGTGATCCATCAAGTACTGCTCTTCAGGCACTGCAACTCATTAGGCACTTTGTTCCTCAGGCTCTGCAACTCATTATGCACTTTGCTCCTCAGGCACTGTAACTCATCAGATACAGTGCTCCCCAGGCATTGCAACTCATCAGGCATAGTGCTCCTCAGGCACTGCAACTCATTAGGCACTTTGCTCCTCAGGCACTGTAATCCTTCAGGTACAGTGCTCCTCAGGCACTGCAACTCATTAGGCACTTTGCTCCTCAGGCACTGCAACTCATCAGGTACAATGCTCCTCAGGCACTGGCATTATAAGTTATTTGAAGTTTTACTTGGAAGTTACTAAAGAAATAACACATATGATGATTAAAATGCACAGTTTTGAATTCTGCTTTGGAACTCTTCTTCCAAAGTCTGGTAATGTACTCACTTGATTTAGATGTTTTCATCCAAAGCCTTGATATATGCTCACTTGATTTAGAGTTTTTATACCAAGTCTTGAATTGTGTTCACTTAATTTATCCAAGTCTTGCAATAAGCTTATTTGTAATTGAATTGAAATGTTTTTTATTCAGTGTCTTGCAGATACTCTCACTTAATTTGACCATTATGTTTTTCATGCAACTTGGTGATTATGTGACAGTATGATGCCTTTAGATCATTCAATTGTTTACTTACCTGATCTAAATTGCAAGACTGTTCATTCATCACATGTTTAAATTGCAACACTCATAAGTGATCACATTTAAATTGGAATGTGGTTCACTTGTAATGTTTATATTGCTACCCTGTTCATATGTGAGGTGTTTAAATTACAACACTGTTTATTTCTTGGGATATTTAAATTGCTGTAAGCACTTTTCACTTGTTATATATTTAAACTGCAAAACTGTTCACTCGTCATACAACTAATAATAACATGGTTCGTATGTCATATGTTGAAACTGCAATATTGTTCACTTGCCATATAACTAAATATCAACAGCTGTTCACTTTCCAAACAACTAAACACTTGTTCATTATGTTTAAATGGCAACACTCTTCACTTGTCCATGCCTATGAGCATCACTTTCTGGTCACTAAACTCATCATTTTGAACAGACTCTCTCATACATGACTTGAAGCTCAACCAATGTTGGTGCATTTATTTCAGTGGGCACGAGAACTCGGCAAGAAAACTAAGCCAAACAGAGTAAATGTTCCTGTCCATGCCTGTGAGCATTACTATCTAGTCACTAAGCCCATCGGTGGGACTGACCCTTTAATGCCTGTCTTAAGAGATCCTGATGGCTACATTTATGTTCGAGAATGGAATGGTGGGATTCTTGCTGGGGGATTTGAACCCAATCCAGTCCCATGTTTCCACAATGGTATTCCAGATAAGTTTGAGTTTCAGCTTCTTCAAGAGGATTGGGACCATTTCCGTAAGATTTCTTCCACATTTTGTGTTAAAAATAAAATTTCCTGCAGCTTATTTTTATTGTCATGTTGATTGTGAAATTGATACTAGATTTAAAAAATAATTAACGACTCTTCTACCACTATCCACCCTTCACACATTTGCCTTTTTCTCCATGAAATTTAATGAATCATTTCACTATTCTACTTGTTTTCGCCATGAAATAATGTTTAATCACCATACTTATTTTAGAACTGTTTGTCTATATTGTTTTTCACAACACTACTCATTTTAGAGCTGTTAGTTTGTCTACATACAATGTTCTTCGTAAAAGTACTCCATTTAGAGGTATCAATATAAAATAAAGCTCAGTTTCAAGTACTTTGAAGTGGGAAAGATATGATAAGTTAGCATCATGCATTCCAACCATTTTTCAAACAGCTCTGTATTCAGTGTTTTTTTTCACTCAGCTCTAGGCTTTTCTAAACATCTCTGTATTCAATGTTTTTTTCACTCAGATCTAGGCTTTTGAAAACATCTCTGTATTCAATGTTGTTTTCGCTCAGATCTAGGCTTTTCTGAACAGCTCTGTATTCAGTGTTTTTTCACTCAGCTCTAGGCTTTTTTAAACAGCTCTGTATTCAGTGGGATTTTTTCACTCAGCTCTAGGCTTTTTTAAACAGCTCTGTATTCATTGGGGTTTTTTTTCACTCAGCTCTAGGCTTTTCTAAACAGCTCTGTATTCAGTGTTTTTTCACTCAGCTCTAGGCTTTTCAAAACATCTCTGTATTCAATGTTTTTTTCACTCAGATCTAGGCTTTTCTAAACATCTCTGTATTCAATGTTTTTTTCACTCAGATCTAGGCTTTTCTAAACATCTCTGTATTCAATGTTTTTTTCACTCAGATCTAGGCTTTTCTAAACATCTCTGTATTATGTTTGCTTCCATCTCTAGAGCTTTTCACATTGGAAATGTGAAGCCTGCCCTTAGAAAGAATTAGCTTAGACATTGAATATTCTGCAGTATGGTCACAGGCCCAACATACTTCAATATTTTCTTCTTATAAGTTTTGGAGATTTTAAAAATAAAATACTGAGGCTATGACTAAATAGATTTAATTGATCATATTTTTTGTCTGACTCCTTGTTTATCTTTTCTATTAACTGACATCACTCTGTCAATTCAGGCATGTTTTTGGGGCAAGAACTCTGTTATTAATAACCTGATTGCATCTGGAATTAGAAGGTCAGAATTTCTCAGACTTTTTCCCCTTTTGGGGTTAATCATAGACATAGTTATCTACTAAATTCAGACAATTGTGTGTCAACTTGCAGCGAACTTTCAAATGGTTATATACAGGATAGACTTTCTCTTTCTGTTTTAGTATTGTTTTATATCCCAGGTAATATTGTTTTATTTCTCAGGTAATATTGTCTTATTTGCTGAACAGCATCTATTAAATTCTACCATTATTTTATTTAACAGACTTGTTCATAGAAAGTCTTCTTCTATTCATCAGACTTGATTTATTTACCAGATAGATTTGCTCTATTTACCAGATATTGTTCTCTTTACCAGATAACTTTAATTTATTTACCAGCTACTGTTGTTCCGTTTAGAAATAATGCTGACTCAGATTCTACATCGCCTTCCACTTATGGAAACTGCTCAAGTGCGACGACTCACAAATGGCCCAGAGTCATTCACGCCAGACTCGCAGTGGCTTCTGGGAGAAAGTCCAGAGGTGGGAAGATCAGAATCTCTCTCATGCTTTGAAAATTGTTTCCTCATGCTCAGAAAATTGTTTCTCCAAGCTCAGATAATTGTTTCTTCATACTCAGAAAATAGTTTATTCATACTCAGAAAATTATTTCCTCATGTTCAGAAAATTGTTTCCTCATGTTCAGAAAATTGTATGACATATTTCACTCTCTTTGTGCTGCACAATGCCAAACGACCACTTTGTATTCTGTCCTGATCATATTGATCTATCAAGGATTATTTGTAAATGTACAAACTGTTGTCAGAGTCATTTAACAAATTTTAAGTAGATACATTTACTTTAATAAACTTATTTTATGTTTCTTTTAAGATGGTTATTACATTAGTATATTGGTTACTTTCTGATACTACCATATTCCAATTTTCCAGACATTTATTTATCGAGTTTTCAAGCAGTAGTGCTCACCAAAATTTAGAAGCGTAAAACTCTTAAGCATTAAAAGGAAGTACATATCAGACAAAAATATAGAAGTGTAAAACTCTTAAGCATTAAAAGGAAGTACATATCAGACAAAAATATAGAACTATAAAACTCTTTAGCAGTAAAAGGTAGTACATATCAGACAAAAATATAGAAGTGTTAAACTCTTAAGCATTAAAAGGAAGTACATATCAGACAAAAATATAGAAGCGTAAAACTCTTTTTTCTGAAAAAAGGTTGTTTAATAACTCTAGACATGAACTAAACAAAGCTTATGTTTGATAACTCTAGACATGAAGTAAACAATGGTTTGATAATTCTAGACATGAAGTAAACAGTGGTTATGTTTGATAATTCTAGACACGAAGTAAACAAAGATTATGTTTGATAACTCTAGACATGAACTGAACAAAGATTATGTTTGATAACTCTAGAATGAACTAAACAAAGATTATATTTGATAACTCTGGACTTGAACTAAGCAAAGGTTATGTTTGATGACTCTAGACATGAACTAAACAAAGGTTATGAATGATGACTGTAGACATGAAGTAAACATAGATTGAGTTTGATTATTCTAGACATGAAGTATATAAAGGTTATGTTTGATAATTAATTAGATATGAAATAAATGAAAATTATGTTTGATAACTCTAGATTTGAACTTTTAAAAAAGGGTTATGTTTGATAACTTTAAACTTGAACTAATAAAAGGCTATGTTTGATAACTCTAGACATGAACTAAAACAAGGTTAGGTTTGATAACTCTAGCTAAAACAGGAACTAAAACAAGGTTTGGTTTTATAACTCTAGACAGGAACTAAAACAAGGTTAAGTTTGATAACTCTAGACAGGAAGTTAAAAAAAAGACTATGTTTAATAACTCTAGACATGTGTTAACAAAGGTTAGGTTTGAATTCATAAACTTCTGCAGTTATATGAAATGTTTTCAGCATGAAGTAATATCAGAACAAAATATACAATCTTCTAAATTATTTCTAGTGTTCTCTTAACTCTCACTGTCATAGCAACACAAATATTCACATTGATTTTACTTTGAACACCTTCATGTCTACTGACACCATGTTATCCTTTTCTTTAGTATTAGCTATCCTATGTTACTGACCCTAAAACTCAGCACCATCTATTCTGTTTTGCCACTTTTCATGAAAAGCCACTGCTTTAATTATTTAAGCTTCATAGCAATGTTTCATGGCAGATTGCAGAATTTATTAATGCACTTTTAGGAGTTCAACTGCTTAGTGATAATTATGCATATTACAAAAATGTTGGTAATAATACACTCAGGTTTACAACTTTTTTTTGAGGTAATTAGGTGCCTTAAGAACTGTTTGTGTTTAGTGATTCTAGATTTTCAACAACTCTGTAATAAATAGATATCTCAAGTAATGTTCAGAATTAATGCTCTTATGCTTTTAAGTTTGCACTACTTTGCAGTAAATAGCCACATCTTAAGAAATGTTTTAATTAATGGTTCTAGGTTTTCAACTACTTTGTGGCCACTGGCATGAACTCCAAAGGTATAGCAGGAGCTGGGGGGATTGGAAAGTTCATGTCCGAGTGGATAGTGGATGGATATCCCAGTGCCAACCTTTGGTCATACGACATTCGCCGTTTTGTTGGACACCACAACAATAAACGCTTTTTGCGGGAACGTATGAAAGAAGCTTTATGTAAGCTGAGTATATTTCAGTGTCATCATTTCTTACCTTAGTTTCAAACTTCACTTAGAACTAAACTGTTTAATACTTGCGCACTATTAATTATTATAATAGAACTGCCTTTTTACTTTAGATATGACTGTATATGTGCATATATATGTTCTTGGAAAAAAAAGTAAAATATTGTAAAACCCCATATTATCGTGCCCCCCCATATTAATGTGATCCGATTTTATTGACCCCAATTATTGCGCTAGAGTGTTGACCCAATTATTGTGTTAGAGTGTTGACCCAATTATTGTGTTAGAGTGAGGTTTCACTCTATCTCATTTATTTTCTGAACTGTTTTACTAAAGAAAGGTTAACAGTCATAAATTAGTTTTCACATTCATTCTTATTTTTTTTACTGTTCAGAACTCTTTCATTATATGTTTTCCTGACCCTGAGTATGGTTAGAAGTTTCAGAATAATGGAAATATATGTCAGTATTTACCTTATGAACACTTATGAGCCAGTAATCTTTGTAATATGATGAATTATCACAAAAGTTGCATATGTTTCTATAATGCTACTATGTTGAAAGGTCAAAATGGTTGATATTTTGTTGCAAAGGACTTACTTTTGTATACTTGTTATTTATAGCAACAATTGTAATAGTGTATTTGTTACATTCAGTAGTAATAAAGTTGTGGTTATATCTTCCAGCCAACCATTACATTCTCAGGTATCCAAGGGAAGAGTTTGTCACAGGCCGTAAATTGAGGTGTTCACCACTTCATACACGACAGGAAGTGGCAGGAGCTGTCTTTGGGGAGGTCATGGCCTATGAACGAGCAATGTATTTCAAGCTAGAAGATGACAGTAGTAAGATTTTTATTGACCAAATTTATCCTTTTTTTAATGGAATACAATCACCATTTTGTATAATGTTTACTCTATCTTTTTTCATATAAGTAGCAGAAGTGCTCATATAATTATCTCGACACACTTTCATTTGATCATTTTAATATAATTAACTCTAAACTTTCATTCAGTCACTTTTATTATAATTAACTCTAAACACTTTTATTTGGCCAGTTTAAATTTAATTAACACTAAACACTTTCATTAAGTAATTTTGAATATAATTAACACTAAACACTTTCAGTAAGCCATTTTTAATATAATTAACTCTAAACACTATCATTAAGTAATTTTTAATATAATTAACTCTAAACACTTTGAGTAAGCCATTTGTAATATAATTAACTCTAAACACTTTCATTAAGTCATTAACAAAAATAATTAACTCAAAACACTTTCATTAAGTAATTTTTAATATAATTAAACACTTTCAATAAGCCATTTTTAATGGAGGAACATTCAGCAGTACATTCAGAAGTTTCAGTGCAGAAATCTGAAAATGTAAATGTGTGTTAAAAAAAAAGTATTTTTATTTGTAGGTATTTTTCATTGGTATATTCAGGAATACTTTAATCTGATTTATTTTACGTGTCTGTTCTCTGTAAGGCCTTATAAACCTGAAGCACACATTGATCTGATTCTAGAACAAAATCTAAAACTAGAAACATTTAATCATTGCTTTTATTATATTAATGTGATTTATAGCTTAATCGCCCAGCTGCATCATCAAATACATCATTTGACCATATGGTTCTAATATATAGCTGAATCACCAAATGCATCATTTGCCCATCATGTTTAACAATCACAGATGAATCACCAAATATATCATTTGCCCATTGTGCTTTAACAATCACAGCTGAATCACCAAATACATTATTTGCCCATCATAGTGTAATGACCATAGTTGAATCACCATATACATCATTTGCCTAACACGATTTAATGATCACAGCTGAATCACCAAATACATAATTTGCATATAGTGCTTTAATGATCATATCTGGATCACCCAATACATCATTTGCCTATCATGGCTTAATGATCACAGTTGAATCACAAAATGCATCATTTGCCCATCATGTTTAGCAATCACAGCTGAATCACCAAATGCATAATTTGCCTATCGTGCTTTAATGATCACAGCTGCATCACCCAATACATCATCTGCCCATCCTGATTTAATGATTGCAACTGAATCACCAAATATATAATTTATCCAAAATGGTTTAATGATCACAGCTGAATCACAAGATACAAAACGGAGAATGTGGACTTTCAATAAACCGCTGTGGTTTGAGGCCGTGCAAGAAGAGTATTGGGCTTGCAGAGAACGTGTGTGCATCATGGATATGTCATCTTTTGCTAAGTTTGAACTGCAGGTTAGAATGTCATCTTTTGCCAAGTTTGAACTGTAGGTTAGGTACTAGAATGTCATCTTTTGCCAAGTTGAACTGCAAGTTAGGTACTAGAATGTCATCTTTTGCCAAGTTTGAACTGCAGGTTAGGTACTAGAATGTCATCTTTTGCCAAGTTTGTACTGCAGTTTAGGTACTAGAATGTCATCTTTTGCCAAGTTTGAACTGCATGTTAGGTACTAGAATGAATTAGAATTATGATACAGTGAGATGTGTGTTTTGTTTTCATGAATTTGAATTTACACACCCGTAGTTAGATCTTTATATTTTATATGTGTGCCATGTGAGATGTTGAGTGACCCAAGATGTTGATACAAGTGTGAGATGAATGCTCATTATCTAAATGATGCCAATTTCCATATTTTAAGTCTCTGATTTGTCAGTCTCATTTTACAAGTTTCAGACTGTTTTTCTGTTTCATCTGCCTGATAAATATATTTGTACATACCTTTAATAAAATAAATGTAAACAAGGCTTAATTGTGTAAATTTAATTGTTACTTTATATTATTAGTGAGATTAATAAATTAGCAATGGTCTCTAAGCATGCAACTTAATTGTGATAGTTTTTTATTTTTATTATTATTTACAGCATTGGTGGGTTGCATCCCCTTACTTTAAATGCATATGAATATGTATTTCAATGAGAAATTTCTGTTCCTTTACACAATTTTTGTTTACGCAAGGGTCTCAAGAATATATATATGGCATTAGTAGAGAATTCACTCTATCTTAGAAAAATGTATTTATAGATGTAAAAAATAAAGAAGAGTTTTGTATACAAACTATCTTTCATGAGTCCTGGGACAACTTCCTAAGTTTGTACTCTGGGTGTTTCCAAAATTCTCTATAGAAAAGATTTTTACACAAGGGTATGTTTTTAACATACAGCTCTTTGACACTTTAACAGTTTTGTGAGTATATTGATTGTATCTCCAAACTAATAGTTTAGGATAGTTTTCAAAATTTTGTAAACAGAATATTTTACCTTCAAAGAACAATTTAACACATTTTATATACAAGATGTGTTCCTAGAGTTCAAGGACAGTTTCTAAAATTTTGTATGCATTATATCTCCCTATAGATCAGGGACAGTTTAAAATTATTTGTGGAAAAGAAGTACTAATCATATTTTTGTTTAAAGTAAAATAATTTTGGGAAAATAATTTCCACTTTTCTATATCTCTAATTTTTCTTTCATCACTCTTTCATAAGGGATGGTGGTTTTTAAACTGTTAGCAATAAGGAAAAATGAAGTATATACAAATGAGTTAAATAATATGTATGTTACTTTGTTAGACAGACTGTCTTTTTAATTATTAATTTTGTTTGTCTCCCTTATTGTACCTTGCTTAGATTGATAGATATAGTTCTTGGCAATTTTACACTAAGTGAAAGAATGCAAAACAGTGTCTTTGTTTTATCATTTTAAATATATGTGTGTATGTGATGTATCTAGAACTAATATGATAAAGTTAAAGTACTTTATCTGGAGTTAATTTGAGAAAGTGAAAGTGTATATTTGTATGTGTAGTATTCATTTAAAGTTAATATGACACAATAGATAGAAAAGCACAAGATAATATTTGTTTATATTATATGTATTTGTTGAAAGTAATTCAATCTTTTATCTATCATTAGTGCTGATTAGGACAGCTGTGGGTTGGATCACAGTATTACCCTCAAACTATATTGAATAATGATCTGCTTCAAACCATTTTTATTAAAGAGTTGAATGACCTCAGCAATTATCTATATTAAAGTCTTTAATGACCCATCCTGCCAGTGTATTAAATAAAGAATTTAATGGTCTGTACCTTCAAATGTGTTAAATACAGAGTTCAATGGCCTTTAACCTCAAAACTGTGTTAAATAAAGAGTTTAACAGCCTCATGCAAAATGAATTCAGTTAGAAAGCAAAATCTAGCTGAACTGGCTTTTTGTCCAGATAAGGGAGCTAATCATAGCAATGTGGACACTTAATAAATGCTCCTGAAAAGATCTTTACTGTTTAGAATTGCATATTAGTGTAATTGGTAAATGCTAGTATAATAATGTTGTGAATTTTCATTGCTTACTGCAGTTCTTTTATTTTACGTCTTTTTCTACCTGATTTTTGAAAGAAATATTTTTTGTCTTTTCTTTCCTATTGCACATGTGTAAACATAATTTCTGTTTTTGTGTTTCCATTTTTGGTGTGTGTTTAAAGATTTGTGTGTTTTTTTTATATGTAATTTTAGTCATCGAATGATGAGGTAGTACGATTTCTTCAACATGTTTGTTCTAACGACTTGGACGTAGATGTGGGAACTATTGTGCACACGGGTATGCAGAATGAGAGGGGTGGATATGAAAATGACTGTACCATTGCACGACTTGATCGTAACAGGTGAGCTTCATTCAAATTTCATCATAATAGGTGAACTTCAGTAAGACTTGATCAAAACAAGTGAGCTAAATTATGACTCTATCATAACAGATAAATTTCAGTAAAACTTGACTGTAATAGGTGAGCTTCAGTTAAAAAAAAAAAAGTAAGAATTGAGAAATCTCTTCTTTTGTATTTAAATTTTGCATTGCTGCTCAAGCCATGTTGTGATGAATATTAATCTTAGTGCTGGCTGTCAATTTCTTTATGATTACTATTTGTTTTTTAATGTTTTATTGTCACTGTAAATTGTATCAGCAAAGAAATGAAGCAGTTTTTATTGCAACTTAAATGAGAAATGAGTTCTCGTTATATGTTAAATAGAATTTATTGCCCATGCTGCTGATTTTCAACTTTATTATCTTATTTTATTATGATACTAGCTACTTCATGATTTGCCCTGCTACACAGCAGGGCCGAGCTTGGTCATGGCTGAAGCGCCACTTGCCGAGTGATGGATCTGTGCACATGCGTGATGTCACATCTATGTTTTCTGGAATTAATGTCATTGGCCCCCATGCTCAGCAGCTGTTGGCAGACATCACAGAGACATCGACAAGCCGGGCCAACTTCAAAGCCATGACTTGCAAGAAGATTGATGTTGGCTATGCAAGTGGTATATGGGCCATGAGGTTGACACACACAGGAGAGGATGGCTTTATTCTATACATTCCATCTGAGGTCAGTTTCAATTTATTTTGGTTTATAATGGAAATCTACTTGCAGCCCTACTGCTTAACATTATTGTAGTAGAGTCAAGACAAAATTATACTTGACCTCTTAACCTGCTTTTCGTTTAAATTTGTTATTTTCTTATTTGGACACAGTTCTTGTTAGAGTAAAGTAACCGTCATGCTCTGATACACACGCCTATTCATATAGGTAGAGAGAGAACTCACTCCAGTTATGCAACATTTTGGACAATAGCTGATTGTAGGTCGAACCAAGTGTTATCACGTGACTAATGATTCGTGCCATAAATTCGTATACTTCTTTAAATACACCGATCGCGCCGCTGCACCGTATTCACGAGGAAGGAACGGACCATTGCGAGCATCTAAGTCATCTGAAATTCCGTGAATCACGAGAGACCCGCCGCTGATCATACTGGTTGTATAGAACAAGGTAACACATCGATTTCTTAAAATATTGTTTGTATTTCCATTTAAAGTTATCATTGTGTGAATTTATGCATATAATTTATTGCAGGAATTATATTGTTGCGATTTCCTCCAAAACACGTGGCTTGATAAAAGTGTGGCTAAGTTAGAATGTTACATTCCTTAAATTAATTGTTAACTTGGAAAAACATTAATTTGTAAAGTAAAATAACTGATTTGTATCACAGAACATCTGTGCACGTTTTGTAAAATTCTTGCTAACAATTTAAATTCATTTTGCGTGTATTATATTGTTTTAATTTGTAAAACGCATATGCATGATTTTAAATTGTAACTTTTGATTCTTTTCTATTTGAATTTCATTTTGTAAAATGTAAATGCTTCTTGGAATTCTTACGTTCATGTGTACTTTAATTGTAAAACGCACATGCGTGACTGCATTGTATCTTTATCTATATATATTTAAATATTGTTGTAAGACACAAATAAGGTTGAGGAATAAGCTATACTATTGTCAACCATGTGTATTGGGTTGCGAAACTGTGAGACTATCGCTCATAGGAATTCATTTATTTCCAGAGCGGGTTTTTTTTCTTCCTTATTGTTCTTTTACCGTTGGTTCTTCATCGTCGTAAAATTCACCGCCAGTGAACTTGCCTGAAGATTGTTTCGTTTGGGACAAACAATTGGCCGAGACTGAATTCCTGGTGTGATTGACAACGACTGTCGACCAAGTTAGCCTTAGAGTCCTGGAACCAGCAGAATTCGTTGGGGACAACGTTCTACGTTAACACCGCTATTTTCAGAAATAGCTAAGTACAGAGACTGATGTACTTGAACTAAATAAACTCTATCGCAATCTATTCGAACACTCGTGTGTTAGACAAGTATCATAGTATTAGGAAACTTGATGTCGTCTAAATTTGAATACCTTTTGTTATTTGTTTAAACCTTATTAAATTTCTTTTTATATTTTGTTGAAACAATTATTTGTTTCTTTATGCAAATTGGTTCTTTATGCAAATAGACCTATAAGGATTGGGTGGGGGAGAATGAGTCGAGAAAAAGGAGATTGAATGCATAATTAACCATGATTGTTTAACGTTTCCCAATCTGTGCTTTGTACGCAAGTTTGCCTGTCTATAAATTTGTTGACTTAAACTACAAGTATTAAATTTGATCAGACTGACGGGTGAATTTGAGCAGCCAGTCTGTTTCAGGATAGGAGAACGAATTTTAATTAACCTAAATTCTAAAATTCTGAAACAGGGTCTATAAATAAAAACTGGACACGTAACAATTATACTGCACAGGTCACAACTGTACCAAATTATAGATCTTTATGCACAACTTTACCAAATTATAGACCTGTATACACAACTGTACCAAATTATAGACATGTATACACAACTGTACCAAATTATAGACCTGTATACACATCTGTACCAAATTATAGACCTGTGTGCACATCTTTACCAAATATAAACAGTATGCACAACTTTATCAATTTGTAGACCTGTATGCACAACTTTATCAATTTGTAGACCTCTGTACACAGTTCATAACTTTACCAAATAATAGATCTGTACACACAACTTTATCAATTTGTAGGCCTCTGTACACAGGTCATAACTTTACCAGCATATAGACCTACATACCAGGTTGTAACTGTATCAACTTGTAGACCTGTATACATAGTTGTATCTTTATCTTTCTTGCACGATTTCCTATAGAAGTCTATGGGATATCGGGTTTTGCATAATGAACACCTCGCATAACAAATGTACTGCTGGAACAAATTGTGTTCGTTATGCGAGGTACCACTGTATTGTTCATCTGAATAACTCTTGCATACATTGTTAGATTATAGAGATTTCATTGTGTTTATTGCCCAGTTATATTTAGTTTCTTATGAATTTGATTTATAATGAATTTAATTTCTCCTGTATAGTACACACTTCATGTTTATGACATGTTGATGAATTCTGGAAAAGACTATGGAGTGAGGAATGCTGGGTACTATGCACTACGACATCTACGCATAGAAAACTTCTTTGCATTTTGGGGCCTGGACCTCAGTGATAGGACCACACCATTGGAATGTGGCCGAGCCTACCGTGTCAAATTTGATGTGAGTATTGAAGCCAACAGAAAATAATTATGATTTTTGTAACGTCTGAGAAATAAAGATGTATGACTTTCTGTACATGAGAAACTTAAGCAACTTAAGTTTGAAAGAGAGAAAGAACCAAGTTAGCAAAGTGTAAAGCATTAAAGCTTAATTATGGCCTTGTTTGACCTTGAATGGTGGTTTGGCTATGAAATTGTATAATCAAAAGTCAGTGAAATTTTAATTATAACTCTTTGATGAAAAGAGAATTAAGGTTTGGCTATGAAAGTGTATAATCAAAAGATAGTGAAGGTTTAATTTTAACTGTATTTGATGAAAAAGAATTAAGGTTTGGCTATGGAAAGTGTTAAGATTGAGAGACAGGCATAGTTTCATTAGGACTATGTTAGTAAGCAGCTTTTGGATTATTTTAATAATCATTTTATGTTACTTATAGACATAACATTTAATACAAATAGACATTTTGAAGCCTTTAGTGCAGTAATATTCTAACCACTAGTATAGTATTTTCCATTGTAACCTCTGCTACAGTAATTTGTATTTTAATCTTGAATACTGTATTGTCATGTTAACCTCTAGCATAGCAATTGCCATTTTCACCACTTGATTAGAATTGCCATTTTAACCTTTAATACATATTGTTATGTTAACCTCTAGGCCATTTTAACCTTTAATACAGTATTGTTATGTTAATCTCTAGGCCATTTTAACCTTTAATACAGTATTGCTATGTTAACCACTAGGCCATTTTAACCTTTAATACAGTATTGCTATGTTAACCTCTAGGCCATTTTAACCTTTAATACAGTATTGCTATGTTAACCTCTAGGCCATTTTAACCTTTAATACAGTATTGCTGTTAACCTTTAGGCCATTTTAACCTTTAATACAGTATTGCTATGTTAACCTCTAGGCCATTTTAATCTTTAGTACACTTATTGCTGTTTTAACTTGTGGGACAATCATTGCCATTTTAACCTCTAGTACAGTAATTGCCTGTATAATCTTTAGATACAGTAATTGCAATTTTAACCTCTAGCACAGCAGTTGTCATTTTAATTTGTAGTTCACTAAATGCAATTTTAACCTCTAGCACAGCAGTTGTCATTTTTAATTTGTAGTTCACTAAATGCCATTTTAACTCTAGCAATAGAAAAGAAATTGCCAATTTTAATCTCTAGTACTATAGCGGTCATTTTAACTCTAATAGTAAAACAGTAATTGCAATTTTAACTCTAGTTGTAAAACAATAATTGCCATTTTAACCTTTAGTATAGTAATTGCCGTTTTAACCTTTAGTTTAGTAAATACCATTTTAATTCTATGAGTAGAACAGTAATTGTCATTTTAGCCTCAAGTACAGTTACTGCCATTGTAACTCTTAGAGTAAAACAGTAATTGAAACTTCATCCTTAATTATGGAGAGTATCACTTTAACCTTCATGATAGAAATTCCCACATTCAGCTATATTATAAAATGTAGAGATTGACACTTCAACCAATAGGACATTTAATGTGCCATTTTAACCCATAGGAGAATAATGTGCTACTCAAACTTGATGGCAGTAATGTGCTATTTAACCTTGGAAGGAAGATACTTTCTCAAGTGACTGACATGGTGATCTCGTTATTTATGTCAAATTACTTTTGTTGTTCAAAGTATCTGTTAGTCTAAAATGTCTGATTAGTTCATTTAAGGAAATTCACCCAAATAAATTGAATTTGTTTAGTTAGGAGATATGTCTCTCTCTTAAAAGAAATATGATATTTGAGCAGTGAAAAGGATGAATATTCTCTGCTTCTTGGTGACATTGGCGATATAATTCACATACTTTTCACTTACAAAAATAAATCACAGTGAATGTGTCTCTTACTGTTTTTTTTTTAATCTTTTTCAGAAAGACATTGATTTTATTGGCAGAGCAGCTCTGGAAAGGCAACGACAAGAAGGCATTCTGCAGCGATTTGTACATTTTCAGCTTGAAGACTTTGACGTCAACCTCGATCTGTGGCCATGGGGTGGTGAACCTATATACCGTAATGATCAGTTTGTCGGTACTACAACCACTTGTGGCTTTGGCTTTGCTCTGGATCACATGGTTTGCCTTGGTTTTGTAAGCGACTATGATGACAAGGGACAGCAACTCGTCATGAAACATAGCATTGATTACGTTTTGAAGGATGCCAAATACGAGATCGATATAGCAGGGAGGCGGTTCCCTGCTAAACCTTCCATCTACACACCTAAGCAAAATGTAGCATATGTTGACCCATCCTTTATTCCTGCTCCCCAAAAGCCATAAATTACACGCTTTCAGAATGGACTCTTTCATTACTGATGGGATGTCATTCTGATTTATTTAATGAAGTTAATTGATGGTAGATCACTAATGCATAGTGGGGTTTTGTTGTGAGAGTTGAGGTTTTCTTTAATAATACTACTTTAATATTACGTTGACCTATTTACATATCCAATAGGAACATCCATTTTTATTGGTTACATAAATAGGTTATTGTAGTATTGATTCTTGCTAGAAGAAGTAGTCAGTCAATGTAGCATTGATTCCTGCTAGCAGTGGTCAGTGTAATATTGATTCCTGCCAGTAATGGTCAGTGTAGTATCTAAAAATATTCACAGCTCTTCCCAACAACTCTCATGCTCTAGTATGAAATGACTTCTTTTATAAAATTTATAAATATGTGAAAGAATTAAGATTTTGTAACCTTCACATATTTATAAATCTTATAGGGTCATAGTGTGTATGATATACTGTAAAAGATAACAAATTTGAAATGTAGGAAATAAAAATATCAAGGCTGCAAAAGATCTTAACTTTGAATTTAATGTTTAATTTCTTATAGAGTCAACATTTATCATCAATTAATTTAATGATAACCATTTCTTATAGAGTCAGCAGTTCTCATCAGTTAATTTAATGATAACAATTTTTTATAGAGCCAACAGTCCTCATCAATTATAGCTGAATGTTTTCTACTCAGTCTATGCATTTTTTTCAGATGCTAATTCAGACTTTGAAATTAGCTTACCAGATCTTACACAGAGTCTGCAGTTCTTGTCATTTGTAAAGAATGCTGTCTATTCAGGTATTTTTTGGGTAATGCTAACTTTTGAAGACTTGGATGACTATTTTACTATTTCTTACAGTCTGCAGTTCTTTATATTTATAGTAGAATGTTATCTACCCAGGTTTTCTCAGGGTAATACTAATTTAGACTTTGAAGTCAATGTTTACTCCTTCTTTCTGTCTGAAGTTCTTTTCATTTATAGCAAAATGTTGTCTACCCAGGTTTTCTCAGGGTAATGCTAATTTAGGCTTTGAAGTTCATGTTTACTACTTCTTTCTGTCTGAAGTTCTTTTCATTTATAGCAAAATGTTGTCTACCCAGGTTTTCTCAGGGTAATGCTAATTTAGGCTTTGAAGTCAATGTTTACTATTTCTTTCTGTCTGAAGTTCTTTTCCTTTATAGCAGAATGTTGTCTACCCAGGTAATCTTATGATAAGTTAGATTGGAGTGGCTATTAACAGAAGTATAAAAGGTATTTCAACACTGTGTGATGTGTTGTTTCCTTGGGGGTCAGATTTATGAATCACCATGTAGTTTTATATGCAGAACAAACTTCAACAAGTGACATTAAACTGCAAGTCTAGACATTAGCCAGACAATATTTTTTTCTTAAACTATTGGCGTGGTGCACACTTAGAATGAACTGTACTACTTTTGTAAATTAATTAGAAATTTGTATATTTAGTGAAGACACAAACTTATTGTGGTGATGTGTAAAATAAAGTAATATAATATGAATAATAAATAATATGAATAGTATTTTTGTTATGACCTATACACTCTAATAGACAAGAGCCACATTAATATTCATAATGCTTTTAGTGCCCAGATTTCACTGAGTTTAAGAATTTCATAATTTGGATTTTTGTTGGCAAGAATTTTCATGAAGCTCTGGCACTTCACTCTACTTATTTTTATTAACCCTGCAACTAAAGGAGTTTTAAGTACTTCTCAATATATATTTTTATTAGCACTAAATCTCATTGATCTCTTGGGAAAAAAGCATTTCACAGCACTTATTTTCATTAGCCTTGCATCTAAAGGAGTTATATATATAAGTACTTCTCACTATATATTTTTATTAGCACTAAATCTCTTTGATCTCTTGGGGGGGGGGGCGGGGAAGCATTTCACAGTACTTATTTTTATTAGTCCTGCATCTAAAGGAACTTTAAGTACTTCTCAATATATATTTTTATTAGCACAAAATCTAATTGAGCTCTAAGTGTTACAAAGTATATATTTTTATTGGTGCTTCACAATACATATTTTTATTGGAGTTAAATCCCACTAAACTCTAATGCTTCACAATATATATTTTTATTAGCACCAAATAATTGAGCTCTAAGAACCCTTAGCATTTTTACAATATATAAATTTGGAGATGCCAAGCCTTAAGAACTTCCAATCTCTTCACGATAAATACTGCGAGCTCTAAGCACTTCACAATATATCGTTAGTTTAACACTTCACAATATATCGTGATTTTTATTAGTGTTAAACTTTAGTGAACTCTAAGCACTTCTCAATACATTGTATAGCATTAGTTTTATAACTGTTACATTTTAGTTTGCTTTGCAATACATTATTATTTATTAAAATCAGTGTCAAATTTTAATGATTTAAGAACCCTTAGCATTATTATTTATTAAAAATCAGTGTCAAATTTTAATGATTTAAGAACCCTTAGCATTTTTACAATAAATTTAGAGATGCCAAGCCTTAAGAACTTCCAAACTCTTTTTAGGAAGAAAATTAGTAGTAGGTGATTTTTTAAAAACTGATTTACAGTGCTAGGCATGTTTAATGAGTGTTTAAAATTAATACAGTATGTGTTGATAATAATAATAATGGTGATAATATTTATAAACTAAGTATCTGTGATTCATTATTTGTTTGTTGTATTAATATTTTAATATGTTTACTTTTAATGGCATTACTTTTAGTTTTGCATGATCTTGCAGAAGTCTGTCATAAATTTGTTTGACAAATACTATAATCTTTTAAATATGCTTACCATATCTTGAAAAAAGTAACTTATTGCAAATTAATTTTCCATTTAATAGTGTTTATAGGTTCATTTTGGGGATGGCTAATTTTTCTAGGTTCACTTTTGGGGATGACGAGTTGTTTTAGGTTCACCATTAGGGATGGCAAGTTGTTATAGGCTCACCTTTGGGATGGCTAGTTGTTTTAAGTTTACCATTGGGGATGGCTAGTTGTTTTAGGTTCACCAGTGGGGATGGCTAGTTGTTTTAGGTTCACCATTGGAGATGGCTAATTGTTTTAGGTTCACATTGGGGATGGCTGGTTGTTTTAGGTTCACCAGTGGGGATGGCTAGTTGTTTTAGGTTCACCAGTGGGGATGGCTAGTTGTTTTAGGTTCACATTGGGGATGGCTGGTTGTTTTAATGTCCACCATAGGGGAAGACTAAATGCTTTAGTTTCTCACTAAAGGGGATGTCTAGTTGTTTTAGGTTCAACACAGGGAGATGGCTAATTGTTTTAGGTTCAACACAGGGAAAGGCTAAATGCTCACTGCAAGGGATTACCTAAAGGTGAAAGCTTCAGGAATATGCTTTTGATGTGTGAATCAGTATTTATTCACAAATCAGTTACAATTGTAATTTGAAAACATTTATAATATAGAGAGGAAACATTGCACAGTTTATTTCAGTGATTGATTTTATAATCGCAGAAATAAATAAATATAGATGTAAAAATATTGATTTCCTAGTCGAGAGTGAATCCAAAAGTAAATGTTGGCAATGAACAGGTAATAAGTATTTCTTCTAATGGTTAGTAATGCTTTAAAAATATTTCTTAAGTTTTGAGATTTAAAATAAAAAATCATTAGAATGATAACACACCTCAGACAGCAAGGAAATATGCTGAAGTGCATTGTTGAAGTTCGAAGAAAGCACTACAAGAGGAAAGTTACTAAATTTGCAGTTGATTATGAGGTGTCACAGAATCCAGAATGGTTGACTAGTTTGCAAGACTTTCAGAAAATGTAGTTGTGAAAATGTCAACTCCAAATCTAGTCTAATAAAAATCACTATTTTATACAGTATTGCTTGCTAGCCAAGAGTTATAATTTTGCTGCTGTCCTTGTGTATATACATTTTGATTGCTCAAAATTATATTTGTAACATTTTCTTTTGTAATAAAGTGATTATACATTTTGAGTAAACTTATTTCAAATATATATGGAATATAATCAAAATGGTTTATATGCTATTGTGAGTGTTGTATATGCAAGTTGTAAAAAGTTTTCAGTTGTTTATTTGCAACTGTTATTGATAGCAAAATAGAAAATTATAAGCATCCCTTGTAATTGTGATTTTGATTGCAAGCTCCATTTTCTATTTCACCATGGTCTAAGAGAGGCTGTTGCTTCAGCTTTGTAATCATTGGAATGAAAGATTGAAGTGTGAATGCCAGATAATTTTCTTCCTTAGAATGTAAATGGCTAATGCTATGAAGTATAATTGGCTTATAAAGTACTATTCTACATCAGACTTAACTCTTTCTTTTCAAATCTCTATGATTTTATATGTGTAAGTCTAGTATTTGAATGCCAGCTACATTACGATCTGAGCACTTTCCCTTTACATTCCTGAGACTTGAGAACTGAATACAAAGTATTTCAGCCAAGAAAAAGCGTTCGTTTCCTATTCTTTGCATCTCTGTGATCTCGGAGTTTGTCTGTAACAATGTGCACAGTATTTGATTGGTCAGCTAAGAAAAAGTTCAGCTGAGGTCATTACATAATTAAACTAAAGCTGATCTCTGCTAGAGGTATTAAGGTGAGCTGTTACTTTTCAAGTTCATTAATAGTCCAATGTATCATGATGTGATTGGTATCATAAGATTACTCTCACTTGCTGGAGTTACAGTCAGATACTTCTCATGTTTCCTGAGTATCAGTGGTGATTAATGAGTGTCATATTAATGTACTTCTATTTCCTGCATATCCATTTGATGAATGAGTGTCATAGCTGATCCACATTCGTGTATTTCTATTTTTGCATAGCCATTTGATTAATGTGTATCCATGTGATCAATGAGTGTCATAGCTGTCCCACCTTCAAGTACTTCTATTTCATGCATATTCATTTGATTGAGTCTCATAACTGTCCCACATTCAAACACTTCTATTTCCTGCATATCCGTGTGATCAATGAGTGTTATAGCTGTCCCACATTCAAGTACTTCTATTTCCTGCATATCTGTGTGATTAATGAGTGTCATAGCTGTCCCAGGTTCAGTGCTTCTATTTTATGCATAGCCATTTGATAAATGAGTTTTTATAGCTGTCCCACATTAAAGTACTTCTATTTCCTGCATATGCGTGATTTAATGTCTCATAGCTGTCCCATTTTTAGGGCTGATGGTGTATAATTGTGTCACTGTTTCAGTTGTATCAGTTATGCTTACGATTGCCCTGTAAGTGTCATAGCTGTGACTCACCATGATTGTGGCATTGTCGTGACTCAAATAATGCTATATATTTATGATAATACTAGTGGCATGTGGTGGTATTGTATCTTTCCATGATATAATAGTTCATGGCTTGTATCATGTGTCCATGACAGTGCGCATTTGATATGGTCTGTGATTCAGATTTTTATTTGTTATTTGTTTTGATTTTGATAATAATAAACACATTGATCAATGTACATCTGATTGTGTCTCTTGATGAATAGGAAGATAAAGGAGGGTTTTAAAATTAACATTTTATATTAGGGGTTTAAATTTAACTGTTTAATATGAACATTTAATAATAATAAGTGATAGAAACAAAAAGAAAAAGAAAAAACCAACAACAAAAACTGGATATCAGATTAGAAATCCAGAGTCTGTGGAATGTAAAAGCAGAAGTGATATCTGTAGTGATAGGAATCTTGGGGAACATAACCTCTGAGCTGGAAGGCTATCTGAATAAACCACCTGGAAACCATAGACTTGCCCCACTACCAAAAGCAGCACCCCTCAGAAGTGCCCACATCCTCTGTAAAACTTTGGATCTCCCAGAATCTTGGTAAGATTCCAAGATTTTGGTTCACAACTGATAAGTCAACAGAAGTTGTGGAAAAAAGCTGAATAATAATAAAGATGTATATTTATTTGCACTTATTCTCAAAGGAATTCTAAATGCTTGCAATTATGGCTGCTAAGCTCAGTATTCATGAAATAGGAATTGCTTACAATTATGGCTGCTAAGCTCAATATTCATGAAATAGGAGTTGGTTGAAAATCAGTTGAGAAAACTCCTCAGTTCGACTTGACCCACGACTTTCTGCAGACAAGACCATCATCTTTACCTTACAGACATTGTGCTCTCAAAATTCCTGACAAAAGAATGAAGATGCATCCAAGTTTAAAGTTTAGAACTGACTGTCAGTGAAATTTGTGTTTATATAGTTGTACCTTTGGTAAAGAATTACGGTTAAAAGAAATAATGGCAGTGATTAAAATATTTATTAAGATGTTTAATAATCATGTCTTCAAGAAAGATAAAAACAAAGTAAATGGGTATTAATTAATTCATAGTTTTGAAACATATTGTTTAACAAAGTGTCATGTCCATCTAGTTTATGTGTATGCACAAGTGTAGACAATTATTTTATTTATCACGATTGTGACATTGTATATTAAACTAATTTGCAATCAATCAATTATTAAAATTATTAAATTAAAAAACATACTGATATTTTAATATTTAAAATATATATCTTTTATTACATTGTTTGGAATATATTTTATTGCTTTGACTTTAGTCATATATTTACAATAAAATGTTAATTGTACATTGTGTATCTTCTAATTTGCTAACTGGTTACATCTTGTAGTTAAATATTGATAAGTTAAAAAGTTAATATTAGCTGGACACTGGCATTTTGAGAAGTTAAAAGTAATATTACCTGGACACTGGCATATTGAGAAGTTAAAATTAATATTAGCTGGAAACTGGCATATTGAGAAGTTAAAAGTAATATTAGCTGGACACTTGTATATTGAGAAGTTAGTATTAGCTGGACGCGGGCCTATTGAGAAGTTAAAATTAATATTAGCTGGAAACTGGCATATTGAAAAGTTAGTATTAGCTGGACACTGGCATATTGAGAAGTTAGTATTAGCTGGACACTGGCATATTGAGAGTTAGTATTTGCTGGACACTGGCATATTGAGAAGTTAGTATTTGCTGCACACTGGTAGTTGTGTATTGAGATTTTGATTGAGTGTAGGGGCGCTTCCAGCTTCCGCCGCTTTCGCGCTGTGTATTGAGAAGTTAGTATTAGCTGCACACTGGTATATTGAGAAGTTAGTATTAGCTGCACACTGGTATATTGAGAAGTTAGTATTAGCTGCACACTGGTATATTGAGAAGTTAGTATTAGCTGCACACTGGTAGTTGTATATTGAAAAGTAAAAGTTTGGAGACCAGCAAATGAAGAAATAAAAGCTTCCATTTCCTGGAGATTAGCAGATGCATATTGAGAAATAAAAGATTGAGTTGCATTACGTTTTTATTTGTTGGAGATTGGCATTTGCAGAGTGAGAAGTACAAGTGGCAGTCGGAGAGTGTTAAGTCAGTGCTGCTTCTGTCAGTGTAGGAGACTGAAAGTTGAAGAGTGAGGGAAGTAGGTCAGTGCTTTTAGGAGACCTGTAGTTGCAAATTGAGAAGTATGTCAGTGATATCTGGAGACCAACAGTTGAAGATTGAGAAGCATGTCAATGTTTGCTAGAGATCAGTGCTTATAGTTGTTTGTATATAGATTGTACACATTTTATGTAGATTATATGTACTTTTTCTGTAGAATATTTGAGTTTGCATAAAGATTTTGATGTTTGTATATAGATTATGTATTATAGGTATTTATTGATTACACACACACACACACAGATGTTTGCATGCAGTGTATGTTTGAGTTTAAATCTGTATATAAATTATGTGTCTGCATATAGATTACAGGTGTTTGTATATAGATGACAGATGTCTGTATATAGATTACAGGTGTTTGTATACAGATTCTTGCCTATAAACTACATGTACTTTCTTGCACACTTTAAAGACATTTCTCAAAGGTGACTTGGAAATTTCAGAAAACAATGTAACAGAAGATGCCATTATTTTTTTTTTTATTTCACCATAAATGGACAGAGACAGAATTTTGATTTAAGACTTTAACATAAAATATTGCTTTATGTATGGATTTATTATCACTAGTTCAAGCAATATGGCAAATTGCTATTTCACAAATGGATTGTCTACCCCCATATACATGATTGCTAACCTAGTTATGCATAACATTGTGCTCATTAGCCATGAATGAAACTGTTTGATGATCCAAGCATCATGTTAATTTTTTGAAAGTATTATTTTCCACATAGGTTTCATTATGCACGAGTAGTAAATGAATCATAAAGAAATTAAAATATTTAAAAAATAAAACTATAGTAGTAATTATGCAAGTTTTTTTAATTTTAAAATTTCAGCTGTGAATAAAAGTTTAGTCAGTAAAAGTACTGTTCTTTAAAAGTAAATATGTAATTATTTTAATGAAATAAAATTTTAAAACAGCAATTGTAAACAAATATTGCCCCCCCCTCCCCATCTAAATCACACCTACCTTCAACACCTGTCACCCATCTTCAATACCTCTCACACCCACCTTTAATATCTGTCACACCACCTTCAATACCTCTCACACCCACCTTTAATATCTGTCACACCATCTTCAATACCCCACACCCACCTTTAATATCTGTCACCCATCTTCAATACTTCTCACACCCACCTTTAATATCTGTCACAACACCTTGAATACCTGTCACACCTACCTTCAATATCTATCTTCCCCACCTTGAATACCTGTCACATACCTTCATGTCACACCTCCCTTCAAGATCTACCTCAAATTCATCTTCAAGATCTGTCATATGCATGCACAAACTGAAGACAAAAAGCCCTCTTCCATAAGCATAATGTCAATAACTCAGACACTTGAACAATTCCTTATTGCACCCCCCCCCCCACCTCAACCCAGTCTGGTAATACCTGATGAGACATAAGCCCTCTCCAGTGAGTGGAACTTTTAATAACACCTTAATAACACTTTAATAACCCCTTAATGACCATAGCATTTAATAATCCCATTAATATACTGACTGTTATTCTGTTATTAAACTATTCATGCACTGATAGAGAAAAAGCACAAATAAATATCCTGTATTATAGTTAGTCCATCAGTTGTCCAGAAAATCCTCTTCTTTGCCCCAAATGATATACACTATAATCAGCCAAATTTATAATAAGCACTATCACTATGGGAGAGCAAAACAGTCATCGCTTGTGAACAGTTCATACAGAACTGCTAATTATTTCACGTACTCCTTCCAGCTTCACTCTCCCTACACCTTCCCACCATTTTTATTTTTGGCCTCATCACCAGGATTACTTCGTCCCATATTAACACTATCCTCTCACTTTCTTCATCCCTCATCCCTACTTCGTCCCATATTAACACTATCCTCTCACTTTCTTCATCCCTCATCCCAACTTCGTCTCATATTAACACTATCCTCTCATTTTCCTCATCCCTAGAAGTCCCCTCCAACCTTTCTCCCTTTCCCCATACCTTCCACTCTTCTCACGTCAGCTTCACCTCTTGCATACTTTATCCTACCTATCTCTCTCACCTAAACAGTATTATTGGTCTCACACATACTCTACCCAGTGACCTCAAATGTGTTTAAAGACCAATAATTAGCTGCTCCTTTCGCTCTTATATAACTTGGATTCCCGCTTAACATACAGAGTATCAGGCATCAAACTCTCACTGAAGCTATCTCA
This sequence comes from Sinotaia quadrata, assembly GCA_028829895.1. Lineage (NCBI taxonomy): Eukaryota > Metazoa > Mollusca > Gastropoda > Architaenioglossa > Viviparidae > Sinotaia > Sinotaia quadrata. Next base: position 74,350,707 of record CM054181.1, on the reverse strand, counting down.
GATCTCCCTACTCAAGTAAACATACTGAGAGTTCTGCACTGTTTAATCCAATCACTGGGAATATACATAAGATGCATATTTAAAAATATAAAGTGGACAAAATGCATAAAGCATGGTAAATGGCAAAATTTGCCAATCAACTAAGTAACCATGTCAAAAAAAAAATGAACACAATCAGGCGTTCATTTGAAAAAACCAGTTAAGAATATAAGCTGAGGCTATAGAAAGCCATCTAAACTTGACAAAGTGGCAATTTTTTTGCAGAGCTGGAGAAAGACAATCACAATTAGCAATCTAGACTTCAACAATCAGTGATGCATTGATGTTTTATATCGGTGATGCATTGATGTTTTATATCAGTGATGTATTGACATTTTATATCAGTGATGTCTGAGAGCAAAAAAGCCACTCAACGGTTTCTCAATCATTAAAGTTTTGAGTGTGGATAAATTACAAGTAATGACATAGGAAGGAAGAAAAATGCCAAAAACAAACAGAATGTCCAAAACAATTCTAGCAGTTATGAATACCAAATAAATGTATTAAAATTTTTAAAAGCCAAGATAAGCCTACTACAACATACATAATCCTAAGGTAAACAAACTTATTATGATATACATAATCCTAAGGTAGGGCTATTGTACAATCAAAATCCCAAGGTAAATCTATTGTGACATATTTAATACCAAGGAAAGGCTACTGTATAATCCCAACATAAACCTTTTGTAACATACATAGTTACAAGGGAAGCCTATTTTATGTATCAAAATCCCAAGTAAGTCTACAGTCACATATACAATTCCAAAGAAATGCTGTGACATAAATCCCGAGAAAGCCGACTATGACATACTTAATCCCAAGGTGTAAATCAATTCTGACTAACACATTGTGTCTGTATAGAATATCTCATAATGGCTTAATATTTAAATGTACTCATAATCTGACTGTATTTATCTAATTGTGTTCACTGACAACTAACCATATGTTGCTACTTAAACACCCAAAAGTTTATACAAATCTACTACTACTATGTTATGCTTATTGTCTTGAACAACAAATGACTTTAAGCACTTGAGAAAGGCAAAGACATGATACACAAGAAAAATGCTTCAAAAACCAAACACATTTTAAACCTTTGCTAACAATGGCTTAGTAAAAAGAAAAAATCATTTCTAAAGCCAGACATACTGAAAAATTAAATTGTCATATTTTACTAATCCTCAAAATTTTAAGTTAAATGAAAAAAATTATATTACTGTTTTATAAAAAATATTAAAGAAACCTTCACTGCTGTAATTTGAATACGGATATTAATGAAAATTCATAATGGAGAATATGTGATGGTTGTATATAAAACGAAAGATAACTTTTCTGAATCTAATTACTAACACTATGCTCAGTTACCCAGTTATTAAGTCATGTGATTTTAGCTTTAAGCAGACGTTATAAGGGTATTACGAATGAAAAGTTTAGCAGTGAAGGGGTTATACAATCACAAAAAATAAAATATTCTTTGCTGAAGTATTTAATAACATGTAAAGCTTTGATATCATATGGCGTGCTAAATATATATATAAAATTTAATGTCCATAAACAATTTAAATATATTTACTTTATAATAACATGGAAAGTCAAAACACAGCAAAGGAATAACTGAATTAAAAAAATGAATTTAGAGTAAATATTATCAAATATTTCCAGGAAACATAATATCCCAAAGTGTGGCTTAATAAGTTTTTGGGTCAGTTCTTAAAAGCATCTCTCTCTCCCATTTATACCAGTATTAACAGTCATAAAGTTAAGAAAATAAGTTTAGTTATCAGAGAAGCTTGGACATAAAGCATTAGGTTAAAAGGTAAATTCTTAGTATTGAATTGAATTTTAAAAAATATATCAGACATCATAATAATATAGTGCTAAATTTTATTTAGCTCGAGAATGTTTTTGGAGCATTGAAGTATTATTTTCCATGTACCCACATTCTGAATGAAGTTATTACTTTCCATGCGAATGGGTAGGTGATGGGATGCAAACCTCTTACTAAATCCAAGTTCAAGGTGATTCCTGAGAAGCTGTCTATCAGTAAAGACAATTACGCAAATCTGCACACTACAGACTGAAGATCCCTTGTAAATAATGAAAGATTGTTTGGATAAAATTTCAAAGAAAAAACTCTATCTCCAAACCACTCCCAGCTTTACTCTCCTCATTACTGGCTTTTATTCTTCCCTAGTTTTACAACTTAAATCATTTATTTTCTTATCTGCAGAAATTGAAAGCAGATGTGAAATATTAAAGAAAATGAAAAATTTCTCAGTGAGGAATAGTATCTATTCACCTATCCATCTTATTCTTCATTACAAGAGATAGAAAAGAGATAGAAATTCTATAGCTGCTGGAGTCACAGGAGCTTCTTGTGACTGCTAAAAAATCACAGGGCAGCATTAAACAAACAAACATGCAGCACATATGCCATGCTCGAAAAATCTAATTTATGAAGTTATATTTTAAAATATACACCAATTTATTAACAGGTGGTCCCAAATGTAGTTACACATTAATGTAACTGGACAACATAAAAACAAGTAACAATGGGATAGGTCATAAAGTCATCTGTCCTCCATTTTAAATCACTAGTCCTTTGACTTATCCCCCTTTATCTTTTCCTGGAGCCTAAGCACACCAATCATCATTCATGCTTGACACGCTGCACGGCGATGTAGAATGCCTTTTTATCTGTGACATTGTGCCAACCAATGGGCCCAATCTCGCAGTCAGCACAGATGAGGTACTTGATAGAGTCCACAGTGTTGGAGAACCCCACATTATCAAAAGTGTACATATCAGTCACGAGCCAAAATGATGTCAAGTCCTCACCATCCATTGGTTTCGATTCAGCATTTTTCTTGTGCATGTAGGGTAGGAAAATCTAAAAATAAAAATAACAGTACATTAAAGTGAGTACTTATATAATGTTCATATATTTGATCATCTAAAGTTAACTTAAATTATTTGAATTTATTTGGGAACCAAGTCTATAAAGAATAGTAAATATGTTTTATTTGTTGGGTTTTTTGTTAAATCATTCTATTGGTAAGTTTTGCAATTTATACATTCTTTATTATTTGAATATTCTAAATTTAAACTGTCTGCTTAATGTAAACTATTTCTTTGGGTCAATTAGCAGATGATATTCAGAAATGATGTAAAAGGAATTAACACTTGCTTCTGAAGAGTTATCTTTCATGTATATTGGCCTGTTGTGAATTTAATGTTTCCTGTTTGTTTGTATCATTTATGTTAATTATTTCTTAACTGAAAATAATGAGGAAACATAATGTGAGACCATCAAAATATCATTTAGAACGATGACTTTGCTAGATGAAAGCATGTGAATGTTCAGTTTTACATGTTTATTTTATGTATAAACATGTCAAAGGTGGCAGTTCATTACAACGAAGTAAAAATTTATATTGTTTTAATTTATCAATATGTTTTTAAAATGTCTGTACAAAATTGTAAAAAATCAGTTTGTAATCCCTTAATGTTTCTAGTGATCCTTTATTAACCTTCTTATAAAAAGCTAACTAAAAAAAAAATTAATGTATACACATAGTGTAGTAAAATTTGCAGTAAAAATATATTAAGAGAATTGAAAGTACTGGTAGTGTTTATTATTTGTATTCAAAATTATTAATATTTTATAGATACTTATAAGAATTTATCCAAATATTACTTAATACTTATTTCTTTCTTTTAACAAAGAGAGCTGTCAGGTAAATTTTTTTTATTGTTATAATGTAACATATCATTTGCTAAAAGAGGTTTAAATGATTTATCATTGTGTAAAACTAGTAATTAATATGTGCCAATAACATGTAGTAATGAGCATGTCCACTTTATTCCACAGTAATTTAATGCTACTTTTCAAAATCATCCATTTATTTGCAAAAAAAATAAATCAAACTTCATTTGCTTATTTCTTCAATATATACTTCTGTATTTCTATGTATACTTCATTTTTTCTGCTTGTGGTTAATTTTATCACAAAGTTAAAGAACTGCTGAGATATAAATGAGACATGTTAGTTTATATTTAATGTACAGTATAATTTGCTTGGTTTATTGTTTTAAAACCATTAAGGAACATGTATGTCATATTCGAACCATCACCTTCAGTACAATTAAAAACAAACCAAAACTGCTGGGCTAGGTACCGGTCACTACCATTTAAAGTGTGTGCGAAATACAATCTGAGTTTTGGGGGTCAGGCTCTACCGGCACATCTGCTTCGGGAAATTTACTGTGCATGGCTTGAAGTGATAAACCTCTTTCAGGTTAGAAATGAGGTAAACTTCTTTCGTTTCCACACATTGTTGATATGCTGAGAATTTATGGTTACCAGAATGGAATCCCTTTTATCTTTCCAGGAGCCACAGGGAGAGATATATAATCTCCATGTGTACTCCGAACTCAGCAGACATCTTTTCCCAAATGTCTAAGAACAGGCTTGTCTCCCTTGGCTAAATAAATATTATGCCAAGGTTAGAAAAAGAAAAGGTCCTGAATGGATTAATCAAATCTGCTGTATTAAGGTAAGAAAATCTATTTCAATATACAATGCAGGAATTATAAATTATACTTTAAACATAATAATATTTCATTATACATTATTAGTAATTTAAAATACTAAAAACTTTGTTCCAGCAAAATGTTAGATTAATGCTTATAATTGTTTCATTGTTCGATTAACCACAACAGCCAACTGTTCTATTGATTGTGAACTAACACACATTCATTATTTGATAAAATTCATGCTTTTTAACAAATTTATGTTCTTTTAATAATATTAATTACTTTGCAAAATGTATTTGAATACTGTACATGTTTAGGTAATGTACATTTAATGATTTATAATGTCTGAGAGGATTGTTAAGTCATGTCATATCAGCTGATATTACATATTTTTCATGTCAACCTGCTGAATAATCTTATGTTTTAATTAGTAGTTATATGTCTATTGTCATGTCTGATTTTGATTGATGCTATATATTTTATGCTGTGTCTTATCAGGCTAACGAAACTGTTACAGGATTTTTTAGTTGAGAATGTTTGTAAGAGAGAAAGGAGATTAGAGATGAAATATACCTGACATCTGGCGCTGCCTTAATTTGACTTTTGCAGACAGGCGCGCACCTTTTCTATCTTTGACTCTTTGATTGGCTTCAGATCACAGTGACTACTGTACTTTACCAGATCGTATTGGTGTGTGAATCCAGCAATGTCATCAAACTTATCAATAAAACTGTAGCTGTAATTTGATTCCTGTGAATTCTGTTTGAGAGTCAATACAGTGAAAATTTAGTTTGATCTCGAGAATTCATGAAGATTATTTGAACATTCCTCGTGGTGTGTTGAGTAGAAGTGCACATGAAGATTCTAGAACACTCCATGTGATGTGCTTTTGATAGTGCATGCTTCCATGGTTTGCTTTGTGAGTGCATTGAAAATATATTCTGGAACAATTGTGTAATGTGCCTAGAAGGGGTAAAATATTGGACTGTCATCTAAATAAGAAAGATAGCGACTTGTTGCAAATCATGTGATTGTGAACATGTGCTAATGACAGCAGCCTTCATTGAAAAGATTATGTACATTGACTTTAATTATTTCTCTAAAACTCCACTCTCATTTTTGTGATGAATGATATCAATGAACTTGATTATATATATGTAAATTTGACTGCTGATGTCTATGCTAGGATAAATTGAATGACTGTCTTGCGTTAATTGAACATAGCCAATAACTAGGGTGGCATTGTGTCACAAGTTCATTTATCAAAAGCTTATGAAAATCTGAAATCAACAAGTATCTGCAAACTGTCTTCTTTTTGTCTCCTCTATCCCTAAACTGTTTCCTCTTTACTCCCAAACTGTCTCCTCTTTATCCCCAAACTGTCTCCTATTTATCCCTAAATTGTCTCCTCTTTTTTCCCCAACAATCATGGTCACTGATATGAGTTGCAATTCTTGCAGTGTTTTTTAGTTGCTAAATAGTGAAACATGTGTCTCTAGGTTCATTAGCGAAAAATCGGCTACCGTCCAGAATCTCTTCCCATAATTAAGTGGGTTGATCTTTTCATTAAGAGATTTGGACTATTAAAATGTTGTTGAGTTAAGGATTTATATATTAATTATGAAAAGACACACTAGTTAAATAATAGAGATCACAAGTGCATATTTTCTAATAATAAAATAATTATTTTATTAATAATAATAATAAAAGAATGCTAATTTTATAGGTTAATTTTGAGATCAAAGTACTATATTTATATATAGTTTATTATGTGTCTTATAATAATATTAACATAATTTTCTCAACATTTATTTATTTAATGTTTACTACTAACCTGTTTTCAAGCTCAGGCATTTTAATGTTTCCAAAAGCATATGAGTTCAGTCTACAGATTTAGGTTTTCAAATAATATATATAAAATCTCAGTTATAGTTCTGATTCATTGTAAAAACATATTTCTCTGAGATTTTCAACTTTACTATTGTACACAAATGAGCTAGATGATCATGATGACAGAGGGCAACCCCCCCCCCCCCTTTTATAGTGAAGGTATAAATCTTGACCAAAGAAAATGTCTCGCACAATTGCATATCTTTATTACATCTAGAAAAAGAAACAACCTCAAGTGAACTATTAGCCGCATTGTGTCATCAAACGGCAGTCTCATGCATGAACATAGTTTTTGTTTTACACTTTTAACATTTATAAAAGTTCTGGTTATTGAAACTCAGTGAGAATGTTTAGAAATAATGAAATTCCTTAAGTATTTGATAGTTACAAATATGTATGTTTGAAATTTTTAAGCTGATGATATTTAAGATAGACAAGACAAGCAAATACTCCAACAGCAGCAGTTTTGTTTTGAACAATTAAAATGTATTAAAATAAAAAAATATATAGTTTATTAAATCATTTAGTGATTAGTGTCACTCTATATCTAAATATTGTTGTTGCACAGTACTTAATAGCTGTGAGTGTGACGTGTGTATGTGGGGTTGTGTTTGGGCCATTTTGTACAGCACTGGAATAGAAGTAAAACCTACATTTACTGATTTAGCAATAGCAGCTTGTTTGAGTTATCTGTTAGTGTTATAGTGTTAAATTAGTGCTACAATTATTTGAAAAAAACACGCTGTAATTAAGTGAATTAGTGTACAAAAACTGTGAATTTGAAAATGGTTAAGGTAATAAGATACAGGACGAATAGGTTACTCAGGTACAGACTACAGAGGAAAGAAAACTGATAATCGCCTATAATTAGGCCTACTTCGCCCTGTTAAATCTAGGGCATGTGCAATCTTTATACTAGAAATAATAATCAAATCCATTTTGCCAAATTTTGGTTCTTGCACCTCTTTACTTTACCTCTTTTTCCACTAATGTTGCATTGTTGGGTGAAAGAACGAGGCTGCGGCATCGTTGACAGTATATTCGAGTTTTGTTCTTTCCATTTTCAACAAGGACAGAACTGCCATTCTGATTGACATTTGCTGACGCCGGAGAAGTAGAACAAGCCATTGAAATTACTGAGAACTGTTAACCCACCTAACAAACTTGCAACTTGATAAGTTATAAAAATTATATTTTACTCTGGCAGTGATTATACTAATAAAAATATCTAAACAAAAAAATCGATAACAACGTTGCGAAAGCTCAAAATGAGCGCTAAGCGAGGAAAGAATTTGTAGGAATCACAAATGTATAAACAGTTAGCTAAAATGCATCATCAGGTTACAACAAAGCCTTTATTAATTTGCAATTAGTTATGCTATAGTATAATTAGGACAATAAATAAAGAAAAAATATGGAAACAGGAAGGAAAGGTTTCTTCCGTTCTGAATAAGGTTATATTCTAGAATGGTTCAATCGCTGTTTGGTAATTTGGGTTGCCTTTAGCGCCTCCTGAATCTAAGAACAACAAACTTAACGCTTCCTTTCAAGAATCAAATGATGTACATATGATAGCCGGTACAATCGACAAAAAGATTTTAGAGAGAAGAGAAATAAGGCTTCTTAAACATGACTGATATACAAATTCCCCGTGGAGCATGTTTCGGACCAAATGCATTACCACCTATATCATGGTTCGAGTTCGTCTTGAATGATCGGCTTCTCGAGGAGCACCTTGCAAAAGAAAATCCAGGTTTGAGGGTTATTCATTTGCAGATGATATTTAAACACAAAAAATGCAAATGTTAATATTATATAGTTTCAGATATCACTTAAAACACGCTTATGCACGCAGTGTGTCGAAGTGTGTGTGTGTGTGTGAGAGAGAGAGAGAGAGAGAGAGATGCGATTTATGGAAGTTTATTCTACTATTATAATGTGTTATTCACTTAATCAATGTCCATATATTTGTTTGCTTTTTAATAAATGATTCATATTTAGCTTCCTTTAATGCTATATTTTGTGCCATGAACACTGGGGAAATGTGTTTTATAGAAATTAAGCACCAGTAATATAATTTGTGCTGAAAATCTTGTTGCAAACAAAATATTTTAGGCACTGTTCTTTGATACATTCTCTAGGATATAAATTATAATGAAAGTTACTTGTAGTGTATTTTATTTCATGTGCGCTATGTACAGATCTATTTGTAGAGTAGAATGAAAGTTTACTTATAATTTATTTCTTATATGCTGGAACAGATCCATTATCTAGAGTATAATGACTGTTACTTGTACATGTAATTTAATTTTTATGTTCTATATGGATACATTCTCTGAAGTATAACGAAAATTACTTGTAATTTATTTCTTATGTGCTGTATAGATCCATCAGCCATGCAGCTGGTTGTTCAGTTCATGCAACAGGCAGAAGTTGAGATGGCTGCCCACATACAGAATGTCCGAGAGCAAAATGCTGCTGGGTCCAGTCATGGGCAAGGGTCACTTGGTCTAACTGATGCCAAAGTAGAAAATGGTAAAATAAGAATATGGAAAAGCACAACTGTAAAAAAAAAAAAGATAAAATAAAAAGTTTAATAGAAAATGATTAATGCACAGTCAAAAAGTCATGAACAAGAAAACTGTGAAGTAAGAAATGCCAAAGTGAGAAAATAATGAAATAAGAGAAGTGATGAAGAAAGTATTTAAAATGGTAACAAACAAAAAAAATGAAGAAAAATTTGACCTGTTTGTAAATTAATACACTATTGTTATTGTCTTGTTTTGTATATTTTTTTTATGGCCATCCAGTTTTTAGAAATTGACAGTACTGTTTTATATAATTTAGGTGCATTTTATATTTTCATGTTTGAATGTTTCAGAAATTCACAAATCATTTGACTGACTGTTAACCTGTTGCCTGTTAAGTGTTATTGTGCCATTAGCATCACGAAGAGTGAATGCATCCATTTGGTATAGTGATACTGGTGTCACCAGCAAAGGCACACATTTTCTTAGTCTTTCATCTAAGCCAATCAGTGTGAAACAAATATGTATTTCCCTTAGCAGGCAATTGTTATCCCTTCTACAATTGGATGGTTATAATTAGACTGTTCATTTGATCCAAAAGGCTTTTAAAAAAAAAATTTTGTCTGTTGCGTGCATTCCTTGAGACAACATTACAAGTTGTGGCTTCTTCATCGTTAAATGCTTTCAGTTTCATGACTGGGCTGTGTCATCCAACTGCTGACTCTGATATCAATGAAGCTGATAATTCTATTTATTTATCAGAAGATGAATATTCAGTCCCTAGCAATTTACCATAAATTGATGACAGAGAGATGTTGTAGGGTTGAAATCAAAAATCAAAATCAAAATCAAAATGGCATGGTGTGGCGTAATGTGAGGCGTTTGATTTGGCAGATTCAGCACCGCATGCTTTTGCACTGGAAATAGTGGAGTGCAAATCCCATTGGCAAAAGATTGTACAGAATTTTCCTGAGAATATAGTGCAACAAATTGTTGAGTATACAAATATATATGCTGCTTCATTACTGGCAGATCCAGAAAATACTGAAAAATCTCAAATCAATCAGTGGCATGATGCTGATGTGAGCAACATTTATCAAATTGTAGTGCTTATTATTTTGATGGGGATAGATCAAAAACCTATTATTGATCATTATTTTTCTAATTTTAAAAATTATGTTCATCATTTTTTCTTAAAGTCATGTCAGATCATATATTCCATTTGCTGCTGAGTTACTTACATTTCTCATGCCTGTGGCCTGAGACCAAATTCAGAAAATCAGATTGATTCTTGATCATTTTTTTTTTATGTATAACATCAGCAATTTAAAGATTTATTTTATTTAAAACAAGTATTTTAAACTTAAAAAAGATTTTTTTTTAAAAGTTAAAAGATTAATGTTTGAGTGTTTGCCTCTTTAAAACTTTTGATGTTGATTCTTGAATTTTGATGTTTTGGTGCCAGGTGTAAATGAAGGAACAGTGGTAGAGAACAAAAAGGTGAAGGCACTGCGTGTTCTGGCTCTCAAGGTGGCTAGTCATCTGCACTGGGATTTGACTGCCATGGAGAAAAGGCAAGGCTGAGTACTTAGCTCTTTGACTGGTAGAAGATTGAGTACTTAATCTTTGACTGGTAAAAGATTAAGTACTTACTGTTTGATAAAAGACTTGGTAGTATTTAACTCTGACTGGAAGAAGATTTAACTGTTTGACTAGTAGATGAGTACTTAACTGTTTGAATGGTATTAGACTGAGTACTTAACTCCTTAACTGGTAGAATGAGTATTTAAGTCTTTCACTGGTAGAAGACTTAATATTTAACTGGTAGGTTTATGTAAGGATTGATGCCATAATCTTCTGGGTGAAAATTTGTATTAGGTAAAATATTGTAATGCAGTTTATTTATAAAAAAGAAGTATTCATATTTGAATTGCATTATGATTTATAATACTTATTGATGTGTTTAGAAAAGTTTATGAATAAAATAATAAAATGTATGCAGGTTTATATAAAAAAACTAAGAAAAACAAAATTTTAGTTGCCATAAAGTGATATAAGAGAAAAATGTTATTTCTAAATGAAATCTCCACATTTTAAGAAAAATAAACTAATTAGGAAAATCGTGTATTTTACTAATTGCACCTATCTTTTCATTAGTATTATTAAAATAAAGATTGATTAATTGTCTATAAATGAGGGTGTGATAGAGATATTCACTTGATTTTTAAATTCATGACAACATGCACGTATGTTACAGGTATTCACTTGATTGTTTGAAATAAATTTTACATCCTCTTACACCATTTTGACCAATGGCAAGCTTTATGTACTTACTTGTATTTACTTGTTTGAAATAAATTTGACAGCTTCTTATGCAGTATGACAACCAGATGTACTTTAGAGGTATTTACTTGATTGTTTGATATAAATTTGACAACCTCTTACACCAGTTTGACCAGTGACAAGCTTTATGTACTTTAGAGGTATTCACTTGATTGTTTGAATAAATTTGACAACCTCATACACCAGTATGACAACCTGCATGTACTTTAGAGGTATTTACTTGATTGATTGAAATAAATTTCAGACATCTTACACCAGTTTGACCAATGATAACCTGCATGTACTTTAGAGGTATTCGCTTGATTGTTTGAAATAAACTTGACTACCTCTTACACCACTGTGACTCATGACAACCTGCAGAGATATTCACTTGAGTTTTTAAATATAAATTTGACAACCTCTTACACCAATATGACAATATGCTTGTTGCCTGGAAAGTTAATGTAGCTTAAGAAGAGGCAGAGAAACTAGTGGATTACTTCCCTTAGAGTGGTAATTCAATACTATGCACCTTACAATCTATGTCATTTCCAATGCAGCTTCTGACTTCCTGCAGTATATATTGTCACATTAACCAATATGTATTTTTATGATATTATTTTGAGTGTTGCAAATTTAATTTTCTATAACATCTTTTAAAATAAGTTTGATATTTGTCTTGGCTAGTTTGCCAACACCGATTGTTCAGGCACTGTTGATTGAACTGCTGAAAGTATCGGCACCTGATGTGATAGACAATATCCACTCACCAGACTTGGAAGATACCAGTATGTCAGACATTTCACTCTTCACTGTTCACCTCTTTCATAGATGGTAGGTATTAGATCACGTATTATTATTCTGTGTTCTCAGCAATTATGACTCGTATTTAACCTGAAGTGCTAATCAAACTAATTGTTAGTAATTAAATTATTTTCTGAAAAAAGTAGATAGAAAGTCACAATTTTTTTGGAAAAAATATCGCTTTATGACAGTCTACTTGTTATTTTCTCAGCTCACAAATGACATTTTTTCCACTTGTAAATTGCAAGCTTGCTAGTGGAATTTTTGAGGGTTGGAGAAATGGTATGTGTATGAGCAGCATAGTGGGAGAAATAGTCTGAGTAACATAATTGGAGAAATATGTGTGTGTGAGCAACATAGTGAGAGAAATGGCATGTGTGTGAACAACATAGTAGGAGAAATGAATTGGGTGGATGAGCAACATAGTGGGAGAGATGGGGTGTGTGAACAACATTGTGGAAAATGGTGGGAGAAATTGTGTATGAGCAACATTGTGGGATAAATAGTGTTTGTATAAGCAAAATAGTGGGAGAAACGGTGTGTGTGAGCAACTTCATGGGAGAAATTAAATGTGTAAGCAAAATAGTGAGAGAAGTGGTGTGTGTGAGCAACATCTTGGGAGAAATGGTATGTGTAAGCAAAATGGTGTGAGTGAGCAAAATAATGGGAGAAATGGTGTGTGTAAGCAAAATGGTGTGAGTGAGCAAAATAATGGGAGAAATGGTGTGAGTAGGCAAAATAATGGGAGAAATGGTGTGTGTGAGCAACATCATGGGAGAAATTATGTGTGTGTGAGCAACATCATGGGAGAAATGGTGTGTGTGAGCAAATAGTGGGATAAATGGTGTGTGAGCAACATTGTGTGCAAAATGTGTGTGTGTGTGTGTGTGCGTGCGTGCGTGTGTGCGTATGTGTGTTTGTGTGCATAAGAGCAACATAGAGGGGGGAAAATATAATAAGAGAAAATGGGTTTGTGAACAAGATAGTGAGTGGTAGAAATATTGTCCATTAAATGTGAACTGTTTCTCTTAGGAAATTCATGTTCCATAAATGTGATTCTTATAACTGCAGAGAATATTTTCATAGAGTTCCTAAGAAATTTTTCCTTGTGGATGTTGGGAGACATAAAACTAAAAATTCATGCACACTAAAAGTGGCTGACATATGAAATTTGAAGAAAGTATGTCAAGTGTTGGGAATGCAATAATTTTGTGACAATCTTAAATCAGCAGTTTAGTTATCTGATATAAATGTTTTCAGGTGTGTTCGAAGTGTTGTCAGAGACAGTTTCTTATCTCGTCCCCCTAAACACAACTTTATTCCAGCGTGAGTACTTTGAATATTTCCAATTTTTATTTATCGAGTCAAAAAACATGCACATACAATACTGTACTTCTGAGACATAATGAAATTGGCTAGTATATTTAACTAAAGTACTACCATATTTGACTTTAGTAACTACTGCATTCACATGATGAAATTGGCTAATATATTTAACTAAAGTATTCAGTCAGACCAGTAGTATAACTTGGTAATCATATTGCATTTGTTCAGTATAACTATGTAGTCATGTTGTTTTCAGTCAGACCATTAGTATAACTATGTAATCATGTTGTTTTCAGTCAGACCAGTAGTATAACTAAGTAATCATGTTGTATTCAGTCAGACCAGTAGTATAACTAAGTAATCATGTTGTTTTCAGTCAGACCAGTAGTATAACTAAGTAATCATGTTGTATTCAGTCAGACCAGTAGTATAACTAAGTAATCATGTTGTATTCAGTCAGACCAGTAGTATAACTAAGTAATCATGTTGTATTCATTCAGACTGATGTTATAAAATGTTTGTTGTATTCATTCAGGATCTGGAAACAGTTCTACTCACCAGTACTGTTTTTCTTTTTTAATGTTATAATACATATTGCTATAAATTACTATAAATCAATTTTTCCTTTGCATAAAGTCCAGGGCAAGTTGACCCCAATGTTATGATGACAGCAGCTACTGATACCATCATTAGAAAGGCAAGTAACAAGTAATATAAATTGTTACATTATTTTAAATGTAGACAGGATTGTTTGACACTGAGTTAGATGTGTGCATTATTATGTTATTTTAATATTTCCACATCCTTATTCAAACTGTATATTCTTCCTAAATATTTTACTTACCTATTTAATAGTCACAAACTAGTCAAAAATAAAAAGCATTGTAAATTTAACATTCATTATTTAAAAGCAAATACCTGCATGAATGCAGTCCTTTATTTAGTGGTTTTTTTATGTTGGATGTGTGCAGGCAGGTAGAAAATGTTTCCTCTGTTCTCACTTGTGTAGATATGAGAATTGTGTTGTCACTGAACAGTCATGTGGAAAACTGAGTTAAGTGTGATTTTCATTATGTGGACAAGTAGGCCACAGAACTAACTTCTTCATTATAGTCTAGAAGAAAACGTGAATAAAGTGTGACCTTCATTGTTTGGTCAATAAGAAACTGCTTCCTTCATGGCATCTTGGCAGACAGATGTATTAAGTGAGGCCATGATTGTGTGGCCATGTAGAGAAAAGTATTTTTTTCCTGTCACCCTAAGCCTGAATTACACATGCATTAGCTGTATCATCTATTGTGTAATCAGTTTGAAAAAGGATTTAATTTTATCCACCTTTATGCAGTCAAGTAGACAAGGATTTAATTGTATTTTCCATTGTTCAGTCAAATAGACAAGGATTTAATTGTATTTTTTATTGTTCAGTCAAGTAGACAAGGATTTAATTGTATTTTTTATTGTTTAGTCAAGTAGACAAGGATTTAATTGTATTTTCCATTGTGCAGTCAAGTAGACAAGGATTTAATTGTATTTTTTATTGTTCAGTCAAGTAGACAAGGATTTAATTGTATTTTTTATTGTTCAGTCAAGTAGACAAGAATTTAATTGTATTTTTTATTGTTCAGTCAAGTAGACAAGAATTTAATTGTATTTTTTATTGTTCAGTCAAGTAGACAAGGATTTAATTGTATTTTTTATTGTTCAGACAAGTAGACAAGGATTTAATTGTATTTTTTATTGTTCAGTCAAGTAGACAAGGATTTAATTGTATTTTCCAGTGTGCAGTCACTATGCTCTTACAATGAGCCAAGTATATTATATTATAAAAGATTAAATAAGTATGATCCATTCAAGGAATGATAGAAGTGAATTCTCTGGCTTCTGTTAAAGAATTTTTCTTGTTTCTCAGTTCAAGGAACAGCTTCCATCATCTGTCAGCTTTTTAGAGAAATGTTCTCAAGACCAGCCATGCGTTAGGATGCCTAGTCATGCCTGCTTTATCATACCAAAAGAAAAAACAGACATTGAGACGGACTGGAAACATGCTGTAGCAGTTGCAGCCGATGAAGTGGTCTGTCAGGTAAAGAACAAAAACAAAAGAAATAAAAGATGAAATATAATTAGCAACAAGGAGGGATAAAATAAACTGAATATAATTGAGTGACATAAATACCAATTCTGCTGGGTTGTTCCTGTTGAAAACATAGAATTTTTTGTGATTATTTTATTGTGTTTCAACATGACAGATACAAATGCATATCATTTATCCATTAAACTTGTGGTTATTTGTTTGAAAACATTACAATGCTGCCTTGATATGTGATATTGTTTGGTTGTGTTCCAACAATATCTTCAGAGAAAAGTGCTTGGAAAACATCGAGTACTGTAGTATTTTTTGCACAATATCTTCAGAGAAAAGTGCTTGGAAAACATCAAGTACTGTAGTATTTTTTGCAAATGGAATCTGTACTCCACTAACTTCCTGCAAAAAGGTACAGAGTTTGATTGTTGCATAGCGAACTCTGCACTCCAGATGCCATTTCGACCGGTTTGAATTTCAGCGTCTCCACTCTCATCAGTTTGAAAATCACTAGTGGCTGGTAAATCCTCATCTGAGGCAACAGATGAATTATCTCCCTTACTGCATGATTCAGCCATAGGCCTTAGGCTGAATCAAGTATCATAAAATGTGAATGCACTTCTGCATGAAGCCATGACTTGCAAAATCTCTATTTATTTTTTTTACACAACACAAAAACAGGTCCTGCTGCCACTTGCAAGAGAAAAACTGCAGTAGGTGCAGAAAACATGCTCTTTCCATTACAGAAGCAATCTAATTAAAATACTATTCACTGGTAGAATTGATACCGATTGCATGGTAAACCAAACACATAAGCTTCACAGTAATTGGCTCACTTGAAAGGACTAAGAAAATGTGTGCCAGTGAACCAGTATATGGTACAAGGCTATGCTAGTGTCTGACATTAATGACATAGCATGGCATGTAGACTGGAAACAGGTCAAGGGTTCTACACTAGCAGCAGACTACCTGTCCTGTCTAACCCTACTTGAGAGCATGAAGCAGTCACTCAGCTCACTTCTAGGATTTAAAATAATTAGCGATGCTTTTTTGGTCTTTGTTCTTCATCTTGCTTGTATACATTTCACACTTAAATTTATCTGATAGAAGCAGAATATTTGTCTTCTCCTATTTGCTGTCCTTGTATAGATAGACTGACTATTATTTTTTTTTAGTATACCATTTTTTTTTTTTTAACTGACTTTTTATCAAATAACCACACTCACAAACTCTCCCATCTTCCCTACTACTGGCTTGACCATAGCTAAGTTTATCACCTGTGGGATATACAACTCAGAAGTGCTCTTTCCTCCGTCATTCCATTCTGGCAGATTTGTTTACATCAGGTTTATGTACTCTGCTGTCTTACAGTTTGAAAACCTACCACATATTAAAGAAAATCATTTTACTTTTAACAAATTTATCTGTTCTTGTGTGATAATTTCAGAACTTTGGTGCTAAAAATTCTGTTTCCAGATTGCCTTTGATCTTGGATCCCTGTACTTTTATCAAGGCGAGTACCGAAAGGCATTTGAAAAATTCAGAACCTGTAAACAGATTCTCAATCAGGTAAGAACAAAAGAGAAAATAGATACTCATTTAAAGTTTTAGACTTAAAGTGCTGAAATGAAAAGGGCATATAATAGAATTTAATGGTTATTGATAAATAAAACGGGATTGAAGTTGTACACACATTACCAGGATCATTGTTTTAATAAATAAAATAAATAAATAAAACTTTATATCCAAACAACATTCATAAACATAAAAAGTGCACAGTTTGAACTGCAGACTAATAAGCAGTCTTAAACCCTAGACTTTTTAAAATAAACAGTCTTGAGCTGCAGACGTAATAAGCAATTTTGAGTTGCAGATTTAAGAGGACTAAACTGCAGACTTAATAAGCAATTTTGAGTTACAGATTTAAGAGGACTGAGCTGCAGACTTAATAAGCAATTTTGAGTTACAGATTTAAGAGGACTGAGCTGCAGACTTAATAAGCAATTTTGAGTTGCAGATTAAGAGGACTGAGCTGCAGACTTTTTAAGCATTTATGAGTTACAGACAGTCTTGAGCTTTAGACTTAAACAATCGTGCGCTTCTAACAGTCTTGAACTGCTGATTTGAACTATACAGATAAATATTATCCCATTAACTATTGCTGAATTAATCAAAAATGGGTTGATATTAATATGCTGTAGACTTGGTTTTTTTTTTTATCTCTTGTTTTGCAACTGTACATATATTTATTTGTTTTTTATATTGCTTTGGGAAGATGTTTTATGTATATCACATATGTACTTCAATACACTGTGTTGCTCTCCTTTCATATGGATCTGCTTGAGAGTGCTAACAGATTAGGTGTATAATTATTTTTTTCATTTTGTTCAGTCTAGTTGGCTACCTGAAATATATTAGAATATTTTATATTTATTTAAAACTGATTTGCAAGACTAATGCAAATTGTCCAATGTTAATTTGACTGTATCTGCAACTAATATTTATTTATTTTTAATTTTTTTTTTTTTAAAGGCAAATGTTCACATTTACTGTCACATTAACACTGAAAGGTTACGTGGTTACCTTACAAGCTGCAGTAGTTTGCTTGGTGTTTCTATGGAGACCCCAGCCATGAACCTCTTTGAAAAGGCAGAAGCTACAAAGAAAAAACAGTATCAGGTAGAGGTCTTGTCAGTCTTTTCTGAAAATTGTGTATTGTGTGTTTCATAATTATAATTATGTAGTTAGTGGTTTGTAGTTTAATGACTATAGAGTTAGTGGGAAAGAGTCTTGTAGCTTTATGCTTTTAATTAATAGAGAAGCCTATTGTAGTTTTATGACTATCGTTAGTAGTTAATTCTTTCTAGTTTATAGCTATGTTAGTGGATAAGTGCCATGCAGTTTATGACAGTAATTTAACAGAGAAGTTCCTTGTAGTAGAGAATCTTGTAGTTTTATGGCTGTAGTGGGAAGTTTTATGGCTATAGTTAGTGAAACATTCTGATATTTTATGGCTATGGTTATTAGAGAAGTGTCTTGTAGTTTTATGGCTATAGTTAGTAGAGAAGTGTCATGCAGTTTTATGGCTACGGTTAGTAGAGAAGTGTCTTGTAGTTTTATGGTTATAGCAGAGTAGCCCTTTGAAGTTTTATAACTATAGGAAGTTTTATGGCTATAGTTAGTGGAGAAACCTGATGTTTTATGGCTTTAGTTTGTATAGAAGTTTCCTTGTTGTTAATGGCTATAATTAGTAGACAAGTGTCTTGTAATTTTATGGCTATAGTTAGCAGAGAAACCCTTTGTAGTTTTAAGACTATAGTTATTAGAGAAGCCCTTTGTAGTTTTAAGACTAAACAGAGAAGCCTTTTGTAGTTTTATGGCTATAGTTAGTAGCGAAGCCCTTTGTAGTTTTAAGTCCTTAGTAGAGAAGCCCTTTGTAGTAAAAATGCCTTGTAATGTTGTGGCAAGAGTAACTGAAGTGTGAAATGTTGTGACTGTAGTGACTGGAGATGTATGAAGTGTTGTGGCTGTAGTGACTGGAGATGTATGAAGTGTTGTGACACTGTAGTGACTGGAGATGTATGAAGTGTTGTGACTGTATGACTGGAGATGTATGAAGTGTTGTGAATGTAGTGACTGGAGGAGTGTTATCCTATTTTGTTTGCAGTAATCATTTGTGCTGTTTGTTTGATTTATTAAGGGTATTGTTGGTATACTTCAAGAAGACAACCTCAAACAGGAACTAACAATGGCATATAGAATGAGCTTACAGGAAGATGTCAGCAAAATAGGGTAAGGGTATTTCTTTGGTAAGGGTATCTCTGTAGTTAAGGTATTTCAGCAGTAAAGGGGTGTGGAAATTTGAATGGCAACAAGATCTAGGCATTGACCTCACAGGTGGATGGTGTTGTTCGAGCCCCACCCTGCTGGTTGTGGTAGTTGGTATCTTTTCAACAGGCAAACCCTTTCCTTGACTCAGGGTTGTGGAGTTGCGTCATATTTTGTAAATTGCTTAGAGATGTTATTACGGTTATTTGAATGATGATTGGGTTGAGCAGCATGATTATAAAGGCAAAATCATTTCGAGATGTTTTTTATTGGTTATTTGAATGATGCGCCAGAGCGTCATGATGGTAAAGAACTTAGATTTTATTATAATTTTTTGAATGATGTGCCAGAGTGTCATGATTGTTGAGGATATCTCTAAGCAATTTTTTTTTTTAAAGCTTTGCTGTAAATTATCTGTGTGTAGTTTTATTCAATCATTAAGGTGTATTGCTGTTTATTTTTGTTTCGCAATGTTTGAATCATACTTTTGATAGATTGTTTTCCATTGTTTACATGATTGATTGTTTAACATGTTTGTATCTTGTTTCTGATAGATCGTTTTGTATTGTTTCATGTTGTATTTTCACTAGGCAGAACCAGCTTCATTTACAAGTATGTCTGTGTAACCTTGTTCGCACAGTTGTAGAAGGAAAAGCAGTGGTTTCCCCTGTGATTGAGGTTCTGAGTACAGCAGATGATGGAACTCTTAGTTTTCTCATTAAGGTAAGAGTAAATTATGAGAATGAGTAAGAGTAAATTATGTAAGTAAGCATTGAATCTTTTCAATTCCATCACCCAATGGAGTAAATCATGTTCTCAGTTTTCTGAGATTTGATTTTGTGAATCATTATGCTTTATACTAGATTATGTTACATTTTGTGCATTTTTGATTTGTGTGTATTTTATTTATTTTACAGATTCTGAGTGAAGTGATGAAGGGATCCTCAGTGCTGCAGAGGTCAAATTTGAAATGCTTTATTTGGTAAAGAATTGCATTGCATATTAAAATTTATTTTCATGTAATATTTAAAAAGTTTTAAATTAATAATTTTTTTGGTATATGTGCATGCATATGTGTATTTGTTTGTTTATTTATTTCACTATGTTATCTATTTTATTATTATTATTTTTACAAATAAATAAATATTTTTGAATGAAAGAAAGATGATATAAAATAGTAGTGCTCTTCCTATTTTTTTTATAATCCAGACCCTTGATATTGTGACCTTTTTATCAACTGAATACATAGTTTTTATAATTGTCATGAAAATGATCATGTTCATAAAGTTTTTTCTTGAGTATTAAAAATATCTTTGATTAATTGAATTGATTAGAAAAAGCATTAACACTTATTTAACTTTAAACTGATTAAACTCAAATTTATAAACAAAAAAATATATATATATTTTTTAATCTACAGGCATCTTATTCAACTCCTGCCACCAGATAACGGTTTTTATCGGCTGGTTGTCAGCAGCGACTTGTCAGCTTACTTCAATGAAGCAGAAATGTCTGAAATGGCTGTGGAAGAATCTGATAGTGATAATTTATATATGCAAGATTTGGGTATGGATGTATCCACTGAGGCAAACAGCTTTCCCTCTACCCGGGGTAAGAAAGAAAATTGTTAAACCTTGAGTGATGGAAAATAATCAGTTGTTAGAATTATCTGTAGAGATAGCTAGCAGTTAAAATTAACTTTTAGAGAGAGTAGTTAAAATGAAGTATTAGTGATAGCTAGTAGTTTAAAATAGATATAAGAGATAGCAGCTAAAATTAAACTTTAGAACTAGCTAGTAGTTAAAATTAGATATTAGAGATTTAGATAGCAGCAAAAATTAATGTTAGAGATGGTAGTTTAGAATCAAATATTAGATATAGATAGCAGCAAAAATTAACTTTGAGATATTAAATATAAAAAAAAGTATTTGGTACTACATGGCACATTCATACATTCGCCTTTATTAGCAAGGCAGATCGAAGTTCATAAATGTTTTATGTATTGAGAAAACAAACAAAGCAAGCCATCCTTTATATACTAGTCTATAATGCATGTTATATAATGCAGGACTTTGTATTAAAAGAAGAAAATCTTGAACATTGAATATACACATCTTGAAAAGCAACAAAATATTACAAAAGGATAGCATCATATGGTCTTCTCTCCTCCATCAACAACATAGTAATATCACTATCACATAAAATGAAATAGTGACGGAATTGATAATTGTGAGTTTCTTCAAAGATTTTGTGTATTTTTTTTCTAGCATGATCTGCAAATATAGGGGAGTCAGTTTATGATCATGATATGCCCCAAATCATATTATCGCAAGGCATGTGAATGCAGTGTTCAGGCCTTTATTGGCTTTCTGCCTGCTTGGTCATTATCAGCCCTTAGTAAAATATATGTACATTATCATTTTTCTGACAGTTAGGCCACTATCAGTCCTTAGTAAATATTTGTACATGTATAATTTTTCTGTCTGCTTGGCTATTACTAGCCCTTAGTAAATTATTGATTTATTGAGGTTTATTGAGAACACACACATTTCTTATAAATTTCACTTTGGACCAAATCGTCAGAAAGCAATCTGTTGAACCAAATCAAGATATGACAATATGTGTAATGACAATGAAGATAATAGAGCAAGAATTGACTATATGTGTAATGACAGTGAAGATAATAAAGCAAGATATGACTATATGTGTAATGATAGTGAAGATAATAAAGCAAGATAAGACTATATGTGTAATGACAGTGAAGATAACAGAGCAAGCAAAAAAATGACTCTAGCTGTAATGACAGTAAAGATAATGAATGAAAATAACTGTGATGACAATAGTGATAAATCTTAGCTACTAATTGCATGTGAAAGAGAATTCTCTCATTTTGAATGTACCATGTAGTTTGTATTGAATTATCACATACCACAAAAAGAAGGAAAATGTTGTTTATATATGCTGTTAGTTTGTGCTGTATGCAGTGTATAAATATGTGTGTGCATGCATTTGTGCATATAGTTTGAAGAAATAAGCACTTACTACTTAAAACAAGAAAGCTGAGTATATTTATATGCTACATATAGTCTCTTATACAGAGTCTTCATATAACGTGAGTGATGTGGAGGGCCAGTTGCTAGCAGTGTACGAGCCATCCATCATTAAAGACCTTTTGACTGATCTCTATGAAAACCGTGGTTTTCATCCTGCTCAAATTATTGCTCTCAATGACAAGGTAGGATATCGGTATCTAAGTAGATATATCGCACAACATATTGCACTCCATTCATGGTATGAATATCAGTATCCGAGCAGATATATCACACAACATATTGCACTTCAAACAAGGTATAATAATAGTGTCCAAATAGATATATCACACGGCATATTGCACTGTACACAAGATATACTAATAGAGATAGAGATTTATTCAATTTGACTTGTACATATATATACACACTCTTATTGAGCTAGATTGGTACAGGTGTATACTTCTTGACAGTACAGATTCAGATGTATTGACCAGCACAAATGCAGACTTACTGACCATTACAGATGCAGATTTATTGATCAGTACAGATGAATTGACCAGTATAGAAGCAGTACATCTGTTCTATTCAATAACATTAAATTGATATAAAAATGATATTAGTACAACACTGGTTCACTCAGTGACAAGATACATTAAGTTGATGACAATGGTATTATTAATGATATACGGTATTATTAATGTAGTATTTCACTTAATAATAAACACATTAGATTGATATAAAAGTAGTATTACTAGTAATACAGTGTTTTCTCTCAGTAACAAACACATTCTATTGACATAAAAGTGGTATTAATAACCCAGTGTTTCATTTAGCAATTAACACATCCCATCGATATAAAATAGTATTAGTAACCCAGTGTTTCATGTAGCAATTAACACATCCCATTGATATAAAAATGGTATTAGTAACCCAGTGTTTCACTTAGCAATTAACACATACCATTGATATAAAAGTGGTATTAGTAACCCAGTGTTTCAGTTAGTAACTCAATGTTTTACTCATTGACGAGGAAAAGTATTGATGTGTATAAAATAAATATATAATTTTTGTTGCCTACAGTGGAAAGTACCCAAAGAGATTCGTCAGATCATCGAGTACTTACCAAATGCTGAGTTTAAGCAAGCATATGTTTATGTTCTTATCGCAAAGGCACAACATTGTATGGATCTTAGGGTGAGTATAGATTTATGTCCTTTAAGTTGATGTATCGTTGGAATGAGTATATTTGTATCATTAAAACTTAGGGGGGTAATAAAATTCGTGTCAGTTTATCTGTTTGTGTTGAGGGTAAATATACATTGATGTAAGTAGAATCCAATTGCGTTAAGGATAAATACAATTGTCAGTAAAATCTCATTATCATTTGTAGACATTTGTCATTAAGATTTTATTTAAGAATCATTATGATAATAAATACAGTGTTATTAAGAGTTATTTTATTAGAGGTAATACATGTTTGTGTCATTACAGTTCATTTATTGTTGGGGTGAGTATACATTTATGTTATTAGGGTTCAATTATCCTACGGTGTATTTAGTTTTTTGTTTATGAAGTTTGTGTCCTCAATTTTAACCTCTGTAACTAAATGAGACAAATCATTATATTATTAGTGTCTTTGTTAATTCTAACTGGATGGGGTCAGGCTAATGTTGTAAATTTTCTTTCTGATCTTTGTATTGTCTAGGTCACACTTGTCATTATAAATTTACTTATTATTCTTTGTGCTGAATGGGTCAGGCTAATTATAGATTTACTTAATATCTACTATGTGTTGATGATCGAGCTAATTATAGATTATTTGCTATTTGTTTTTGACAGTCAGGCTAATAATTGATTTACTTAATATTCTTTATATTGAATGGGTCAGGCTAATTATAGATTTATTTAATGCTCTTTATATTGAATGGGTCAGGCTAGTCATAGATTTACCTAATATTCTTTATATTGAATGGGTCAGGCTAATTATAGATTTACTTACTACTGTTTATGTTGAATGTCAGGCTAATTTCATATGACAGGAAATGCATGACAATCTTAAATAGTTAAAGATTCTTATTTTTTGTAATTAGATATTTGAGAGAGCTCGACAATTGTTGACTGAGGCAAATGCAGTGGTTGCAGATCTTTCATATATACTTTCAAAACACATACGTTGGCAAGTTCTTCTGGCTGATTTGCTGCAATACTTTTTGTCCGAAATGGTCAGCGAGACCTCCAGCATTCAGGATTTGGTCAAGAAAACCAAGACCTGCCTCACAGCTATACGACTTGGGCAAGGTAGGATATCTCCATTGTGGTAAGGTAGGATATTATCTCCAGATTCTGGTAAGGTAGGATATTATCTCCAGATTGTGGTAAGGTAGGATATTATCTCCAGACTGTGGTAAGGTAGGATATTATCTCCAGACTTGGGCTAGGTAGGATATTATCTCCAGATGGGCAAGGCAGGATATTATCTCCAGATGGGCAAGGCAGGATATTATCTCCAGATGGGCAAGGCAGGATATTATCTCCAAGGCAGGGAATTATCTCAGGACTTTGGCATTCTTGCTAGCATGATTTTTGCCTTCTCCTTTCATGCCTATAGCCAGCTGTAGCCATGGCCCTTTTTGGTAGATGCAAGTATCTCAAGTCTGGGTATAGGCAGGATATTACTTCATGATTTGGGCAAAATTGGATTTTAATATCTTGACTTGTGCGAGTAGAAGTTGAACCACATGACTTGGGTAAAATAGGTTTTATAATTTTATTATTTGAGCAGGCATGATTATAACCTCAAGACAGGGGCAAGGCAGCATTATAACTTCATGACTTGGGCAAGGTAGAATTATAACTTCAAGATCATTTGTTTGTGAATGAGACAACTTAGCACAGTACATACTTAATCAATTTTCTGTTATTCTAAGATTACCATATTCTTAGAAGATTTTTGTTGTTGTCAGATAGCTTTGTGTGTGCTTATATGTTCAGATACTTAGCTTTGTGTTTGCTTATATGTTCAGATACTTAGCTTTGTGTGCGCTTATATGTTCAGATATATATGCTTGTGTGCTTATCATATGCTTGTGTTTATAAATATTCAGCATTTGTTTGCTTGTATGTTTAGATGTTCAACCTCATGTTTGCTTGCATTTACCAATATTCAGCTTGAGCTGTATGTGTGTTCAGAAATACAATTGTGTTAACTTGTTTGTTCAGAACCCATTTTATATGAGTATTACAGATGCAAGTGTGTGTTTGTTTACAGCCATTCAGCTTTTTGTGTACTTTTGTGATAAGATATAAACCTTGTGTTTGCTTATATATACAGAAACACAGCTATGTGCTTGCTTGTGTGTTCAGACATTCAAGTTTGATTTTGTTTTTGTGTACACATATTTAACAGTGGTTTGTTTGAATGTACAGATATTTATTTGTGTGTGTGCTTAAGTGTACAAATAAAACCTAGTGTGTGCTTGTGTGTACATATACAGCCTAGTGTATACTTGTGTGTACATATATTCAACCTAGTGTATACTTGTGTGTACAAATATTCAACCTAGTGTATACTTGTGTGTACAGATATTTAACTTAGTGTGTGTACAGACATTCAACCTAGTATGTGCTTGTGTGCACAGACATTCAACTTAGTATGTGCTTGTGTGCACAGACATTCAATCTAGTGTATGCTTGGGGTTTGTACAGACATTCAATCTACAGTGTGCTTGAGTGTACAGACATTCAACCTAGTGCATGCTTGTCTGTAGAGACATAGTGTGGTTGTGTGTACAGACATTCAACCTAGTATATGCTTGTGTGTTCAGACATTCAACCTAGTGTATGCTTGTCTGTACAGACATTCAACCTAGTGTGTGCTTGTCTGTACAGACATTCAACCTAATATGTGCTTGTGTATACAGTCATTCAACCTAGTGCATGCTTGTGTGTACAGACATTCAGCTTAATGTGTGCTTCTGTGTACAGACATTCAACCTAGTTTGGAAGTGTTAGAGCACTGTACCACATTTCTACTTAACATTCGAGAATGGGACTACCTGTCCAACCTGGAAAACACTGCTAGCGGTTATATAGAGGTGAGATGAAATTACTTTGTTAATTTTGTAGAGGTGAGATGAGATTTCTAGTTTTTATTGATGTGAGACAAGATTGCTATGCTAGTTTCATAGAGATTAGATGAGATTGTTTTTATGTTCTGTGTACATTTTTTTTTTGTTTTATATATTTTATTGGTGAAATTTATATAATTATATATATAAATAGTTTGAAGTATAAATTAAATTTTAGTAATAATGCATAACATTGTGATATTTATATGTATAAATAGTTTGAAGTATAGATTAAAAATCAGTAATAATATTTCACATGGCAATATTTATTTATGTATAAATAGTTTGAAGTATTACTTAATGTTCAGTAATAATGCATCACATAATCTTATTAGGATTGTTTCCATTCAGAGCTCAAAGGGGGATGACCCAGGAACTTTGGATAAATCATTAGATTTCCATTTACCTACTCCTGACTAATAACAGAGTAAAAAAAAAAGTTAATCGTAATATTCATCTCTCATAATTTGCAATGACATTGACAGTAAGAATGAATACTTATCATTTTTTTTTCTTGCTGCATACATTCTGTGAGTAAAAAATTGATTTTTTTCAAGTATTAGACAGATATATAGAGATAAATTCAATTAGAAAATTTACTTTGAATTGGGAATTGAATTGATTGTTCATTTCAATTGTTTAACAGATGAGTCGGCTTGTGGCATGTGCAAGCAAGGAATTGCCCCAAGTGAAAACTGCCCGCAAGCCATCTAGAGAGCTATGGGAAGTTTGTGAGTACATTTTTTTATCAGTCCTAAAGGATGTGAAAAACAAGAATCATTGAGGAAGTATATTTAAAATAGCTCATCTTGACAGATTGTCCAGTTTTTGTATAATTATTGATAGTCAGAAGAGGGTTAACTCTATATCGTACTTCAGGCTAATTACATTGATTGACAAGCATAACTCGGTAAATATGCTGACTGAATATTGATAAAATAGGAAAGGATATATTTGTGGTTAGGAAGTTTAGTCACTGTATGTTAATTCAGAGTATAAAGACAACTGTAAAAAAGAATGGTTGCCTGGCTCAATGTATGTTGACAAGGGATGTCTAATTATGAAATGTTTATCTGTTTTATCAGTGCTGAACATCTACACAACTAGTGCCCAACACAAGCGTAGTGCCAGTGGCCGTGACAGTGCCATGCTTCGTGACTCACAGCTGGGGATGCTTCAGAAGGATGCATTTGTTGCTTATTTAAAAAAAATTAAGGTGACTCTTAATTATTTCAATGCTGACAAAGTTTTAATTAAAAAATTAAGGCAATATCATTTGTAATCATTAAAATGCTGACATAGTTTTGAAGCTATACTGGTGTTTTGATTTTATACAAAACAGTATATAAGACAAGTTTATCCATATCTGATGGAAAAATTTAAGATATATTTCTATAAAAGTGTAATTGCAGCAAACTTGATAAGAGTACATACTATTCTAAAACTCCTCAGAGTCAGTGAATTTACCCATATATATGACCCATTTAACTATGTACTTACTAATTATTACCTAACACGACAATGATCATGAAAATCATATTCCATGTGAAAACGAGAGAATTTTAATGTTTATTTAAGAGAACAATAATATTTGGTCTTTAATAGATTAAGCAATTTTGAAAATTTAGGCATTTGAAGTAAATCATAGTGTTTTTCCAGAATATGTGTAATGTGTTAAAATTACTCTCACTTTCCAAATCCCAGATGGCCAGAAGGCTGGTGTAAGCTTGTTTTATTTCCTCAGTCATCTTTATATTTACTATTCTCAAGTACTTTTCTGTTCACTCTCATGGTCAGACAGTTGGTATAACTTTGTTTTCTTTCCTCAGTCATCTTTATATTTACTATTCTCAAGTACTTTTCTGTTCACTCAAGTGGTCAGACAGTTGGTATAAGTTTGTTTTCTTTCGTCAGTCACCTTTATACAGACATTTACTACACTCACAAGCACTTTTCTCTCTCAGACTACCAGACCAGCACAAAATAACAAGAATAGACTGAACAAAATATCTTTATAGCATCAGATTTATTGACAAGAATGGACTGAACAAAATATCTGTAAATAGAGCATCAAACAAGAATAGACTGAACAAAATGCCTAAAAATAGAGCATAAAACAGACTTGCTCATGTAAGAATGGACCAAATAAAATGTCTGTAAAAGAGTATAAAACAGACTGGCTACAGTGAGTGCTTTGAATTCCCAAAGACACAATAGCCACGACTGACATTTCTTAGAGATCTATTTGCTACTTGATGAAAAAGTTAACTTGTAATCAATAACATTTTTTATTTTGACAAGCAGGTAAAAGATAACCTTATAAACATACGCATAGGTGATTATATATTGATAGGGGAGAGAGATAACTGTATAAATATATTCATTATTGATTTATTGGTTTACCTGTGTATTGATGCCAATGTAATATAGTGTTTTATAGGTACACATTATTCATATTCTATTGTTATAACTCTACTGGTCTGATGAAGGCTTTTTAGCTGAAATGTCAAATCTTGTACTTGTTTTTGTATCATGTAATTTGTAAATTATTTGAACTTTTATGTTACATTAGTTTCTTTGTTAATGCCTAGCAGTTGTGATGTTTATATTATTGAAGTATTTTGATAGGCAAGGGAGAGAAAACCTTATAAATAAGCTTATTGCTAATTTAACAGAGAGTGAGTGGAAGAACAACTTGGTAAACACAATTATGGCTGGCTCTATAATATGCAAATATAAAAGATATTAAGTATTTCATATCATACCCTTTTGTTGAATATTTATGTGACTATGTCTTTTAAGTTCTATAATAAAAATATTATATTTTGATTTTTTTTTTTTAATTGAAGGTATCAGAACTTCTTATTTCAAAACACTGTAATTATTTATTTCAGCAGTTGTTGGACAGACACCATGGCAGTATTGAGTGAGGGTCTAGTACTCAAGATATAAAAATGTAATAATAGGTTGTTGGACAGCAACATGGCGGTATTGAGTGGTCTGGCACTCAAGATATAAAAATGTAATAATAGGTTGTTGGACAGCAACATGGCAGTATTGAAGATCTTGTACTCAAGATATAAAAATGTAATAATAGGTTGTTGGACAGCAACATGGCAGTATTGAAGATCTAGTACTCAAGATATAAAAATGTAATAATAGGTTGTTGGATAGCAACATGGCGGTATTAAGTGGTCTGGCACTCAAGATATAAAAATGTAAGACAGGTTATTGGATAGACAACATGGCAGTATTGAACAGAGGTCTGGTACTCAAAATAGCATTATTTAGTAAATGTTTTAGATAAACAAGACAGTAGAGTTGAGATTAAACAGTTAAGATTAGATGTTGAGATTAGACAGTTAAGATTAGACAGTTAAGATGCAGAAATAAAATGGTTTTCTTGACATAATTGAGTAATGGCATTTAGTTCAGAATGAAGTGTAGATTTAAAAAAAAATAATTGTGAAGAATTAATTAAGACTTAAATATTTGTTTATTTCAGGAGCCATCTATATTGACACTATTTATCTCAGCTTTTGCTAAACTGTTTGGGATTTTGAAGGTATTATGTTGTGTTGTATTGTGTTGTGCTGCTTATTTGTCAGTAAAATAAACTCGGAAAGTGTTCAGTACAATTATATTTTACCTTTTGACATTTGACTTATGAATTATAAGTATATAATAATCTAAGTATGCAAATGAGTACTGCAGTAAATTTACTAAGAACTGATGTTTGGTCTTTTATCAAACCAAGACAATATAAAATTTTTCCTTTATTTTAAATTTTGTATTCCTCTGAAATGTTATCCTTGAGTTAGGCTCTGCACTTTACTTGTCATTTGATACAAACTAATTTAATACATTTCTGTGTCCATATGTGTCATTACACGAAAACTAAAATAAATAATTTCTCTAAGTATGTATACACTTGTCATTACACACAAACTAAAATAAATAATTTCTTTAAGTATTTATACACTTGTCATTACACACAAACTAAAATAAATCATTTCTGTATGTATACACTTGTCATTAAGCACAAACTAAAATAAATCATTTCTGTATGTATACACTTGTCATTAAACATGAACTAAAATAGATAATTTCTGTTTGTATAACTTGTCATTACACATAAACTAAAATAAATAATATCATTAGTATGTATACACTTGTCATTCCACACAAATGAAAATAAATAATTTCTGTATACACTTGTCATTAAACACAAACTAAAATAAATAATTCGTGTATGTATACACTTGTCATTAACGGCAAAGTAAAATACATGTACACTTTAAATTATACACAAACTCACATGTATCTCCTCTATATGTTCACTTGTAATTAAAGAAAACTAAATTATATGTATGCTTGTCATTAAATACAAACTAAAATAAATCTTGTCTAAATATTATTAAACACAAAGTAAATTAAATAAGTACATGTGCACTTGCCATTAAACAAAGTAAAGTAAATCTCATTTATAAGTATATATGCACTTGCCATTAAACAAAGTAAATTAAATCTCCTAAGTATATGTTCACTTGTCGTTAAGCATAAAGTAAAATAAATTTCCCCTGTAAGAACCTATGCACTTGTCATTAAACACAAAGAAATAAATCTCATATAAGTTCTTGTATACAATAATTATTAAACATATATCATAAAGTACATATGTACTATAGTAAATCAGCTATATAAGTACATACACTAGAGTAAATCATCTGTCCCCATAATACAATTTTTATATAACTATAAAGCAGTTTAATTTTCACTGCATATTTTATTATAATTCATATTTTGTAAACAGGATAATGTTAAACACTTATGATATGTAATGTTCTTGTGAAGCAATTTAAATTCATTTTCATTTATTCATTTCATTATTCATTTTCATTTATTCATTTCATTTATTTGCACAGGATGATGTAGCTATTGAAATCAATACAGAACATGTCCAGCTTTGGCCCACAACTGTTAGCAGGTGAGATTAGCGATGTTTGCCTTAATTGAAAATCACAATTAGCAGGTGAGATTAGTGATGTTTACATTAATTGAAAATCACAATTAGCAGGTGAGATTAAAGGTGTTGTCTTAAATGAAAATCATAGAGAGGTGGGATTAGTGCTGTCAGCTTTAAATAAAAATCATGGATAGCAGGTGAAATTAGTGCTATCTGCCTTAAATGAAAATCACAGATAGCAGATGAGATTAGTGCTGTTTGCCTTAAATGAAAACGCATTTCAGGCACCATAACCTTACATTGTAAACTGATCTCATTTTCTGGCATCACCTGTTTGTAAAGTATGAGACCTTTAGTCAGAAATTCAAAATAAGTGATTGTGTCATTTAATCTTGAACTGGTGAATGAGTTTGCTTTTTTACTTGAAATTCCATATGACTGACAGCCTGAAATTCAAGGTAAATGCATTTTTAACCTGCAACTCCAATCAGTGTTTTTCACTTGAAATTACAGATTAATGCACTTTTAACCTGAAACTCTCAATAAACATGTTCATATTGTAGCTTAATACTTTATATGAATAAACTTGTGTCTTTAAACCTAAAAAGTTGAATGAGTTTTCTTTTAACCTGAAACTTTAAATGAATACACTTTTCGTTTACATCAAAACACAGGTACATGAGCTTGCCTTTTATTCTTTTGTGTGCATTTTATGATCTTGCCTTTCCCTCTGATAACAGTTTGAATTTGCATTTTACTAGCATGGATTGATTCGTGTCTCTGATAGTAGCTTATGTTTCCGTTTGTGTAGCATGTCTCTAATAAACATCAATGCGGTTGAGGACACTTTAAAAACACTGATGACACATGCCTTGACAGTGAACCCCACCCAACCAGCATGGCTACGTACTCAAGCTGACATTTTCTTCGGTGAGTGACCAATGACTGGGTGAGTGATCAGTGAGTTGGTTGAGTGATAATATGAGTAGGTGAGTGATAATGATTGAACAAATTGGTGAATGGTCACTGAGTTGTTGAGTGACTAATGACTTGGTGTGAGTGATGAGTGAGTTGGCAAGTGAAAAAATATGAATAGGTGAGTAATAATGATTGATGAACAATTGGTGAGTGACTAACAAGTTGGTGAGTGGTCACTGAGTTGGTGATTGAATAATGACTTGGTGTGAGTGATCATTGAGCTGGTGAGTTATCAGTGAGTGTTGAATGATTACTGACTTAGTTTAAGTGATCAGAGAATTTGTGAGTCAGTGAGTGATAATTGAGTTGGTGAATGAATAATGACTTAGTGTAAATGATCATTGAGTTGATGAGTGAATAATGACTTGCTCATTGGCTACTTTAGTGGGGAGTTACAGAGTGTGTGGAAATTCATGTATTTGGATGATTTAAAAATAATTAAACAAAATTAACAAATGAAATAAACAACTATATATTTTACTGTTAATTATATTATTTTATTATCTGTTTTTCTTTGCTTTATTTTTCTTTCAGCTGAAGGGCAGTTCTCCACAGCCTTGAAATTTTACCTGGAGGCAGGTGTGGTTGCTACTGACTTCTTCTCTACTCCAGTGCCAAGAAATCTTTATGATGATCAGGTATTTCAGTGCCAAGAAGTCTTTATGATGATCAGGTATTTCAGTGCCAAGAAGTCTTTATGATGATCAGGTATCTGGCACCATTGTACAATTCAGTGCCAAAAAGTCTTTATGGTCAGATATCTGGCAGCATTGTACATTTCAATGCCAAAAAATCTTTATGGTCAGATATCTGGCAGCATTGTACATTTCAATGCCAAAAATTCTTTATCAGGTATATGAGAGCATTTTACATTTTGGTATCAAGAAATCTTTATTGGGTATCATTGTACATTTCAGTGCCAAGAAATCTTTATCGGGTATCATTGTACATTTCAGTGCCAAGAAATCTTTATCGGGTATCATTGTACATTTCAATGCCAAGAAATCTTTATCGGGTATCATTGTACATTTTAGTGCCAAGAAATCAGGTATCTGGCACCATTGTACATTTCATTTTAGCAGTATTGTACTTTTCAGTTTGAACAAAGTTGAAAAATAATTATGTCAGTTTGAATAAAGTTGAAAATTAATAATGTTGGTTTCTTCACATGGAAATAGTCTCAGTTTAATAATGCAAATTTTCCAAAACTAAATTTGTATAGTATGGGATTTCTAAATTGTTACATTATAACTGTTCCATTTTGATAATATTAAACTGTAATTTCATAAAGTTTTCAGTCCATAAATGATATTTACTCATCTGTTGGTGGATGATTTACTGTCATTTATTGCTTATTAAAAACATAATTTAATTAAGATGTGTATATCTGTTGGGATATATTATATCATTGTTAACATTTTATTATATAAATCATTTAATCTAATGTTGCAGATCTGTCAGCATTGTTAAAGATTGCTCATATTATTTATTGTTTATATCATGATATTTTATTGTTATATCATTTAATTTGAAGTACAGATTTATCGGCATTAAGCATTGCTCATATCATTGCTAATATTTTTTCATATATATCATTTAATTTACTGTTATGTATCTATTTCCATTAAGCATTGCTCATATTTTTATGTATATATCATTTAATTTAATGTTATAGATATATTGGCATTAAACAGTTTGCTCGTTTCATTGCTAATATTGTATTGAAAATGTCATTTAATTTGATGTTACAGATCTATCGACGGATGATCAAATGTTGCTCATACCTTCAGTGTCATACCCAGGTGGCTATACTGTGTCAGTTTCTCGACGAAGTGGACTACAGCACTGCCTTCAAAGCACTGCAGGAACGCAACACTTATGATGCCATGGATGCCTATTATTGCTGTATATGGGACATAACCATTTTGGAGTTTCTTGTCCGTATCCTTCCTGTTGAAATATAAAACAATCAGCATATAGGGCTCCATCTTCATATGGCTCGGAATTAGATCTTATATGGCTTGTAATTTTATCTTCATATGGCGCACAATTACATCTTCATGAAATGGTAGAGGAATTGGATTTGAATAAACAATACCAGTTTTCTTGCAATGACTTATTAATATTTTTTATTGTTTAAACTGTAAAAACTAGCTGTAAGCAGTAAATGTAGTGAATGAATACAAGAGTTCAACACACTTATGACGGTATTCAAAATATTGCTTATCTAATCAAGTCAAAATGGAGATCTTTTCTCAATTTTAAATCAATGCTTTCAAGTTGTTGGCTGTGAAAAAACAATTAAATCTGCACAAAATCATGATCCCTATAGGAAAGTGTTAATAATTTAAATCATGCATAAACAGTGGAAATAGGAAACCAACTAATTTCCTTTTTAAATAATCACTTTTATACATCAACAGGGCTTTTCATTTCAGTGACCATATACAATGCAGATTTTTTCTTCAGGCTTTGCATTTTTGTTGCAAAGGGAAAGTTATGATTTAATAATAGGATGAATTATGTTTCTTTTGTATGAAAATAATTGAAACATAATTTTCATTACTTTGCATAATTACAAATGTTTAAACTCTTGAAACATACTTGAAACATAAGTCTTCATAAAAGATTCATTACAGGTAAACCTTATTTTTTATTAGAATGTACTTGTCATGTATCATTCAATAAAAGTCAGTCTAATGCATGGTACTAAACACACATTAAATAAGTTTCAGCCATGGCACTAAATGTGTTAAATAAGTCAGAAGCATGGCACTAAATAAGTCTCAGGCATATCACTAAAAATACATTAATTAAGTCTCAAGCATGGAACTAAACATACATTAAATAAGTCTGAGGCATGGCACCAAATATACATTAAATAAGTCTCAAGATTGGTACTAAACATACATTAAATAAGTATGAGGCATGGCACTAAACATACATTAAATAAGTATGAGGCATGGCACCAAATATACATTAAATAAGTCTCAAGATTGGTACTAAACATACATTAAATAAGTATGAGGCATGGCACTAAACATACATTAAATAAGTCTCAAGATTGGTACTAAACATACATTAAATAAGTATGAGGCATGGCACTAAACATACATTAAATAAGTCTCAAGATTGGTACTAAACATACATTAAATAAGTATGAGGCATGACACCAAATATACATTAAATAAGTCTCAAGATTGGTACTAAACATATATTAAATAAGTATGAGGCATGGCACTAAACATACATTAAATAAGTCTCAAGATTGGTACTAAACATACATTAAATAAGTATGAGGCATGGCACCAAATATACATTAAATAAGTCTGAGGCATGACACCAAATATACATTAAATAAGTCTCAAGATTGGTACTAAACATACATTAAATAAGTATGAGGCATGGCACTAAACATACATTAAATAAGTCTCAGTCTTACAAGTATTGAACATGCATATTTCATTAAATAAAAGTGAGTATTTCAAAACCAGATAAATCATACATTACCTACTTTTAGAACTTTATAAGTCAAATTGTTTGTCCTTCCTCATCTGTTGTCTTCATATTTGTTTGACCTCAAATCTGTCCTCATATCTTTTGTCATCAATTCTGTTTGTCTTCATACATTTTGTGACCAAGAAAAATGACAGCTATCTTAAATGGTGTGTGAATATCTCCTTACATTGACACAAGATTTACACACAAGGAAAGGGGAAATGGACAAAAGACAGTCTGCAGTAAGTAACACAGATGACCGCTAGATTACTTCATGCTAAGTAGATAAAAATGTGCATGTAGAAATGGCTAGAGTTAAGTTTGTTTTTATTTTGTATTAATTGTTATAAGTAGCAAGCACCATATTTATAAGTTTTTCATTTTATAATGGAAATGTGGTTGTGATTTTTCTCTGTTCATAAAAAGAAAGATTGACCTTGAATATTTATATTTGTCATGGGCAATATCTTGCTTAGCCTAAAACCTCCAGATTATTGTGACACTAACTGACACTTTTATGACAGCATCATTACATTGTCTGGCAATAATATTATACTATTTGATAACATTTTGACAGTATATTGACATTAGGAAATTAACAAAATTATAACATCTTTAGCAATATTATAAAATTGTTTAACAACAGTATGTTTTTAGTGTATGATTTTTTTTGAAAATTTGGATTGTTTTTAGTATATAATTTTTTTAATTTGGATTGTTTTAAATGTATGATTTTTTTTAATTTGGATTGTTTTTAGTGTTATTTTTTAAAATTTAGATTGTTGTTAGTGTATGATTTTTTAAATTTGGATTGTTTAGTGTATGATTTAAAAAAATAATATTGGCATAAACTGGGCTTGCATATAAATTTAAATTTCTGCCAAAGAATTATCAAGTTTGTAATTTTTCTTAATATTATTACTTTCACACACAATAGTAAGATTTTCACTATTGATGTTTTTAATTATTTATTCATACAATAGAGTAAAATTAAATATGCATTAACACCTTTATCATATTAAACATACAGACCTGTTAAAATAAATGCATTCAGTGATTTTTATTTCTGTTTCCTCCCTTAGTTACGAGCTTTAAGTCAGATGGATTTGAACAGTAACAACCCTGAAGAGATCCAGCGACGAGCAGTCCATGTTCGAAAAACTAAATTCTTCCGAGCCTTGGCCAAGCAATATGTTGTGTAGAAACTCTTTTCAATTGAATTTCCATGATTGTAGATTATGATTTGTGTTTCTGTTCACCATGTGAAAGAAGACATCGAAATGAGTAAGAATTTATTCAAGTGAACAAGAGGTCCTAAATATGAGCAAAAAATCAGTCCTGTGTGCATGAAGTCATTACTTTGTAAAGAAGTTATTAATATGATTGATATGAGGAAGAGAGCAGAATATCAATCAAGCGACTAAGAAATCATTGAAACAAGCAAAATTTTATTAAAAGAGATGAAAGAAAAATATCCTTGAAATGAACAAGAGGTCATGAGCAAAATAAAAATCATTCCAGTGAGCAAGAAGTCATGGGCGAGTCAAATTTATATGAGCAAGAAGTCATTCATCTGAGCAAGAATTCATTCAAGTGAGAATGAAAGCCATCAAGAAGTTATTTATGCAGTCACTCAAATGAGCAAGAAGTAATTTATTTAGGCAAGAAGTCATCCAATTTCTTGTAAACAAGAAATAGTGCAAGTAAGCACGAAGTCATTTATGTGAATAAGTAAGCTGTTAAAGTGAGGAAGATGTTACTTATGACCTTAAGAAAACATTTGTGAGAGCAAAAGTAACCATTGTGAATAAGTAAGCTGTTAAAGTGAGGAAAATGTTACTTATGACTTTAAGAAAACATTTGTGAGAGCAAAAGTAACCATTGTGAATAAGTAAGCTGTTAAAGTGAGGAAGATGTTACTTATGACCTTAAGAAAACATTTGTGAGAGCAAAAGTAACCATTCCTGTGAGCAAGATGTCATTCATGTGAATGCAAAGCTCTTGAAATGAGCCAAAACTCACTGAATGTGAACTCAAAATTACTGGAGTCAACTGAGCAGAGTGAAGCTTCTCCAGAGACTGTTCCTGTCATTGTTTGAGCACCTGGGACATAAATTTATAAACATAAACATATAAACATAAATTTATGTATTGTATTTCTATCTGATGTCCAGATCATTGAATTAGAATTTCCACAAATTGGTGTGAACATTATGAAGTAATTAGTACAGACAGATTAAATAATAATAACATTCCCACATATAGTCTGAATGATAAAGAAGTCACACCTTAAAGAGACATCTAATTAAAGAAGTTCAGAGAAAATAAAAATATATTGAACATCAAACGACAAAGAGCTATTGATCTTTAGCAAGCAGTTTCATAATTGTTGCCATGATTTTGCAAAAAAAAGAAAGCATAATTCTTATATAATGTTTTATTATTATTATGATTATACAGTGAATGAAATTTAAAATGTTTACAGACTTTTAACAATTTATGTATCTGCAGAACTCTGGCTTGGCAGAAACTTTCAGGCATAGGTTATTCTGACATTGTCAGGAAAATTCAGAATCTGCTGTTTTATGTCAGGCTGATTTTTAAAAATAAAATAAAGGAAAGAGTAGAAAATCATGTCAGATATAATACCAACACAAATATAATTTGTCCAGTATCAGTTAGCTTTAAGGTTTAAAGATGTTTAACCTACCCACCCCACCCCTAGCCATCTGCAGAAGCTGTTTTAGCTGAAATATTTCTTAAATGCATGTATTATAGAAATTTTCTCCCCTCCCTTTTTTATGTTGCTATTGTTGCTTTCCATTCTCCAGGAAAAGTATTTGCAAATTTATGACCTTGGTAGGGGGGAATTTTTTTGTGTCATTCACTAAATCATGAAATATTTTGGAAATTCAAGTCCTCCAGATGTATGTCTAGTTAAAGTTAAAAAAATGCACACATTATAGCCAGTTATGTGTGCATCTGTTTTTTGGACTGTGGATGCATAAATCATCCTTACTTGTGAACCCAGTGGAAAGTTTGCATATCTCAGTGAAATGCTTCCTTGATTTGTAAGATTCCGTATTTTGTCATGTAATGTTTGTTCTCTCTTTTCTTTACATTGGTGGTTGCATTCATGATAAATTTACTTGCGCAAAACATTTAAGACCTCACTCAGTCAAAGACTTTTGTTGACTGGTGCAATAAACGTTTTTCACAAAAATATTGTCTTACATTTGTCTAGTCTCTTTCCCCTTTTCTCTCTCTTTCTCTTCTCCCCTTCTCTCTCTCTGTCTTTCACTTTCTCTTCCCCCTTCTCTCTATCAGTCTTCTCTCTCTCTTCTCTCTTTTTCTCTTCCCCTTTCTCTCTCTCTCCTTGTTTTTCTTTTCCCCACCTTTCTGCCTTTTTCTCATTCAGTTTTGTTTATCTATTATTTATAATTTCAATGTGTATGAAATAATATGATTATCTATTGTGATGTGTCTCTGCTGTCAGCGGTGACCTATATACCTACTAAAATAAGAGAAAACATCACCAGCACAAGATAAAATATTACTCATACTGTATTTCTGTTGGAAACAATAATAATAATAGGAATAATAATAATGTGACTTAATCAATTCTTTAAAATATTACTCTCATTGTTTTAAAACATTTGTTCTTGAAATACACAGCACAGCCTTTATAGTAACTACTTAATAAAGATAATATAACAAAACAAAATGAAGAATCCACATGCAAGATGACAATATATAACAAATTAATATATTTACTTTAATAAAATCAGTTTACAAATGTAGTTTGTATCAGTGACACAAAAGTGAGTATGTTTCTTCATTAAAAGGAGTATGATGATCATTAATGATTTTTACTAGGATAATTTTCAGCACTGTCAAGGGAGATAAAGTTAATTGTAATCACTGAAAAGATTATGATGAAATGCTTGAAAAACATCCATTAACACACATACATCCAAACATATTGTGCATTCACTTACATGCCATACACATGTATGTACCAACATACACAAAACTCACAATGCTGGATACACATGTATAGACATATACAAAACTCAATGTAGCATACATATGTATGTGTCTGCACTCACAAACTCATGATGCAGGATACGTGTGTGTGCCGCAAACACAAAGTTCAAGATGTCGGATACACATGTATATACCCGCACACACAAAACTCATAATGTAGGAAATCATGCATGCTATGCATTGCATGCAATAATGTATGACATACAGGTTTCATACACAACACAATGCAGGCAATAATTTGACATACAGGTGTGATTGGGTGTCGGATATAGTGTTATGGGTCACCACAGGATGCGAGATGAAAAACAATGATGATGGAGAGGACAAAACGTCACACATCTGACAGCCACAGCAAGATACAACTCCGTGTTTTGCAGCCTGCTTGATGACTATTTAAATAATCAACAGACAACCGCATCTGCCCGCCAAACTCCATTTTCTACTCTTCTGTAGCTCTGCACACATACAATCCTTTAACACGTGTGTTGTTCCGTTAACTTCTGTAGCTCTGCATGCATACAATCCTTTAATACGTGTGTTGTTCCGTTAACTTCTGTAGCTCTGCATGCATACAATCCTTTAACACGTGTTGTTGTTGTTCCGTTAATTTCAGCTAGTGCCATACCTCGTGACCGGACAAATGCGCGAAA
Organism: Sinotaia quadrata; assembly: GCA_028829895.1. NCBI lineage: Eukaryota > Metazoa > Mollusca > Gastropoda > Architaenioglossa > Viviparidae > Sinotaia > Sinotaia quadrata. Next base: position 74,310,057 of record CM054181.1, on the reverse strand, counting down.
GACAATTGTGTTCACCGACAAATGCGTGATAGGGTTAGGGTTAGAGTTAGGGACAGAACACGTCGTCGCGCTTTTGTCCATCGCGTTTTTGTCGGCGCGCATTTGTCGGTGAACCGCCACATCTAAGCCCTTATTAGAGCTAGTTGTGAAACCAGCCTTACTGCCTATTCCCAAGCCCTCTTCAGAGTGGGAAAATCAAGGTGGCGTACATCATATGGCCACCCCAAGTCCTTATCATGCAGGCAATAATGTGATATACAGGTAACATACACAACACAATGAAGGCAATAATGCGTGACATACAGGTATCATACACACATTTCAGGCAACAATGTATGACTTACAGGTATCATACATAACACTGCAGGCAATGATGTGGCATACAGGTACTTTACACAACGCAGGCAATGACATACAGGTATCATACACAATGCAGGCAATCACGTAGTACAAAAGTGTGATCCACATGTTTCCATATACAACTGTTTATATTCATTCATTGTTTCCTTACACAACTGTACAGTTATCAGTACAAGTAATTTATATTACAGGGGATGGTGTAAGATGTTCTAACAATAAATTATTTAAGTTATGGTTTCTATCTCTGGAGATTAACATGAATTCTGTGTATGTCTTTGACGTTTATACTCTTTTTTTTTTCATTCTCCCTAACTCTTCACCAGCTATGTCAGAATGATTTCAGTTTAGTAGCCAGCAAGGTCCAGAACTCCAATTGCAGATATTTAAGTTTAGTAGCCAGCAAGGCCCAGAACTCTAATTGCATTTATTTCAGTTTAGGAGCAGCAAGGCCCAGAACTCTTATTGCACTTATTTCAGTTTAGTAGCCAGCAAGTCCCATAACTCTAATTGTACTTATTTCAGTTTTTATTTCACACTATGGAAATGCATTTTCCACAGAATTTCTTTAAAAAAAACCCCACAATATGTGAATCTTTCATTTTCACAGTAGGGGCATACTAACAGCATGTAAATCATTTATTTTCACAGTAAGGGACCATTCATAGGCTAAGCAGAAAAGTAAAAAGTAAAAGAGAAAAAGAAAATATGTATTCTGTATCTATGCCCATGTTGCAAATTCTATTTTCTGTGCATTTATTATTATTAGAAATTATTCACTATGGACCAATATTATTATCATTATTATGGATCAATAGAATTTGTTCTTCAATCAGAATATATGTTAAACAGCATTAAAAAAAAATCCCAATAGTTGAATTCATACAATTATTAATTATATATCCTAACAATTTTTTTTACATAATTAATTTGTATTTTTAGATTTATTATATTAACATAATAAAAATAAATTATTAATGTAGCAGTCAAAATACAAATTCTCTATGCAACATAAAGACTGAAGGTATTCTAAATTACAAAGTGTATCTTCATATCTTCAGTAAGTGTTGGTTCCACATATGACCACGATTTGTGACCCTTAAGGTCTTTGTGTTAATTTTAGGCCAGACTACAGGTACATGTATCACTTGATAAGGTTGTAATGTCTGCTACCCTAGTGACAAATATCAAGTCAGCAGTCTTCAAACAAATCCATTGCAAAGCCAGGTTGGCATGGAACCAAAACAATCCTGAGCATGGCATTTCTTCCTTGGTACTTGAATTCAAAGAGATCTTCAAGATACATACACGTATATACAAACACCCACCCATCACTAATTGCTTTCTATGGACATGCAGGTTTGGTTACAAGCACTGAATGGAGTATTTGTGTCTGACAAGGATTTTTTTTTTTTACATGGTAGAGAAAAACAATAGCAGCAGTAGGTTACTAGGTCAGTATGGTGTTTAACACATGACACAGCTCAATCATCTTTGACAAAAGTATAAAAAAATAGCGATGAGTTCTTTTACACATTCTGAGTCAGCAACCAGTTTGGACTTAATCCAACATACTAATGTTTTATCACAGTGTAAGTCTCAATTTTGTTTTTAGTGCACTAGAGTGTTATGTTCTTTTAATGACATTGTAAGTCTCAATTTTGTTTAGTGTACTAGAGTGTTATGTTCCTTTAATGACATTGTAAGTCTCAGTTTTGTTATGTTCTTTTAATGACATTGTAAGTCTCAGTTTTGTTTTGTTCTTTTAATGACATTGTAAGTCTCAGTTTTGTTTTGTTCTTTTAATGACATTGTAAGTCTCAGTTTTGTTTTGTTCTTTTAATGACATTATAAGTCTCAGTTTTTGTTTTTTTTAGTGTACTAGAGTGTTATGTTCTTTTAATTACATTTCAAATCTCAGTTTAGCACACTAAACAGTTATATTCTTTTAACCACATTTTATGTCTCAATTTTGTTTAATGTACTAGATGGATATTTTCTTGACTTTTTAAGTCTCACTTTTGTTTAGCATACTAGACAAAGTTAATTTTTAATAGCAGACTTTGAATAGAATTAATTTCTTGGAGCAGTCTTTGAATAGAACTAATTTAATGGGGCAGACTTTGAATAGAACTAATTTCATGGAGCAGACTTTTAATAGAACTAATTATATGTAGCAGAATTTGAATTGAACTAATATCTTGGAGCAGACTTTGAATAGAACTAATTTCATGGAGCAGACTTTTAATAGAACTAATTTTATGTAGCAGAATTTGAATTGAACTAATATCTTGGAGCAGACTTGAATAGAACATTCTTGGAGCAGACTTTGAATAGAACATTCTTGGAGCAGACTTTGAATAGAACATTCTTGGAGCATATTCAGAACTTTGATTGTGATATAGGCCACTGACATGTTACGTTGAAGGTGAACAGTTTCAACAATATAAATAAACATGATAATTTCATACTTTGCTATATTGTATTATGATAATATTTATAAGTAAGTATAGTGGCTTTAACATAAGAGCTTATTTATTCTAAGACTCCTTCACAGGTGCTTACTTTCAATTCTTACACACATTACTGATGATGTATTTAGTAAACAATTTATGAAATAACCAACCTGCTCTCATATATTAGTCATTGAATTAACATGGCATCTTTAAGCATACATCTTTGTGCACACGATGTGTGCCTTTAGGTATATACATCTTTGTGCACACGATGTGTGTCTTTACGTATACATCTTTGTGCACACGATGTGTGTCTTTACTTATACATCTTTGTGCACACGATGTGTGTCTTTACATATACATCTTTGTGCAAGATGTGTGTCTTTACGTATACATCTTTGTGCACACGATGTGTGTCTTTACGTACACATCTTTGTGCACACGATGTGTGTCTTTACATATACATCTTTGTGCAAGATGTGTGTCTTTACGTATACATCTTTGTGCAAGATGTATGTCTTTACGCATACATCTTTGTGCACACGATGTGTGTCTTTACGTATACATCTTTGTGCACACGATGTGTGTCTTTACGTATACATCTTTGTGCACACGATGTGTGTCTTTACGTATACATCTTTGTGCACAAGATGTGTGTCTTTAGGTTTACATCTTTGTGTACAAGATATGTGTCTTTAAGTATACATCTTTGTGCACAAGATGTGTGTCTTTAGGTTTACATCTTTGTGTATAAGATCTATGTCTTTGGATAGGCCATAGATATATAGGCCTGTCAGTATACATCCTGCTGATTTACAAAGTTAATTACATAAAGAATGTATTGTGGTTTTTCCTACTAGGAAATAAATCTGCACTGTTTTTCTCTAAATCTGATTGGACGAAGCCGTTTTTTTCCCCAGACCGCTGCATTGATAGTGTTTCTCTTCGTGATAAGTCCCCCCTCCCTTTTGTCGCCATTCTTTGCATTGATAAACTTTTTTTCTTCATCACAATTTATTATTAAAACCCCATTTCTCTTAGTTCAATTATTTGGACAACACAACACTTTTTTCTTTGTTCTGTTTTGATAAGGATTTTTTAATCCGCTCAGTCTTCTGATAAACGTTTTTCTTGTCCTTTACTAACACAGCTTTTTCCTTTATTTTTCATATATGTATATGATGGGCTTAGATATTAATAAGTAATAATGGTCGCCGGTCACTCCCTTATAGTAAGTAACTCCACACTTAAGACAAAACAAGATTTTTACAATGAAGTTAACACTTAGACGTTGTACAACATCACATTTAACAATCAATTCAAGTAATTCAAACATTTAACAGAACACAAACATTTAACAATCACTTCAAGTAATTCAAACGTTTAACAGAACACAAACATTTAACAATCAATTTAAGTAATTCAAACATTTAACAATCAATTCAAGTAATTCAAACATTTAACAGAACACAAACATTTAACAATCAATTCAAGTAATTCAAACATTTAACAGAACACAAACATTTAACAATCAATTCAAGTAATTCAAACATTTAACAGAACACAAACATTTAACAATCAATTCAAGTAATTAAAACGTTTAACAGAACACAAACATTTAACAATCAATTCAAGTAATTCAAACATTTAACAGAACACAAACATTTAACAATCAATTCAAGTAAGTCAAACGTTTAACAGAACACAAACATTTAACAATCAATTTAAGTAATTCAAACATTTAACAATCAATTCAAGTAATTCAAACATTTAACAGAACACAAACATTTAACAATCAATTCAAGTAATTCAAACATTTAACAGAACACAAACATTTAACAATCAATTCAAGTAATTAAAACGTTTAACAGAACACAAACATTTAACAATCAATTCAAGTAATTCAAACATTTAACAGAACACAAACATTTAACAATCAATTCAAGTAAGTCAAACGTTTAACAGAACACAAACATTTAACAATCAATTCAAGTAATTCAAACATTTAACAGAACACAAACATTTAACACATTAACACAAATATTTAAGAGAAACATTTTACCATAATAAAATAAACATAAGACTTTCAATATTATCATATACGTAGCATGCCTTAAAGCCTCCTTTCTACATCCATGTTAGATTCTTAAGTACTGTACTGTCAATGGTTTTCTTGTTGAATAATTTGTTAATTTTGTTTGCTTTGCTTGCTAGTCTGTTACCAGTATGTATAGCATGCCCTAAATACAACTCCAGGTCTCCATGCTAAATTCTTAAATTACTATAAACTTTTCTTGTTGGGTATTTTTGTTGTTGTTTTGTTACTAATCTAATCAGAATGTGGTTACACAGTCAAAGTTTCTATAGTGCCATTTCCAGAAACTGTGTTCCTAGCAGCAAAGTCCATCAACAATACTTTCCCCATGACCGTAAACTAGCAAAATCCATCCACAATACTTTCCTTCTTGACCATAAACCGGCAAAGATAAACCACAATAATTTCCCCTTGACCGTAAACCAAAGATCGCACAATGTCAGAAGCTGACGTCATAAAATTATCTAGCACAAACTAGCTGTAGAGTGTAGATGTAAATAATTATTGACTAAGACAACATTTCTCAATACTTGGATATGGACATTCTCAGAATAATTAATCCAAGTTCAGCAATCAGGAAACAATGGCTATCATCCCCCCCCCACCCGCCTGCAAAAACAAGAATTAGAATCATATAACCGAGTAGCTAGAATGAATTCATAAATAATCCTGTCTGCTCTTGGCCCTTGGATCTGATCGTGACTGCTGCTGTCTTGACGGGCAAAGCGCCAAGTCGAAGGGTCCAAAAGTAAATAAGGTACGACCGATTTGTAGAAAAAAATGCATAGGAACTTAAATCTGCCAACCTGCATTCCCTGACAAACACGCTTTCACACACAGTATATCTACCGCTGCCTACAAAATATATAGTTTAACAGTGTAATTAGAGCTAAAGCATACAACTACATGTAAGATTTAATACACTAGAACATATTTACAAAAATCCTTCGGCAGCTAGATACTGCAGATGGTTGTCCTATGCAGTAAGTTTAACCAGAATAAAATAGTGAGTTTAACCGGCAGAGATCTGTGAGTTTAACCTGCATAAAATGAGAATAGCTCAAATAAAGGTACAGCTGGGTGTACTGTGTGTCTTGTTTCTATGGTTGAGCATCCCTGGTCAGCTGGGTCCTAGGGATGTCTAATTAAGCGTTCATCACACGCCGTCAAGCTTCGTGTTTAGAAGAAAATTAAACTAAAGTTTACATCACCTTTATGCTTAAAAATAAATTAAACTAAATTCTATATAACTGCCATGTTTAGAAGTCAATAAAGTCTACATAACCTTAGAAGTAAATAAAACTGAAGTCTACTTCATGTTTCTTCAGATGCTCAGGGGGTGTCGTGCATGTCATTAGAAGTAGTTCTGTGCTAGAAAGAAGCAAGCTTTTCTACCTTTTGACAATGACGTCATGAGGCCAAGCAACGAGTCTAGCCAGAACCCAAGTATCGGAGAGTGAGCGACAATACTTTCCACACATATAAAAGACATTTAGGGCTATAGTATGAAGACATGTTGAGCTATAGTATGAAGTCATGTAGGGCTATAGTATGAAGTCATGTAGGGCTATAGTATGAAGCACTCTCACTGTACTAGTGTTTCTAGTTTGTCTGTGATACCAAACTGAAAAATGTGCAAAACTTTTGTAAAAAATACAGTCCATATGTCCACTTATCTTGGTAAGTATTAAACATAGGCAAACTATTTTGGTTCATACCAAAGCCACCACTTATGGGAGTATGTGTGCAAAATCTCATGAAAATCGGACAATTATTGTGGAAAATAACTGGAAGACAGTTAGCACAATCGTCGCTTTTGTAAAATGTCGCCATGCGGAAAATTAAGGTTTTTCTGTCTGAAAGCAATCAGTACCCCCAGCTTTGAAGGGATAACCCTCTCTTTCAGCTTCTTGCTCATCAGCACCCAGTCGTCTGTGTCTCATAACCTGACGAAAGCCTTGGAAGCCAAAAGTGTCTGTCGCTGCGCATTGTTCACACGTTCAATATCAGCTTCTTCGCAGAACGTGCAACATAACTGTCCCGGATATATGTCCGTCCTCCTCAAAATAGCCATCTGACTGGTGCAGCCATCATTGAACATGATTACTGCCACTTGTTACTCCCAATAGTCACATGACTTCCAGACTTTGCTGTTTGCTTGAATGTCAAGAACGTTTCCAGTTTTCATGCCAATAGTTGTCACAGCACCTACTTTAGATGAATGGCCTTCAGTCATCCAAGTCCCATCACTGGAAACATGAATGTTTCTGTTGTCATCATCTTCTATCTCTTCTGCCTGTTCATACTCAAGTGTGCAGCTAGTTGCTTGCTGAACTTTTGTACAGAGATACATGTTTTGTCAATTGTTTTCTTTATAGCTTGGTAGCTACTTTCACCCACTGGTTTTGGTAAATCCATTACCCCAGAAAAAGTCTCGAACTCTGACCTGTCCACTCCTATGCCTCGCATAGCAAATGCAGCTCGTCTCTTTACGAAGTTCACAAACGCATTGCCTACAGAAATCTGAGGTGATGAAGAGAAAGCAGGCTGCCTGTCACAGTTTTCATTGCTACAATAAAATGCAAATTTACATGCCCAGTCCCTTTCTTTCAATTTCAAATATCGTCAGAGTATGATGATAGTGACGACACATCAAGTGCGATGAAATAATTTCACTGAGGATTGCTACATCTATTATTCTATTTCCTCCAACATTTCTTCACTTTCAGAATTTCACTAGCTGACTCTTCTTCTTTTTCCTCCTCTGTACTACACTCAAACATAAGCTCGTACAGGTCTTATCATTTCTGTTCTGATCTAGTGGGCGTGTCCATCTGCTCACTCTCACATTCTGAACTGTCAGTTGAAAGGCCTATCGAAGAACTTTGTTGACATTACTTTGCATGCCATTTCCTACTGTTGTCTCCCCTTTTCTGTACTGATTGCCACAAAATTTGCGTCTTTTGGGCTTTGAAGGCCCATATTTTCGATCATTAGGCATAGTTACACTACAGCAACGGTAGTAACCAGAGTAATCCAAACAAACTTGAATTAAAAACTCATGAAAACGGCTCACACAGAGATTCAAAAAACTTGTAGGAAGTGCACGGAACTAGGGAGTAACTTATTATTCTAATTTCTAATGGGAGCGGTTATTGTTTATTAGACATGTTGTTTGCTGGCTGAATGTTGTTTAAAGCTATTTTGAGCATTATAACAGACCACCCATACCCTCTTTAGATGGCATTATCTTAAAACTATATCATCTTGACACATATTACAAATAACAGTTGAAAGAGAAATGATTTCTAAATGAAATGGCATATCATGTTTTACTGTTTTGAAAAAAAACGTTTTTTGTGAAAAAATCTGGATGACTGTGCTGCCTTAAGTCACCTTACTGTTGAACGCACTCATGCACATTCACGCACGCACGCACGCACACGCGCGCGCATGACATAATTGCCCCTGATAGAATTAACCGAGCAGTTCCTCCAATTATTTTCGGACAAGTCAGCTTTTTCGGTGTATATAGAAACAAATATTTCGAAGATAAGACGAAAATCTCATTTTTTATTTACACTGATGACCAATACGCCTGATATTGTTGCTGTAAAGCTAAAAATAAGTAGCCTCCCTAGGAGAGAATTACAAGAGCTTTACTTCAGTTATTTCCCCTGATGGCCAAGTCTGCTGTTTCCCAGAGAGAATTTCACTAGCACTGCGAGATGGTGAAGATATAAGGCTGACTACCATAAACTAGTATTGAGTTATGTCTTGACAACAACAAGCCTTGGATAGGGTCTTACAACGGCCAACTTCTTAGCTGACTTGTGATTAAAAGCCCTACTCTACTTTTATAGTAGAAAGCCAAATTTTGGCAGGTAAAAAATAACCCACCCATTCCCACTGAAAAAAGATTTACGTAATTACATTACTTAAGGCAGACAGTGAGAGGATAAGTATGGGAGTTTCCCCACACACACGCTAGATGGCGCTATAAGATGATTCGAGGAGCTTTGGACTAGTTTAATGCCAAGGTATGTGATTATTTTTATCTCCTAGAATTCCATATAAATCGGGCACTTTTTCAAAACAAATGAAGAGAAATAAAAATATTGGTTGTAAAGTGCAGGGTGGCATTTGAAAACAAGCAGTTGAACTATATGAGTGACAGTTGTGCAAACGAATTAACTCTTCCTATGCTATAGCAACTGACTCCACTGCAGTTACAGCACCATTAGAGAAAGACTAATCAAGAGGCTTAAATTAAAAAAAAAATTCTTGCTAGCCCCAATACAGTAAAAGATTCACTTAAAGACCAAAAAACGAGACTAAAGGTCAAAAGTGAAATAAAGAGAATGAGTATGAGTTTTTTTTTTACTATTAACGACTTACGATACTGCTGACAGTGACATACGAGTAATTTATGTTAGTGACACAGCTGGCAGAGATACACATTTAAAATGAAATAATCCAATGTCATTTGGCCCATGTTATGTCTTATCTCCACAGCACAAACTAATATTAATTTGAGAAGTACAAAGCTGTCATTCTTTTAAAATGAGTGGCTAGGTACATTGAAAATGAGCTGAAAAAGGATATTAAAATTTGGATGGTCAAATCCTAGGAACCATTTATAAATAATTACATTCAGCCTTATTAAATAAATATAAAAGTAAATTTGTTTATGCCTGAGCATGGTAATTACCCATAACTAATTACGAGTGATGACAATCTTAATTTATATTATTAACAATTCTCCAGAAGACACCACTTGTCTCTCTCACTTGTCGGATATGCGGGCGCTGTAAACGTTTTCTCTCTTCCACAACATTAAAGACAAACATTTACCGTCACAGTGTTTCCGTAGGTGAAAAACTTCTTACTAAAGGAGAAGACAAATCCGTCCTTAATCTATATTTAGCGAGCCCCCCTCAATCTACTTTCTTCTCCAACATAAGCTTATCAATATGTGTAAGAAGATGAATATATTTGACAATAAATTTATTAAACCAGCAATCAAATATACATATAACAAATACAACGAAAAGTATTACTTGACATCAATATTTCAAACCATTACAAATAATTTTAATACCTTTGCAGTCTTTATCCTAAAACACAATTCAACAGGTTAGTATCAATACAAATCACATGATAGTTCTTATCAGAGAACAGAAATGGAGTTATTAGAGATAAGCGATAAGTTTCTAAGTAACCTTGAAGCCGCAATAGTCTTTTCACATGCTTTTCATAACAAAGTCAAACGTTTTATTGTTCATCTTATTACTGTCATTTCCACGTTTCCCTCTCATTTTGTAAATCTGTATACACAGCCTCTGTCTGGTGTTGTCATTCTATATACACAACCCTTGTCAGGTTTTACTGGTATCAATTGTCATTCTGTGTCGCAACAGTTGTACACTGGCGATGCTTAACTTTACAAATTTAGTTGTACACTGGCGATGCTCAACTATACAAATCTAGTTGTACACTGACGATGCTCAACTATACAAATCTAGTTGTACACTGACCATGCTTAACTGTACAAATGTAGTTTCTTAAATGAACAGCGTCTATCATGCATAGTGAACAGAGTATTGCGCTGGATGATAACTAAGAAGTCACAAATGAATGTTGGTAATACGGAAGTCAAGCTTCTTGATCCTTCAGTACAATAAACGGAATTAATAAATATCATTGACCATGAGGTTGTGAGAAGATAAACATTAACCTCTATCCTCTCGAGATTCACATCTCGCCTCATGACTTAGTAATTCAGTCTACGAAAACAAGAGAATACACAAATGGTTAATTATTAGCCTCATTACTTAGTAATTCAGTCTACGAAAACAAGAGAATACACAAATGGTTAATTATTAGCCTCATTACTTAGTAATTCAGTCTATAAAAACAGAGATAACACACAAGTTGTTATTTATTAACCTCATTACTTAGTAATTCAGTCTATAAAAACAGATATAACACACAAGTTGTTATTTATTAACCTCATTACTTAGTAATTCAGTCTACAAAAACATAGATAGCACACAAGTTATTTATCTCTGACTTAGTAATAAAGTCTACAGAAAACAATATATTAACAACAATTTATTACGCAGTAATCAACAGTTGCAACAAAATCGTAATTTAAATGAAATGAATTTACTCATACAGCGCATTACCTTAAACCAGCCTGCGAAAAGGTATATATTATTTCTTACTTCTAATACAACTATTTTTTTTAAAGAGATACTTAACGAAAAGGCGTCGTAAAATTAAATTTGACGTGAATACTAAAACTTTCTGAATATGAACTGCAACTCATTACGTAGTAATAATCATGCATGATAACAATGAATTTCTCGACTGTAAATGCCCACTTATTATTTATCGCGCTGTTAACAGCAGGCCTGTCCCATCAGCTGAAAGGTTATTGGGTTCAGCGTCAGCAGGAACGGATATAAACAACGGCAGACGCAAGTGATTGGACAGCCCAAATCTATTTCATATCTCTCATGGGCTCGTGAACTTAACAAAGAATTCCCACAGATCTAAATTTCTTTCTCCAGCAGAGATGAGAACAAGTCTTTGCAATGTGATCTATATGTGACGACAGGTAGGCCCCCCCCCCCCGACACTGACCCGCGAGATCGATTTTGTTGTTGTCAACCAACGGAGAGTTTTGCGTTTTACACAGCTTGTTGTTGTCAACGGGCACACACAAATGTTGATTTAACGGAAAACATTCTAGAATTAGCATTTTAAATATGTTTGTACTATAAACAAACACTAACCACGATTTGTAGATTTCGTTTGAATTAGTTTCGTATAAACGAGTCAAAACAAAGAAAACATTTAGCTCTTCTATCAGATACAACCAAAAGAAAGGAAACACGATTTTAAAAACTTTATTGTCTGCCTCCCCTTAGACTGTAAGAAGACAAAATTATACAATTTTAATCTGCCTTAGAATGCACTAACCCCCCTCCACCACCACCACCCCCAAAAAAAAAAGAAAAAAAGACGATTCTAAAAGTTTTGTACATAATTTATTCTCGACACACGCACACATTATTTATAAATTTACTGATAATCAAACTAACTTCTCAACAGACATTGCTTGTTTTAGGTGTAGTGTACATTCTCCGTTGCGAACATACAATTTTGTCTTGTTTTTCTTATCTTTTTCCAGTGTCAGTGTTTATCATTTATCTTGAGTGCATATGTAATAAATACAGTCAGTGTCAAAATGTCTATTATATTATTTATCTTGAGTGTAAATATAATGGCGAACCATCGCTATCCGTGCTTCGTAATTAACTTTAACTTTAAAAGGTGTCTTTGTAAGAATTGGATAAGTTTGAAGTGCATTTTCATGCTCGTAAGCTACATACTAGCACACTGAAAGATAACAAAACTAAATTTAAAGCGAAAAAGATTTTGTCAGACACCACTGAATGTTAGTAACAATCTGTAATCTCTGCTTTGTGCTTCACCTGTCAATTCTTAAAGCGATCGTGAAGGTAAAAGAAACAAAACTACGTCACTATCAGAATAGGGAAGGGCGGGTAACTCTGACAATGGAGAACCTGAGTCTCGCAAATCACGTGATCGAAGAATGGTGTAGAGCAGGGGTTCTTAACATGGGGTCCATGAATGGGCTTAATGGGGTTCGTGAAAATATAATATTCACTATATTTTTATATTCTGCTTTTGTGCATTTTTCTAGGAAGGGGTTCCATAGCTTTCACAAGATTTTTAAAGGGGTCTGTGACTCAGAAAAGGTCAAGAACCTCTCATGTAGTGGTTGAAACATTTAGGAGTTGTCACTTGCAATTTCTAACGGACTAAGCCTTGAAAAAAAAGGAAAATCCTTAAATAATTATGAATGAGTTCTCCAGCTAATCAAACTAGTTATCTCCCCATTAAAGGACTTTAGAAAGAACAAACGAGAAATCTTCGTGAGCCCCAGTCCATCCGTCGCTTACAACATTATTCGAACATGCGTAATGAGCCCTCTCTAGAAAACGAGATAAACTCGGGCACATGTTTGCGTTCTAAAATCACTTAATGTCAGGAACATTCACCGCTTCAAAGATAGTTCCTCTTGTATTTAGCGCACACACACACGCACACAAAAGCACACGAGCTGTCAGTCCATGACAAATAATGTGTGGAAGCTCTGTGATCCCATCACCTCCAGGGAAGTTTAAACACGCACACAAAGATTTTCTCGTACAGTTTTGTTTCTCACAAAATACCCCACCCCTCCCTGAAATCATCAATTTTATTACTTTCGTAATTTAAAAATTAATAAAACAGTCATTTATGTTATGATTTTTTTGGGGATTCCATCAACATCCATGTCGTAAGGAAAAGCGAAACTCAACAGATGGTATTTAATACACACTTGATATTAATGCTGATTTTAGTAATTTTTATTGACGATTATTTACCGCAGTTTAAGCTCTATTGTAATTAATTATTTGATAATATGCTTTCCTTGGTAAATTTTGTAGCTAAGTATAATTTATCACATATTATTGGCTTCCTTGTAAATAATTGCTTTATAATTCTCCTATCTTATATATACATACATAATAATATTCATATATTCTCTTATCTATTTTAAATTTATCTCTTTTGATCTGTTTAGTAAATTTTTAATAGCGACAGTTTCTTTACGTAATCAGTTGCTCATGGCAATACCTATGAAACCCACAAACAACTAACAATTAGTTGTGTGTTGTTGTTTTTTTTTAATGAAAGAAAAGGTAACTCCAGCTGCAAAATCAAAACCAAACACGATAGTTGTAACTCTCAAGTTATTTCAAATTGCTTGCAGCAGACAGCAGATTTAATAAAATCATAAAAGGGTTGGTGGGTGGGGCGGAACACTCAAGAGAATAGGTATGTAACATTGCTTACAGTAGACAAAGAGATTTAACGATAACATAAAGAGGGGGAGACACTCTGCGCATATTAATTATTAAAAATTGCATGCAATAGACAGAAATTTAGTAACAACATGAAACTGCGGGTGGGTGGGTAGTCTTTGCGAATATTTATTTATATTCAATTGCTTTCAGTAAACAACAGATTTAATAGTAATGTAAAGGGGAAACACTGCGAATAGCTATATAAAATTGCATGCAGTAAACAACAGATTTAAAAGTAACGTAAAGGGGAAACACTGCGAATAGTTATATAAATTTGCATGCAGTAAACAACAGATTTAATAGTAATGTAAAGGGGAAACACTGCGAATAGTTAATAAAATTGCATGCAGTAAACAACTGATTTAAAAGTAACGTAAAGGGGAAACACTGCGAATAGTTATATAAAATTGCATGCAGTAAACAACAGATTTAAAAGTAACGTAAAGGGGAAACACTGCGAATAGTTATATAAAATTGCATGCAGTAGACCAGTGGTCCCCAACCTTTTCCTCGTTGCGGACCGGTCAACGTTTGATAATTTTACCGCGGTCCGATGAAGTGGGGGGGGGGGAACGATGATTGTTTATAGTTTAGATTGTTTTGATTTAATAATTAATTTAATTGTATTTAAACGTGCTTTCAAATTAAAATACAGTTACACCAGAAAATGAATATAAAGTGATTTAACATTTTAACTCACTAGAATGCTAAATCAATGAGAATCCTGAGCTTGTTTCTTTGCAACGAGACGGTTCCATCTGGGGGTAATAGGAGACAATTACACCCGAAGTGTGTTGCTTATGTCCAGTTTATTCCGTTGTTTTGTTTTGGTTGCTGTCACTGCAGAAAACCCGCGTCACACAGATAGGATGTCGGAAATGGCAATAGGGATTTAAGTGCTGTGGTGGCCGTTGTTGTATTGGCGGGTGAGGGGGTTTACAGAGCCCAGGCTAATACCACATCGTCTGTACTTAGTGTGTATGTGCGCCCAGGATGTTCACCAGTGGTGTTGTTGTTGTTGTCATTGGCACTGTTGTTGATGTCCCCGGTATCCGTTGGGCTGTATGTAGGTCGGTGTTGGCGGCCAGTATAGGGGGTCAAGCATTAGTTAAATTAGATCCACAAATATCCCCACTGCATGTGATGTTGCTCCCTGTGCTGCCACCGTTGTTGTTGTTGTCGCAGCGCTGCCGTTGTTGTTGTGGCTGTAGTAGATGATACTGTTGTTTTCGTCTGATGTGTTGTGGCGGGCGCCTTCTTTTTGATTTGGGGCTCCGTTCTGTAGTTTTTCCTTGTGTGTCTGTTGTGGTTGTCTTTGTTGCAGCCCCTGGTGGTGACTCTGGCTGTGGATTGGTTTGGTGGCAGTTGGTTTAGTCGTTGTTGTTGTTTCTTGTGGTGTAGTTGGAGCGTTGTCGACTTCTGTTTCGGTCTGTGCGTTAGTTGTCTTCACTTCTTTTTCAGTTTGTATTTTTCTTTTTGCGTCTTGATATGTACCATTGGTGTGCTAGAGATTTTTGGCGTTTCTTCTTATTTTCGGTGGTAGTTGTTTTAATTTCTTTTTCTTTGCTGATAGAGCTTGTAGTCTGAGTTTCCTTAATATCTGTTGTGGGTTTTGGAGTTTGCGAGAATGCCTGTCTGATTTCTTGTTTTGCTGTTTGAGTTGAATTCACTTTGGCCGTATGTGGAATTTCCCAGATGATGTTGGTGTTTATTCCACTTTCTCTTGTAGTGGCTTGTAGAGTTTGGGTGGAAACGTGGCTTTTTCCTTCAAAGACTGTTTGAGCTGTGCCGTCTTCCTTTGTGGGTTTTCGCGTTGTTTCCTCCTTTTCCGTTTGTGAAGAGCGTGTTTTTGTTGTCGGCGTTATTTTCCAGATGATGTCTGTCTGTGTTTCACAGTCTGTTGATGTAGTTTTTTTTCCAGTTTTTGGCTGTCATGGGGACAGAGTCTATTCCCAAGCTGAATAGTTACGTGTTAATGCTTTAGGTGAGAGTAAAACACAAATTTCTCTAAGAGGCACTTTTCTCTGGGTCCCCTGTCACCCAGACTTGGTTGTACACTTTTCTCTGGGTCCCCTGTCACCCAGACTTGGTTGTACACTTTTCTCTGGGTCCCCTGTCACCCAGACTTGGTTGTACACTTTTCTCTGGGTCCCCTGTCACCCAGACTTGGTTGTACACTTTTCTCTGGGTCCCATGTGGGAATTCAGTTAAACAAAGTGATGCAATTAAGACTGGTGGTAATAGGGCACGACTGCATTGTAAGTTTCTGGAATTCTTGGACCAGGTGGAAACTCAATATGGAGATTTACCTCTGCATACAAGTGTACGTTGGTTAAGTGCAGGGAAATGCCATAATAATTTTTTGGTTTAAGAAAAGAGATTCCAGATTTTTTGAAGAGCAGTTTGAAAGACTGCGAGGATGTGAGTCTGGAGGACCCTGAATTTCTAAGAGCTTGTTTTTGTGGCTGATTTGACTATGATGAACCGAACATTAAACTTCAGGCTGAAGATTAGACTGTGTGAGAGCTGAATGTGTATGTCAATGAGTTTCGAAATAAATTTAAAGTTTTAATAATAAAAAAAAATGATTTGGCACATATCCCATGTTGTCAAGAGTTGTCAGATGAAATAAAAGAGGGGGGGGGACTTTATTGACTTTTGTGAGAATATTGAAGTGGTGAGTGTAGAACATAATTGAATATAATTCTTTGTTTATCATAATTATTCATTTCTATGGTGATTCATAACTTCTCTCTTTCTTTTACCTGAATATAATTCTTTGTTTATCATAATTATTCATTTCTATGGTGGTTCTTAACTTCTCTCTCTAACTTTTACCTGAATATAATTCTTTGTTTATCATAATTATTCATTTCTATGGTGGTTCTTAACTTCTCTCTTTTTCCCCATGAATATAATTCTAGAAGTAATCCGTAGCCAGTGTTGCTTGTTGTGTTTGTACGTGCCGTACCGCCTTTCTTCTTTGTTCCTAGGAAAGCGATCAGTGGCAAGTTGTTTTGTGTTTTTCTTTTTCTCCCTCTTTCTCGCACTTCCTGTTCAAAAGTATAAACAATGTTGTGCGCTGACAAGTTCGGTAAAAAGGGATACTGTAAGCTCAACTCTTATTTTTTATATATTAGTTTTATTTTTCCTTGAGCTCGGCAGCAGAAAGCAGCGTATCCCAAAGAATAGAGTTATGTCCATTTTGTGGCGACTTCCTGTTTGTCTCGATTTGGAATTCGAGGTAAGACTTTATGCATATAGTAGTTCTTCTTTTTCTTCTTCTTCTTTTAAAACAAAAAGTATTGCCTTATGAAAAGTTAGTATTCGATTCAATGACATAACACTTTATGCTGAGCATTACTGAACTATATTATAACAAACGTTACTCAGTGATATATAGGTCTAAAACGTGCCGAATGTAACTCATAATTTATAGATCTAAAATATGTCCTTTGTGCCAAATGTGACTCAGCATTATATATAGGTATAGTTATAATTATAGTTATACATATCTACTGTCCAGCTAAACTTCATATTATAAAGAATAAACATACCGTTCTTTAAAATGTGACAGCTAAGAGCATATTTTTAATAAATGGTAACTTTTCTATCCATAAAGCTTTCGACACATAAAATAAATACTTTGATATTCATTTGAATATATTTTCAGATCCTTTAATTATATTACCAACTTATTAATGTGAGGAACAAACAAATCATTTTAACAAAAGGTAATTATGCGTACAAATTCACCGAAACTCGTTAAGCTCTGTCACACACACTCACTCACACACTCACATACACACACATGCCTTGGTTAGTTTGTTTCTCTGAAGATTTGACAATTAATCTAGCTGTAGATGATTTAACTGTAGAGGATTTGATCTAATGATATGACAGTTAAGCTAGTTGTAAACGATTTTGTCTAACGATATTTACAATTAAGCTAGTAGGAGACAATTTTGTCTAACGATATGACATTTAAGCTAGTTGCAGATGATTTTGTCTAACGATATGACAGTAAAGCTATTGTAGATGAGTTTATCTAACGATATGACAATTAAGCTAGTTGTAGACGATTTTGTCAAACGATGTGACAATTAAGCTAGTTGTAGACGATTTTGTCAAACGATATGACAATTATGCTAGTTGTAGACGATTTTGTCAAACGATGTGACAATTAAGCTAGTTGTAGACGAGTTTGTCAAAAGATATGACAATTAAGCTAGTTGTTGTCGATTTTCAATAATTAGAATTATCAACACACACGTACGCGCATATAAATATATTGTCCTTCGATATGACATACACACACAGGCACACACACACACACACACACACACACACACACACACACACACACACACACGAGCATATAAATATATTGTCCTTTGATATGACACACACACACACACACACACGCGCGCGCGCGCGCGCGTTGATATGACATACATACACACAGCGCATATAAATATATTGTCCTTCAATTTGACATACACGCCTTGTTATTTTAAACACGATGATCGTGTATGGAGCTGCTGCTGAAGTAATAAAAGCAACATTAATGTTATTGTACATGATAATTGGCACCCACAGACAATATAAATAAGACATTGCATTCTGATCGGCACTACATGTAGGCCTATAAGATATTGCATTCTGATCCGTGACTATTGGTAAAAGAACCCTAATCACGTGAACACAGTCAGTATTATACACACTTTCATTTATCCACATGTGACGTATTATACAGAGCACAACTAATTGGAAGGAAACAGAAGGGAGGAACAAATCACGATATACATTAAAAGAAACAATTTAGGAACAGACTCTTTCAAAACCGGAACATCTGCAAGCCTTTCTATCAACAAGTGCAGGTAAAACATATCCACTTTCACGGGCAGACCACTCAATCACTCACACAGATGAGTGCAAAGCGTGTAGACTTTCCAGAAATTTTCTGGGTCAGAGCAGAAGTAACGAGTTCTCGTTAAACGTTTCTAAATATAACCTCCTGCTTTAGATTGAAACTTCACAGACCTAAATATCCTACAAACTGTTACATTCCCGTTTAAGAATTTAATTCATCATCTTCATGTTGACATAAACACCCCGCCAGCTATGCACGGTTTTCCAGTGATTGTGTACATCGACGAGAGTTGGACAGTTCACAGCTATTAGGGTGGTCGAGGTATTGAAAGGGTTCATGGGTATCTGCGGGATGATTTACGGGTATCCGGGTGGTCGAGGTTTTGGGAGTTTACTGGGTAATAGGATGGTTGAGGTGTGGACAATTAATTGGGCACTGAGTAATCAAGGTGTCAGGAAAGTTATGGGTACATGAGCAGTAAAGTGTCCGCAGGGTTCACGAGTGCCTGAGCAGTCAAGGTGTCCGCAGGGTTCATAGGTGCCTGAGCAGTCGAGGTATCAGGAGGGTTCACGGGTGCCTGAACAGTAGAAGTGTCAGGAGGGTTTACAAATACCTGAATAGTCAAGGAGTAAAGGGGGTTCACAAGTACCTGAATAGTCGAGGTGTCAGGGGGTTCCCTGGGTAGCTGGGTGGTCAAGGTGTCAGAAGTTTCAAATCTACCCCGTTCATTGAGATATATTTAATCTATGAATTCTCTACCCTACATCTGGATTGTAGATATACACCCCGTAGTACTGTACTTTGTTGAGCAAAATCGGAATATCCACCTCATTTGTCTAGCTCTGAACTGTCCAGTAATGGCATACTCAACATTTCAGCTGTGGAGTGTCCAATAATCACATACCCTCACTTCACAAATCTGGACTGTCATATAATGACATCCCCACCCAGCTTTGCAACGGACTGTTAAATAATGACATAACTCACTCCCCAGCTCTGAACTGTAGAATAATGACATTCATTTATATATCCCGATTCGTATGTGGCACTTTGAAGTCTACTGCTGAAATCTATTGGTGGTGAAGTTTCCTGCTGAAATCTATTGGTGGTGAAGTTTCCTGAAGAAATCTATTGGTGGTTGTCTCCTGATGAAATCTATTGGTGGTTGTGAAGTCTCCTGAAGAAATCTATTGGTTATGAAATCTCCTGATGAAATCTACTGGTGGTGAAGTCTCCTGAAGAAATCTATTGGTGGTTGTCTCCTGATGAAATCTACTGGTGGTGAAGTCTCCTGATGAAATCTATTGGTGATGAAGTCTGATGAAATCTACTGGTGGTGAAGTCTACTGATGAAATCTATTGTGCTTTTGAAGTCTGCTGGTGGTGAAGTGTATTGGTGGTAGTGTATTGTTGAAATCTATTGGTGAAATCTACTACTGGTGAAGCTGAAGTGAGAATAGTAACAACGTCATGATTATTTCACTATCAAAAATCATTAAGGACACGCTTGATTATTTAGTAAATATCTTAAATGTTTTATCAGTTAGAAAGAAATGTTGATCAGTTAGAAAATGTATTTATCAGTTAGATTTTATAAAATACAATATATTTATATGTGTAATAGTATGACTACTAGTAGTTGATGGTAGTGGTGGTGTTACAGTCGTTGTATAGTAGTATGATAGATGTACTACTAGTATTATTATGTTATCTAGACAGTGGGTGGGATAACTAAACAATCAATGGAACATGCCATAACGTGCCATGCCATGCACTCTTCTGTAATACTTCAATATACTTATTTGTAATAGACCAGTAAGCGTCATATAACACTATAATTCAGGTTATATAAAACTATTACAGCTTATCTCTAATAACTTCATGTGTGTGTTGTCTGATAAGAACTATCCTGTGATTTGTATTGAATTGTTGAATTGTACTTTTTGGATAAAAAGACTGTGAATTATAGAAATTATTTGAAAGAAGTTTCGTGGAAATGATGTCAAGTAATCTAATTTATTGTATTTGTCCTATGTATTTTTGATTGTTGATTTAATAAATTTATTGTTAAATATTTATTGATCTTCTTATGCAAATTGATAACCTTATGTTGGAGAAGAAAGTGGGTGGATGGGGGCTCGCTAAATATAGAATAAAGACGGATTTGTCTTCTCCTTTAGTTAAGAAGTTTTGGAAAGATTGTGTGATCGTAAATGTTTATCTTTAATGTTGTAGAAGAGAGAAAACGTTTACAGCGCCCACATATCTGCCAAGTGAGAGAGACAAGTGGTGTCAGAGGATCATTAATAAAATAAAGATTCTCATCACTTGTGATTAGTTTTGGATGATTAATTAATTAAAAATAATCATATCCATTAAGTGGCGTTGGCGTCACAGTATTACAGCATTACACATTATCTAACAAATGGCGCCTATTGCGGTATTGCAAATGGCATGTATTATAGTGTTATATGACGCTTACTGGTCTATTACAAATAAGTATATTGAAGTATTACAGAAGAGTGCATGGTGGTATTAAAGTAGAGTGCATTGTGGCAGAGTGCATGGTGGTATTAAAGTAGAGTGCATTGTGGTATTAAAAAAGAGTGCATTGTGGAATTATAGAAGAGTGTATTGTTGTATTACAGAAGACTGTATTATGGTATTGCAAATTACATGCTTAATGTTATGGAAACTATAGTTGCTGATTATAAAAGTCTAATCAAATAAGACCATGCCTAAATTCCCCATACAAAGCACAGTTACAGAAAAATCTGTGCGTGCGAGGGTGCCAATGCTAAGTACGATTTACTTCCAGCTCCGAGTGAAAACTGAAATCTACTTCTGCCGGATTCCAGTGAGACGATCGAGTTATCTCCCCTACGCTCGACATCTTGCAATAGACAGACGCCCTTGCATGTGTCCGCTAAGTCGGTCTATCGGACGTGTGCAAATTGCTTTCAAAGCCAAGTCGGGAAATAATTTCAACAGTAAAGAAAATTTTGAACGACTGTATAAGATTATCTCTCATGCCATGAAATCTTGGGAGGCTATTTACATACTATTATCTGTATTTTATCGAAAAGCGGCATCACACACACACACACACACACACACACACACACACACACACACACACACACACACACACACACACACACACATATCCTCGAAGCAGATCAGACATAGACTTAATGAATGTAAGCGTGTGGTGGTTTTTTTGTGTTGTTATTTATATAATGCTTTTGTTTCTTTGTTTCGTTGTTGCTGTCTTGCTGTCACTCATTTGTTTTTATTTTGTTCTTGTTTGTTGGCGTTACCTTTTTATTTGGATTTTTCTCTATTTTTAGGGAATTTATTTATTTGTTTGATAATTTTATTTTGTTTTTTTCAGTTATTACTGTGAAAGAAATGTGGCCTTTACGGTAATATGAATTTTGAGTGAAGAAATAAGTTGTTTATGGAGTTATGTAACTTGCTTATAGCATAGATAGCGAGGTCCTGGGAATGTCTAAAAGTATTTAGAAGTTTGATGTTTAAAGATCCCATTTTAATCTAAAACGTGTACATATTTCTTTTCCCAATATATATATAAAACCTTTAAACTAAAGTACATAGTAGTATTTTGTGGCATTATAAATATATAACTATTTACATAGTAGTATTTTGTAGCATTATATAGGGTGGCCCCAAAGTAGGTTAACATTATCACGTAGACTATTTATTTGAAAATTTGACACTAGAACAGCGGGAAATTCGTTATACCTGTTAACATAAACATAAACATAAACAATTTAATCTCTCAGATGCTCAATATGTCCTCCTTCAACATTGCAACTTCAACCATATAAAAGGTAGTTTAATAACTGTAAACCTACTTTTGGGCCACCCTGTATATATAATTATTTACATAGTAGTATTTTGTAGCATTATATAACTATTTACATCCACTTTCAGATAAAACATGAAATAGCATTTATAGCCTTTTAAAAATAAAATGCTTTAAATTAAAATACATAATATATTTTGTGGCATTATAAATATATATTTAAACCACTTTAAGATAAAATATAAAATAGCATTTTATATCTTTTTTTCCTTATGCTTATTCTATGCAAACTGCTTATGTAAGCATTTTGAACTAATACGTCAAATACTTTTATGCTGGTTAGTTTTAAAATAAAGAAAAAATACAACCCACAATCCCTTCAATTTGTAAACAAGACAACAATGTATTTTTTAAAAGTAATATTCTTTTGATATACGAGTACTGCAAGACTGTTTCCTGACTTTAACCAGGCGGAATTACAGCAAAGCCAGTAATGTTGATTGATATGTATAGCACTGTTCTTTAAAGGACCCGGATGTTAGGACAGTCGCGGGTCGTGGTCTCTTTCGGCATTTGTATTGTATTCATAGTGCTGTGGATTTTGTTTATCTGACTCCAAAACGTCTTTTGCTTCGGAGTTTGTTTGTTTACATATGCTTTGATCAGTCGATGATTTAAGCCTATTTGATGTAATCTTTTATCGATCACTGATACAAGTCTATTTGACGTATTACTTTTATCGATCACTGATACAGGCCTATATGCTGTATGTTTTTATCAACCACTGACTACAACTGTATGCTGTATGTTTAACTGTCTGCTGCATTCAGAAACACATTAGAGTCAGTTTTATTTTGTTTGTGATTATAGTAAAGCAACAAATAAATTAAAGTGAAACATTATACAGACGCAAACTTGCTCCTTTGTTCGGTGTTCAAATTAAGCGCTTTCTCATCTCCTATATCTGATGTAAACTCTGATTGGTCAGGAGAAAAATGTTTACTCTTAGTCTGCTCTGATTATCAATAAAGTATGTTTGTTTGGTTTTTTTGCCTTCATGTGACATAATATGTTACCATTGAAAGGATATCTTGGCGACTAAGGCGGTATATATCAGGAAAGACCCCAAGCCGGGCCTTTTCCATATCATCAGCAAATAGATGGAGAAACTCAAATATTCTATTTAAAAAATCATCAACTCATCTTCTAGCAAAGTTTGATTTACAGCTAGACCCGACTTCAAATAGCCATGCCTCACGCCATCAACAGTTCAGTTAAGTTAAAGATTTACAGCTAGACCCGACTTCAAATAGCCATGCCTCACGCCATCAACAGTTCAGTTAAGTTAAAGATTTACAGCTAGACCAGACTTCAAACAGCCATGTCTCACGCCATCAACAGTACAGTTAAGTTAAAGATTTACAGCTAGACCAGACTTCAAACAGCCATGCCTCACGCCATCAACAGTTCAGTTATGTTAAAGATTTACAGCTAGACCAGACTTCAAACAGCCAAGTCTCACGCCATCAACAGTACAGTTAAGTTAAAGATTTACAGCTAGACCAGACTTCAAACAGCCAAGTCTCTCGCCATGAACAGTTCAGTTAAGTTAAAGACGGCAACCCTTACTTTCGACTTAGACGGAAAATAACAATATTACTTTTAACTGAAAAATAAATCAGTTCTACTTTTAACTGGAAAATAATCATCAATACTACTATTAATCGGAAAAGTAAGTTTAACATTTAACTGAAAAATAATATCAATTGTACCTTTAATTGGACACTAATATCACTATTACCTTTAACTGGGAAAGAACATAATCGTTACCTTTAACTGAGATATAATATCAATACTAGCTTTAATTGGAAAATAATATCAGTAGGGCCTTTAACTGGAAAATATCACTGTTACCTTTAAGTGGAGAATAATATTAAAAAAATCACATTAATGGGACCTCGTTTATCAAGGCAGTGCTTTAAAACCTAAGGCAAGCCCAAGACCACACACACACATACGCACGCATGCATGCCCACTCGAACGATTGCACAAACATACAAATGCACACACACACACACACACGTATGCATGCACACACGTATACATGCATACACACGCGCACACAGACAGTGATCATTCCTTTCTCTTCACTTCCACCTCCCAGATATGATCTTAAATACACAGGGAACACACCCTTTTCATTAAACAATCTGCTCTCCCCCTACCCAAAGACTATGAAAAGCTATGCACAAGACACTCACATCATGCCAAGCCAACACAAACACCCTAAATTATATTTAAAAGGCCCATCTTTATTTTATTTTATTTTAGAAAAGAACGATTTTCTGACTGCCAATATGACGATGGCCTCCTTCCGCCCAACCCCACCCCGAAAGCAACAGAGAGGAAGCAAGTCCTACCAGTGCAACACTGGGTCTAGATTCCGCTAGAACGTTCAGACGAAAACCCCAATGAACACCTGGTAGAAAATGATGAAAGCGTAACATCAAGACTAACAACAACAAGAGAGATGGACACAGACATGGTCGGCTGAAAGGAATGATAAAAGAAAGGCTTTAGGTTAGTAGTTCCAGGCCAAGACAGGACTGGCGCAAGTTTGAGACAGAGAACAATGAGATAAGATAGCCGTTACACCTTAGGCCTTAGTGACGTAGTGACGGACCAAGAGAGACACTGACAACTTAGCCTTACTTAGATTTAGCTAAAACACAGATTTGTAGAAAAATAAGAATACAGTGTAGAAGTTAGAAAGAAACATTTCTAGAAAAATAAGTAGAAAAAAATTCTCTCCTATATATATTGCCTTTAAGCAGAAAAAAAATCCCTTTTAAATTAAAAAGCGCAATCGAATCACTACAACCTTTAACGGGAAAATATTAGTATCAGTTTAAACAGAAAACAATTAATTATTATCTTTCTGCACAACAGCTTTATTTTTAAAAGCTTAGAAAAATGTTAATACTAGCGTGAAGCAGAGATGAATACCACACTGTTACCAAGAAGTTACACGAACTTAATTAACAAACATCAAATTTTAGTTAACCAATAAAAGTGCATCAAGTCTGACAGTGTGACTCTTCTGGGCACCCTTTATTCATTATGATTATTATTTATTAATTAACAACATATATCTAATTACAAGTGATCAAGAATCTTAATTCATAGTTATTAATAATTTTCCCACAAGACCTAAACTGTCTCTCACTTGGCGGATTATAAGGGTGTCGTAAAACTCTTTACACAGTAATAAGACAGACGTTTTACTGTCGCATAATGTTTCTGCAGGTGGAAACTTCTTACTAAAGGAGTAATAAAAAATCTGTCTATTATCTATATTTAATGAGCCCCCATCCACCCACTATTACTCCAGAATAAGGCTTTAATATATGTGCAAGAAGGTTAATATATTTAGCAATAAATTTATTAAATCAACGATCAAATATACAACATATGAATATTAATCAAAAGAGCATTTGATATTTACATCACTTCACAACAATGTTTGATTACGTTAGACACTCATTCAGTTTGTCCTAGCATAGACATAAGCAGTCAAATTATATATATATATATAATCATGGAAATGAGTTCTAGAGAGATAATTATAGTCAATGGACATACCTTTTCAATGATGGCGGCTGTCGCTGGCACGTGTTCACACTCATGTGGTTTGCAACAAGTAACTTTCTATCTTATTAGATGATGGTCCAATGTACCCCTTTTAGGCATGTTACACAACTGTTTCACAACCTTTGATGCGCTCACAAAGCACACCATGGAGAATCATCCAGAATTTCGCATGCACTATCAAATCACAACACGCAGAATGTTCAAAATAATCTTCATGAATTTTTGAGACCAAGCACAAGCCTCAATTTTCGCCATATAGCTCTTGAACGGAATTCACAGGAATCAACTTACAACAAAACGTTTACAGATAAGTTCAACAATAATGTTGGATTTACACCAATGTGATTCCGGTAGAGTACAGTAGTCACTGTAGTCTGAAGCAGATACAATGTTATGAAAGAAAAAAAACATGCGCAGCTCTCTGCAAAAGTCAAATTAAGGCAGTGCTAAGATTCAGGCATATTTCTTCTCTAAAACCCTTTCTCCTATTCTCAACTTACAAATTCTGCAACAATATTCATTAGCCTGATACTCATTTAGCATAGGAAATATAGCATTGATCAAAATTCACAAATATAATGTACAACGTAGTAAAATTGGTGAACATAAAAATAATGGTTCAATTACCATAAAACATTCTCCAATTCAAATCATCTATCAATAGCAAACATGTATGAAATATTTCTAAGTCCATTCTTTCTTTAATCAGTCAGTTAACTTACCATAAGCTAACGATCACCTTTATGACCAGTCTTGAGTTATGTCAAAATCGAAGTGATTAGAATATAGGACTTTCTTCAACAAAATACTTTCGGTCCATCCCCACTAGATGAAGTTTTTATGAATAAGTGTGAGACTATTAGTCAGAAAAACTACTCATTCACTTGGAACTGGTTTGGATTGCATCAACAAGTTCTAGCATATTCTTCTCCTGAGTTGTTTACTCCAACTCTAGTACTTAGACACAATTCATCATCAGCATTGCCCAAGGTCAGTTCACGTTAACAATGGCAACAAATATATAATTATTAAGTTTAGAAATAGGGATAGGCAATTTACTCCACCACAGACAGCTATACAAAATCTCACTTTGTACACCTGTTTGACAGGCATGCCTTAATATCCATAACTACGTCACAGTTTGGAATGAGCACAACAATATAAGTGACAATCGTCCCATAACAGCCTTAGCTACGTCACAATTTGTAATGTGACCCCTAGCACAACAATATAAGTGACAATCGTTCCATAACAGCCTTAGCTACGTCACAATTTGTAATGTGACCCCTAGCACAACAAAATAAATGACAATCGTCCCATAACAGCCTTAGCTACGTCACAATTTGTAATGTGACCCCTAGCACAACAATATAAGTGACAATCCCATAACAGCCTTAGCTACGTCACAATTTGTAATGTGACCCCTAGCACAACAAAATAAATGACAGTCATGCCTTAATATCCATGTTTGAATACCATACTTTTATTATTTAAGAAATGCATTCGTGAATTGAGTGCTATATTTAGTTCTCTAAAAGACACGCTTTGTTACACAATTCACGTTACTCTGGCTTCTAATACAAGATGCGGCAGAATCTGATCTCTGTTCCAGTGCTTGCTTACACTTCCAATCAGGCTCATTTCACTGGCAGCAGACGATAAGCAAATGGTGGAATGTGAACACAGCTGTAAAATGTCTCCGTGAACGATAAGTGAAAACATTTTGATAACGAATTTAATTGTTTGTTTACGCTAGGTACATCGTTTATGACGTATCTCAGCTTTCAATTATGAAAGTACGCACTGCACACACTACAGAAACACATGGACTCCTATTTCGTCAGCTCTCATACAACTACTTCTTGAAGAGATACATTGTAAGGCACTCCTTGTAGTCTTCTTACATTGACCTTCCTGTCTTCCTCAAATGATCTACTGCACTCCTTGTAATCTTCTTACAGTGACATACTGCACTCCTTGTAATTTTCTTACAAGTAACCTAATGCACTCCTTGTAATTTTTTACAATGACCTACTGCACTCCTTGTAATTTTCTTGCAGTGACCTACTGCACTCCTTGTAGTCTTCTTGCAGTGACCTACTCCACTCCTTGTAATCTTCTTACAGTGACCTACTGAACTCCCTGTAATCTTCTTATAGCGACCTATTGCATTCCCTGTTGTCTTCTTACATTGACCTACTGCACTCCTTGTTGTCTTCTTACAGTGACCTACTGCACTCCTTGTTGTCCTCTTACAGTGACCTACTGCATTCCCTGTTGTCTTCTTAGAGTGACCTACTGTACTCCTTGTTGTCTTCTTCCAACGACCTACTGCAGGACTTTCAAGGCCTCAGTCTTTATGAGTAATGAGGCATTGGAAATAAGACTGTATTTTTAGTTAGAATCATTTGAATAAAGCAATATAGGATCATAGAATAAAGTTGGAGCTTGGGTAAAGGAGCATTAGAATAAAAGGTTGGATACAAAAACCGAGGTTTAACGACGACAGTTTTAAATAACCGTGACATGTTCCAGGGTGAGGTTATAACTAAATCGATCATGTTTGTAGCCAGTGAGAGATTTATGATTAATCACAAAAATGAATCACTATAGCTTTCACTTAGTTTTGACTAAATCTCAATATCTATTACCAGTAATGACAAGGGATATTTTTTCAAAATATTGACAGATGAATGAACCTACAGTTGATTCCCCTGTCAAGTAATGGACTGTTAGTAATTCCTACGTCACTGTTTTGCTAACTGGCAAAGGTATCGGGTGCATGTGATATGTAACGACTGTTCGTAATTTGTACATCAGTGTTTATAATTAGCTTGCACCGTATCTAGAGCACACGTCATGAAACGGACACTTAATATTTTCCACATGAGTGTTGAAGACGAACTGGATATGTATCTGAACTAGTGCTAAGACTGTTTTCACATACTGTTAAATACTAGCTGGCAGAGACATCTGAACTAGTGCTAAGACTGTTTGCACAGATACATGTGTGTACGACGTAGCCAAGAACAAACAGCTGCGTGCTATCACTGAAAAACTACTGACAAGAGAAAAACGAAAGCAGGAAAATATCATTACCAATTACTCTGCCCGCTTTTAACGACATATTTACTATGCCCGCTTTTAACATGTTTGCAAACTTTTTCTATGATGAAGTTGAAAACAACAGAAATCATCTTGAAACCAGTAATCAATCATATGTCCCCTCCTTTTTTTGTATATAAAAGACGTGCGTTTGGTGTGTCAGTCATTATTTTAGTGTCTGCTGGAAATTAAAGAAAGAGCATTCTTTGTTGTAGAATCTATACTCTAGTGGTACCTCGCACACCAAATGCTGCCACTTCTTTGAACTCTATTGTACGGAACAGGCCGCGGCTGACCAACACAAATGGATGTAAAACCCAAAGCCTGCACTGTGCCAGACTGCTGACAAGGCCCATGCGAGAACTACCAAGCCATCATGGTGCTTGCGTGTGTGTGGTTCGTATGCACGCGTGTTTGCGCGTGCTTATGCATGTATGTGTGCATTGTTATCTCATGTGATAATCCACTGATCAATCTCATGTCGTGATAATCCATGTTAAAGAGTCAGTTTCAGCCGTGATAATCCATGTTAAATTTCATGTCGTGATAATCCATGTTAAACCTCATGTTGTGTTAATCCATGTTAAGCCTCATGTCGTGATAAGCTATGTTAAATCTCATGTTGTGTTAATCCATGTTAAATCTCTTGTCGTGATAATCCATGTTAAATTTCATGTCGTGATAATCCATGTTAAATTTAATGTGATAATATATGTTAAAGGGCCAGTCTCAGGTCGTGATAATCCATGTTAAATTTCATGTCGTGATAATCTTTGTTAAAGGGTCAATCTCATGTCGTGATAATCCATGTTAAATTTCATGTCGTGATAATCCATGGTAAATTTCATGCCGTGATAATCCATGTTAAATTTCATGTCGTGATAATCCATGGTAAATTTCATGTCATGATAATCCGTGTTAAATTTCATGTCATGATAATCCATGTTAAATTTCATGTCGTGATAATCCATGTTAAATATCGTATCACGAAAATGCATTACTACACTCTCAAAGTATTAAAAACTTTTACTTTTATAGTTTTAGTCATCACTGCAGGAGGTAGGATGATAACAGACACTCGAAGCACTGACAGTTTTAACATTTAATAATTTTTCACTAATTAGAACTTAATAGCAGAACTGTTAGATTTTGGTTTCTTTGTTTATTATATATTTAAATAGAAGTGTTTGTATTACATTTACGTGGGGCGGTAATTTAATTTAGGCGACTGTGCTCAAAGTTGACTCTGGGATGAATTTAGTTTTGTTATTTTTAATTTACTTATAAACTGCCGTGTGACTGTCCTCAAAGTTGTCCCTGGGACGAAGATGTTAGACAAGCCTTCGTTAGAAGTGGGTGTGTCACTTTTCCCTTAGTCCTCATTTCCAGTGCCAGAGAGAAATTAGTGGGTACCTGAAGCGAATTTATTTTGAATTTTAAGAAATAAACAAACATTTATTTACTTTTTACCCTCATTTTGCTCTTCGACTATTTGTGGTGTGTATGTGTGTGTGTCTGTGTCTGTGTCTGTGTCTGTGTGTGTGTGTGTCTGTGTCTGTGTCTGTGTGTGTCTGTGTGTCTGTGTGTATTTGTGTATGAGAGAGAGAGTTCTTTAAAACTATGAACGCATCTCCAAATTGTCACGTGATCACCCACATACAGACTATCACGATGCAACATCCAGCTAAGTAAACCATTGCTACTACAATACTCCAAATCATGCTTGTATTTGCTAGGTAAAATCGATTATTTTTTTAAAACTCAGATCCTTCTATCCTAATTGTCCATCACAAACCCATCCAAGGTTTACAAAGAAACAAACATGAAATAAAGTTGTCATAAAAACAACACACGGAAGTAATTGCGTCTTTAAGTGACGTCATAGTTGAAAATTATGACGCATTCTCCTTTGGTTTCCTTTATTACGACACACACACACACACATACATGCTATCGCGAGTAATAGCCACAATAGCAATGATATGTACATTTTGAATATAGGGCAGAAAACCTCCGACATTTTCAAAGACATCAACAAGCATGAGTGTCACTTTCAGACCTAACGGTGACAATCTACGTGCTGGACTTCACAAATCATAGAAAATAAAAGTAACACGCAAATAAAATGTGATAGTGTCATTTAAAATTGAATGTGGCACGTGTAACGAACGTATTGTTTATTTATTGAAGTTTATTGTGTTCTCGTCTCTGTCCTGAAAATCAACGTTTCCGTGTATGTGCCATTTCGACTATTTCACATTTATGTGTGCCATTTCGACTATTTCACATTTATATGTGTCCTTTCAAATATTTCATATTTATATGTGTCCTTTCAAATATTTCATATTTATATGTGTCCTTTCAAATATTTCGCAGTTATGCGTGCCCTTAAAGTATATTTACATTTTCCCACAGACTAAACTGCCGACTGCTTTAATTGCCAAGTCAGCATGTCCTATTGGCAAGGACTCCATAAATAGTTGTCTGTCTGTGAAACCGATGACAAACCGGTGTTACAAGTCGTTAAGCGCAGGGAGATCCGTGTGAATGTACATCACTCGACATGTGTTCCTAGTTAAAACAACGTGTACAGGACGCATTTATGCTCGCGCGCGTGCACACACAAGCACGCGTGCAGACACACACGCTTACACATAGTATATAATAACCAACATACCTAGATACGTATAACCAAACACACGTGCACTTGGTATATAAAATAACGTACATAGGTCTGTCTACCTTGCGCATCACCAAATATATCCCCGTCTAGAGAAAAATACATCACCAAATATATCCCGGTCTAGAGAGATATACATCGGTGGGTTCGACAATAAGGCTAGACCCTTCTGGAGAGATACATATCGGAAGTCGCTACAAGAAAACTAGCCCCGTCTGGAGAGATATATATATATAAACGAAAGTCGCTACAACAAAACTAGCCCCATCTGGAGAAATACATCTCGGAGGTAGCTACAACAAAACTAGCCCCGTCTGGAGAGATACATCTCGGAAGTCGCTACAACAAAACTAGCCCCGTCTGGAGAGATACATCTCGGAAGTCGCTACAAAAAGACTAGCCCCATCTGGAGAGATACATCTCGGAAGTCGCTACAACAAAACTAGCCCCGTCTGGAGAGATAATTATACTTCGGTGGGTACTACACTAAGGCTAGCCTCGCCTGAACAGATGTATTTCCGGAATTGCTACAACAAGGCTAGCCTCGCCGAAAGATAATGCACGAGGGGTTTTGCTACAGCAAGGATAGCCTCGCCTAGTACAAAAAAGATACATGTTATTTCCCTAGAATATGCACTGAACTAGACTTGTCTTGTCATAGGAAATATTTTATTAATTTGTGTACGGCAAAATACTGACAAAATGACATAAGACGTATACATGTGAACTACAACCCACCAGTATAAGGTTACAGAATGTGTACATAAATAGCTG
This sequence comes from Sinotaia quadrata, assembly GCA_028829895.1. Lineage (NCBI taxonomy): Eukaryota > Metazoa > Mollusca > Gastropoda > Architaenioglossa > Viviparidae > Sinotaia > Sinotaia quadrata. The sequence continues at coordinate 74,277,292 of CM054181.1, read as the reverse complement.
ACTCGTTAAATACATCTGTGTTTAAATTTGCCTAAACCTACTACTTATGATTTACAAGAAATGGGCCATTCATTCTCTCTCTCTCTCTGCCTATGCTAGTTATGACTATAAAAATGGGCCATTCATTCTCTCTCTCTCTCTCTCTCTCTGCCTATGCTAGTGTCGGTTAAACCTACTAGTTATGACTATAAAAATGGGCCATTCATCTCGCTAATTACTGTTTGTATTAGTTAAATTTAATTAAGAAATAGATATGGTTATTGTGTTAAAACACTAGTATACCATGAATATGATATACTTAATTTGCAACAGAGCCCGCAGGCAAGAGAATAACCTGTGATAAATTGATTAAATCTTGTCGACATTACTCTGTGGGTATGTCTATTAATAAATCATCGGGTGTACTGTTATGAGCTGTTGCACGTGTTAATCACATCGCTTTCTCCAGAAGATGTCAATAATAGCACTCATTTGTTCTGCGTGTTATGATGATTTTTTTTCTCCTCTGAAGGTCGAAATTACTCTTGCTGGTGTTTATGTGTGAGTGCTTGTGTGTGTGTGTGTGTGTGTGTGTGTGTGTGTGTGTGTGTGTGTGTGTTGCGTGGTGTGCGTATGTGTGCGCGCGCGCGCGTGTGTCTGCTTCTGTGAACATACTGTATAAATACCAGTAACTTATTACAAACGATTCGAAATGCTATACTTCAAGTTAAAACATAAATCAGTCCAACTGTCTATTAATTTAAAGATAAATGTGTGCCAGTAACACGAAGAGATAATGTCTCTATCAATCTATCTATAACAGTGTGTCAGTAACTCGAAAGGTAATATCACTATTAATTTAAAGATAATTGTGTGCCAGTAACAGGGGAAATAAGATCTCTTGGATTTTGTATCGTATTTTAATTTTTTGGGGGGCGGAGGGGGGAATTTATGTCATAGATATTTCTTTTGGAGTTTGTGTAACGTGCATTTCATTTGGAGTGTGGTACAAATCTCTTTGAAAGTGTGTGGTACAAATTTCTTTGGAAGTGTGTGGTACAAATCTCTTTGGAAGTGTGTGGTACAAATCTCTTTGAAAGTGTGTGGTACAAATCTCTTTGGAAGTGTGTGGTACAAATCTCTTTGAAAGAGTGTGGTACAAATCTCTTTGAAAGAGTGTGGTACAAATCTCTTTGGAAGTGTGTCGTACAAATCTCTTTGAAAGAGGGTGGTACAAATCTCTTTGGAAGTGTGTCGTACAAATCTCTTTGAAAGAGTGTGGTACAAATCTCTTTGAAAGAGTGTGGTACAGATCTCTTTGGAAGTGTGTCGTACAAATCTCTTTGGAAGTTGTCGTACAAATCTCTTTGAAAGAGTGTGGTACAGATCTCTTTGGAAGTGTGTGGTACAAATCTCTTTGAAAGAGTGTGGTACAAATCTCTTTGGAAGTGTGTCGTACAAATCTCTTTGGAAGTGTGTCGTACAAATCTCTTTGGAAGTTGTCGTACAAATCTCTTTGGAAGTGTGTCGTACAAATCTCTTTGGAAGTGTGTCGTACAAATCTCTTTGGAAGTGTGTCGTACAAATCTCTTTGGAAGTTGTCGTACAGATCTCTTTGGTAATTTTTGGAATTGTCTGGAGCAGTTTCTGGATTCCTGAATTATCTGGACTCGTGTGAGACTGTTTAGAACTTGAGTGTCTGGAGTTATTTAGATTGTCTAGAATTATCTTGAACTGTCTGGAGTTGCTAGAGTTACTTGGAGCTGCCTGGAGTTGATTGGATCAGTTTGGAGTAATCTCGAGTTGTCTGGTTCTGTTTAGAGTAATCTCGAGTTGTCTGGTTCTGTTTGGAGTAGCTTAGGACCGTCTGTGGATGTTTGGAATTGTAGAGAGTTGTCTGGAGCTATTTGGTGTTGTCTGGAGGTGTTTGAAATTGTTTGAAACAATCAGGAACTGTACATGGCCGTCTGGAGTTACTTGTTGATGTTTGGAACTATCTGGAGTTATACATGGCCGTCTGGAGTTGTCTAGTTCTGTCTGGGGGTTGTTTGGGTCTGCCAGAAGCCCATTTGAATTGTCTTGAATTGTTTGGAGCCATCTGTAGTTGTCTGAAGTTGTTTGAGTTGTTTGAACAGTCTGGAGTTTTCTGGAGCTGTTCGGAACTTTCTGAATTTGTCTTGAACTAACTGAAGTTGTCAGGAGATATTGGAACTATCTAGAGATGGATTCTGTGATGTGAGATATAGAGCAAGTGATGTTTAAAAATGCACATGGAAGTAAACTACACACACACACACACACACACACACACACACACACACACACACACACACACACACTATCATATTCTGACCACCACCTCTTGTATAACTAAATTTAAATATAAACTAAAACTGATTGCATTAAGAATCTAACATCACACTTCATGTGCTCACCCCCAAAATACCGCAGAGGCCAAAATTGAAACTCACGTTTTGACTTCAGTGTCACCCTAGACCAGTGCCAATGTGGTGAAACTTTGACAGGCTGTCTGAATATGTAGGCGGTTTTGATCACTAAGTGGGTTAGAAAGGGGTATAACTTTTTAAAAAAAATTTACATAAACTATCAATAGGTTTGAAAAGCTATGGTTTTAATAGTGGGATCTTTTCTAGTTTTTCCATCATCATCAGTGACTGATTTAAAAATAGTGCACCCACCAAACTCAGGCAGACATTTTCAATTCTCCCTGGAAACAGTCGGAGTGCCCTCCCTTTGTTGATTAACAAATGTGCCAAGGCAGTATCAAGGTGAGAAAATCTATTTCACTAATGCAATGATTTAATTATAAATTATATAAAACATATTGTTATTAGTAATTCGAGGTACACGAAACTCTTTCGTTCCAGCACTTGTTAGATTCATGTTTACTATTTGCTCCATTGTGTGAATAATGTAATCAACCTATTTTCTTATTGATAATTGTGAACTGTCTGGTAGACATTGATTATCATATTGATTATCACAACTATGATACTAATCATAATCACACTTATAGCTAATATTTATATATTAATAAATAGTTTTCCACCAGAACACAGAGTCGCTTATTTTATTCACATCTTCCGTCTTCTAATTAATCAGGATTATTGGGTGTCTGGGTCTAGAGCTGTTAGACTATTGTTTATCTTATGTCTATTACACCATTCATAGTTACTATGCTGTCCAATCCTGGAATATGAACTCTGCTTTTAATTTTAATTAATGCAGAGAGAGAGAGGGGGGGCGCATTCACACTACCATTTATCGTGACCACCCACTCGACCAGACGTCACACATACATACATACACACCTCTACAGACAAACAGCTATTTATCAATGAAACACAATCACAATATACAGACATACATAATACACCACACTAACTCAAAAATTTTACACATTCATATACATTTGTACAAATCTACAAAAAAACACATTCATTCACATTCACGTCAAACACCCATAAATCTACACACACACACACACACACACACACACACACACACACACACACACACACACACACACACACACACACACACTATCTTATACAAGTATACAAACCCAAGCTCGCATACACACTCATTAAATAGGCATGCACATATTCCTACCACTCATTAGACTGTCATATACATTCACACACACATTTTCAGACACAATCACAATACATGTACACACAAATATACACCGGAGGTATGCAAATTAATGAAAAAAGATATCACACCAGTTTAAGCCAGTTTATTACATTCACACACACACACACACACACACGCACGCACGCACGCACGCACGCATATACACCCGAGGTATGTAAATTAATGTGAAAGATGAAACCACACCCAGTTTAATCCAGTTTATTATATTTATGCACACAAACATGCACGCACAACACATACCCAAGGTATGCAAATGAATATGAAAGAAACAGTCACACCCAGTTTAAGCCAGTTTATTACATTCACACAAACACACACACACACACACACACACACACACACACACACACACGCGCGCGCGCATATACACACCCGAGGTATGCAAATACATGTGAAAGAAGCAGTCACGCCCAGTTTAAGCCTGCTTATTACATTCGTCTTTCTTCTTTCGCTTTTTCAACTTTTGTTTCAGGAACGAAAACTGCTAGTAATGTACAAGTTCTGTAGATAAGTTGCTGTTTTTCATATTATAGAGTGCGCTGTTTTTTGTCTTACCCAAACCGTGTGTATTTGTTTTATTAATTAACTCCCACATTTCCCCATCTAAATGGGCACGAAAATAGATCCAAAGCGCGCAGCAATACACTCACAATATGCTTTTCATTTCACGTCACTGCTTGCGAAGATTTCAAAGATTTCTTTTCCTGACGTAATGTTCTCGCTAACTGTTCTGACGACATGAAAAAGGGCGGTGGACGCCATGTACCAAAAAGACGAGGAAGGGGGTGAAAGGCAGCAAACAGGAAATTGCCAAAGAAATATGACAGGAAGGTTTAAATTGTGGTGCAAAAGAAGTGCATTAAAATAATGTTTGAAGGTTCATGAACAAGGAAAAACTTGTAGAAAAATTTACTGTAATAATTGCACTGATTTTTACCTTCTGTAATGTCCCCATCCACCCAACAATTTAATTATTGTTATTTTCACCTTTCATATTATTATTATAATTCCAGGATTTCACTTTACACGCTTACATATCTAAAGGACATTTCCATAAATTTATCACCTTTACAAATGAAGATTTAATATTAATTTTAAATTAAGATTTTACAAATTCAATTATAATAAAGAATTAAGTTTACATCATACAATACTGTGCGACCAATATACAAATAGCAATAGTCAAAGCACTAAAACTTAGTCCTGCTTGCAATGATAGCCACGTGCACTAAAACTTAGTCCTGCTTGCAATGATAGCCACGTGCACTAAAACACAAAGCTGCTTGTAATGACAGCCACATGCACTAAAACACAAAGCTGCTTGTAATGACAGCCACGTGAACTAAAACAAACCTGCTTGCAATGACAGTAATGTGCACTAAAACACAAACCTGCTTGTAATGTCAGGAACATATTCTAAAATATAGTCCTGCTTGTACAGACAGTCACATGCATTAAAATAGAGTCCTGCTTTATAATATGTCATACTCTAACGGCCACTGCCTGTATAATTAAATTTAAAAATAAACAAAAACTGCTTGCATTAAGAATCCATCATCACACTTGTGTAGACAACTAAAATTATCTTGTTAAGGAAAATTGAAACACGTTTTAACCTAAGTGTCAGCCTAGACTAGTGCCTATGTAGTAAAACTTTGACAGGCTGTGTCTGCTTGTGAATTGGGCAAGTCAAATCACTAAAGTGGTTAGAAAGGGTTTTATCTTTTCTTATTTCCATGCTTTATTTGGTAGTTTGAAAAACTATGGCTTTAGGAATAAATCCTTTCCAGCTTTTTTCCTGGCATCACCAATGAGTGATTTTAAAAAAGTGCACACATCAAACTCAGGCAGGCATTTTTTTCACCTTTCCCACAAGAACAGACGGAGTGCCCTCCCTTTGTTGATTAATAAATGTGCCAAGATAAAAGCCCTAATGGATTAACTCTGCCATATCAAGGAGTGGAAATCTCATTTTCACTAAGGCAATGCAAGAATAATCAATTATATTTAAAGCATATTGTTATTTCATTCTTAGTAATTCAGGGTATATGAAACTCTTGTTCTAGCAATTGTTAGATTAACGTTTACTACTGGTTGCATCATGTGATTAATGTAATCAACCAATTGTCTTATTGATAATTGTGAACTGCCTGACACACTTTGATTAACTTAAACAAATTAATGTTCTTTTAACAATATTAATACATTGCTGATTGTGTTTAAATATTGCACATGTGAATGTGATTAAATACTGTACATTTTATGAACTTGTATAATGACTGAGAGGAGTGTCATGTCAAGTCATGTCAAATAATGTCTTTACACACATACCTTCATGTCACCTCTGCTAAATAACTGTGTGTGTTTGCCAGTTGTTATCATGTATATTTGTTTGTCACACACACACACACACACACACACACACACACACACACACACACACACACACACAAACACAAACACAAACACAAAACACAAACACAGAGCTGTAGTAATTTTGTATCTAAAGTGAACTCATGTTAAAAGTGACCCCTTTTCTTCAGATGGCAGCAAGCGACAGTTGTGACATCTGCTACTGCTGTGGACCAGCATATACACCATGAACTTACTCCTGGGCCAGTGATGCCAAAGAGTTCTGGGCCAGTAATGCCAAAGAGTCCTGGGGCCAGTGATGCCAAAGAGTTCTGGAGCCAGTAGTGCCAAAGAGTTCTGGGGCTAGTAGTGCCAAAGAGTTCTGGGGCCAGTAGTGCCAAAGAGTTCTGGGACCAGTAGTGCTAAAGAGTACTGAGGTCTGGTGCTAAAGAGTACTGGGGCTAGTGGTGCCAAAGAGTACTGGGGCCAGTGATGCCAAACAGTACTGGGGCCAGTGATGCCAAAGAGTACTGGGGCCATTGTGCATGATGTATCACAACTGGATGGATGGAGGTTGGCCCTCTGCAGAAAACAGAGATAAGTCAGCAGCCATGCCCCTATCATTGAAATAATTAACATTCATTTTAATACTGACATCCCTGAGTAACATGCAGAAGTCCACAATTCTGGTCATCTCGATGATTAGTAGAAATTGACATTATAGCATCATAATTATAGTACCAACCATAATCATAATTATAGCTAATATTTATTCATTAAAAATAGTTTGCCACTAGAACCACATAGTAGCTTATTTTATTCACATTTTTTCTATCTTGTAAATAATCAGGATTACATCTTATATACTTACTCAGCAGTCTAATCCTGAAATATGGACTCTGTCTGTAATTTTAGTTAATATACAAAGGAGAGGGTGTGTGCATTCACACTAACTACCATTTATTTGTGGCCACCCACTCCATTAGTCACATAATGCTATTCTCTTGCACTAAATACACACACCACATGTTTACATTTATACACCACCCAGTGTGTGTGTGTGTGTGTGTGTGTGTGTGTGTGTATGTGAGAGAGAGAGAGAGAGAGAGAGAGAGCACACGTGTAAATATATATCTATATGTATATACATCTATCTATCTATCTATCTATCTATCTGTATTAAAATATTAAAGGTGAAATTAGCTTTCCACGTCTTTTACCTTTTCATATTCCAGAGCTGAGAGGATAAGACTCTACATTCCAGAGCTGAGACAATAAGACTCTATATTCCAGAGCTGAGAGAATAAGACAATACATTCCAGAACTGAGAGAATAAGACAATACATTCCAGAGCTGAGAGAATAAGACTCTACATTCCAGAGCTTAGAGAATAAGACTCTACATTCCAGAGCTGAGAGAATAAGACTCTACATTCCAGAGCTGAGAGAATAATATTATATACTGTATTCGTAAAATCTCTGTACACTGTACTTTCTCTCTCCCTCTTTCTGTAAACATTAAAAGAAAATCTCTATTAATAATAGTATAAATATTCGTCTGCACATTTTTTTGATCCATAGAGATATATACAGTGAAATGACACCATGACCTTTATTAAGATTTCAGGGGCTGCCAATTTTAGCTGGGAACTCCAGAATGGGAAAGCAGCTGGAGTTGACAACATCCCAGCGGAACTTATCAAGAGTGGTAGAGAAGCAGTGTTAATTTTACTAACAAAATTCTGCAACAAAATCTGGCAGACAGGCAAATAACCCACAAAATGGACACAATAATTGGTTATAACACTCCCAAAGAAACATAATCTTCACCTATGCCAAAACTATAGAACTATCAGTTTGATCAGCCATGCTAACAAAATGATGCTGAAAGACATCTTGACACTGCTGGGCACCCTTCATTCATTATGATTATAATTATTGTTTATTAATTAACAACATAACTAATTACAAGTGACTGATCATCTTAATTTATAGTTATTAATATTTCTCCCACACGACCAACATGTCTCTCCCTTGGCGGATTATAAGGTGTCGTAAAACTCTTTACACAATAATAAGATAGACGTTTACTGTCGCATAATGCTTCTGCAGGTGGAAACGTCTTACTAAAAGGAGTAATAAAAATCCGTCTATTGTTTATATTTAGTGAGGCCACACTATTACCCATGATTACTCCAACATATGTGCAAGAAAGTTAATAAATTTAACAATAAATTTATTAAATCAACAATTAAATATACAACATATAAATATAATCAAAAGAACATTGACATTTACATCACTTCACAACAATGTTTGATTAATGCTAGACACTCATTCAGTTTACCCTAGCAGAGATCAGCAATCAAATTAAAACACACACACACACACACACACACACACACACACACACACACACACACACACACACACACACACACACACACACATATATATATATAATCAATTTCATAGCTATAATTCATCATAGAAATGAGAGTGGACGTTTAGAGAGATAATTATAGTCAATGTACATATTTTTCAATAATGGCAGCTGTTGCTGGCACGTGTTCACAATCATGAGGTTTGCAACAAATAACTTTCTTTCTTATTTAGGTATAGGTTCAACATACCCTTTCTAGGCATGTTACACTACTGTTCCAGAATCTTCGATACACTCACAAAGCAAACCATGGAGAATCATCCAGAACTTCACATGCGCTATCAAAGCACATCATGCAGAATGTTCTAGAATCTTCATGTGCACTACTCAAGCACAACATAAGGAAGATTAAAAAAAAAGTCTTCATGAATTCTTGATACCAAACTCGCAAATTTCCGCCATATTGACTCATTCACAGGAATCGATTTACAGCAACATGTTTGATGGCAATGCTGGATACACACACCAACGTGGTCCGGTAGAGTACAGTAGTCACTGCAGTCTGAAGTGGATACAATGTTACAACAGAAAAAGCATGCTCCTTTCTGCAAAAGTCAAATTAAGGCAGCACTAAATTTCAGGCATACTTCATTTCTAAACTTCTTTCTTTCTTACACACATTCTCAGCTTACAAATCCTGCAACAATATTCATTAGCCCTCTACACACACAGCATAAGAAATGTAGCATCAATTAAAATTCACAATTATAATGTACAATGTAATCAAAGTGAACATAGAAATAATGGATCAATTACATATAAAGCATTCTCCAATTCAAATCATAGATCAATAGCAGACATTTACGAAATATTTCTAAGTCCATTCTTTCTTTTATCAATCATTTAACTTACCATAAACTAATGATTTTCTTTATGACTGGACTTGAGTAATGTCAAAATCAAAGTGATTAAAATATAGATTTTCTTCAACAAAATAACTTTCTGTCCATCCCCGTTGGATGGAGTTGTTATGAACAAGTGTGAGACTATTAGTCAGAAAAACTACTCATCTGCTTGGAACAGATTTAGATTGCATCAGTAAGTTCTACTATATTCTCCACCTGAGTTCTTTATTCCAATTCTGGACTTTCAAAAACATCACCATAAGCAGCGCCCAAGGTCGGGTCTCGTTAACATTGGCAATAAAATATGATAATAATGATAATAATAATGATTAAGTCTAGAAATAGGGATAGGCAAATTTATTCCACCACAGTGATTAATATATTGTCTTTGCCCCACCCTGACAATAGCCTACTTCTATTGTACCTTGAGAATTTATCACATACAGCCAGGGCACCTTCTTATTTGGTTTACCCAAATAAACTCACTAATCCTAATCTATGAAACTCGAGATCAATCAATCTATAACTGTAAACAAGCAGTTAATCTATTAACGAATCACTGAATCAACGAATCAGTTAATCAATCAATTAACCAAGTGACAAATCAACCAATCAATTAATCATTCAACTAAATCAGGACATCAATTAATGAATGATTCAACCATTCAAACAAGGAATCAGTCATCCAACAAATTAATGAATAAATCATTCAATCAAAGATATATATTTTGACAAATATTATTTATAAAGCTATATATTTTGACAAATATTATTAAATATAAAGCCACACAAGGAAATAAAACTCAGGGATAATATTAGTCATATATCACTCTCTTATCATGGCTATCCTCTCTCCACCCCAGTCTCGCCCCCATCCCTGTTGCGTCGTTGTCTTTCGTATATTAGCTTTCTGTCTGGTCTTGTCACTGTAAGAAATGTTTTCAAACTACTTCCTTCTCACACTCGAATCCTTGCTGCGCTTCTTCGTTTACCGTGAAGAAATACAACACCGCTCATGAGCAGATGACTTGGAGTCTTTCCAGACAGAAAACTTGGAATCCTGCCAAGTAGGCATCAGCCGCACCTGTAGTCGACCAGAGAAACGCCCTCACAATCGACAGCCGGGCATTCCTGGCATAGTTACAGAAACTTTGCTTTTAATGTTACATCATGCTCGATTTAAGTTTCATACCTAGGCATTGTTTACACACTAACAAGGTTACGTGTAAAAAAATCACATGACTTGACATTGTTTACACATTTACAAAGTTAAATGTAAGTAAATCACATGGCTAGACATTATTTTCACACTTACAAGGTTACATGTCAGAAAATCACTTAGTTCAACATTGTTTACACACAAGGTTACGTAAGAAAATCACATAGTTAGACATCATTTACACACTTACAAGGTTACTCAAGCTGTTAAGTCAGTGGTAGGCGAAATCACTCAGCACACAGCTGTTAAGTCAGTGGTAGGCGAAATCACTCAGCACACATCTGTTAAGTCAGTGGTAGGCGAAATCACTCAGCACACAGCTGTTAAGTCAGTGGTAGGCGAAATCACTCAGCATACAGCTGTTAAGTCAGTGGTAGGCGAAATAACTCAGCATACAGCTGTTAAGTCAGTGGTAGGCGAAATCACTCAGCATACAGCTGTTAAGTCAGTGGTAGGCGAAATCACTCAGCATACAGCTGTTAAGTCAGTGGTAGGCGAAATCACTCAGCACACAGCTGTTAAGTCAGTGGTAGGCGAAATCACTCAGCACACAGCTGTTAAGTCAGTGGTAGGCGAAATCACTCAGCATACAGCTGTTAAGTCAGTGGTAGGCGAAATAACTCAGCACACAGCTGTTAAGTCAGTGGTAGGCGAAATCACTCAGCACACAGCTGTTAAGTCAGTGGTAGGCGAAATAACCCAGCATGCAACAAACAAGATAGTACTACTGCTTGGATAGTACTACGTTTGGGAGTCAGCAATAAACAAAAAAACTCCACAGCACGATGAATACGACCTTGACTTCGATCATGTCAATGAATTTATTTTCATTGATCGACTATTTCGATCTGCCTTACGAGAGGTAGTAAAGGGTGGAGGCATTGACTTGGCGAACTAAGTACAAGGGCAATTACCTCCCTTCCCACCTCACCCGTGAAGTCCATGTAGCTTGATTGACCACTATCCAGCCTACTGAGACACCAGCGCGAAAGCGGCGGAAGCAGGAAGCGCCCCCTACACTCAATCAAAAAGCCTACTGAGTGTAGTCTTACCTCGATGTAGATTTTGGATTCTTTCAACCGACGAGAACTGGTGTGAGTGCAGTCGAAGTGCAAAGAAGTCTTGAAAACTTTCAGTTAAGCAAATAATTGAGGAAAATTTCTAGGATAGTTACTGTATACACATGGGCTGTCTTCTTGTCTTAGGCCTCACTTCCAACTGGTATTTGTCTTTTTAAAATCCAGGATTGTTTCGTGTGTATTTGTGTGTGTGTGTGTGTGTGTGTGTGTGTGTGTGTGTGTGTGTGTGTGTGTGTGTGTGTCTATGTGTGAAACAAATAATTGTGACCTCTCTGTTTATAACGTCAGACATTGTGACCAATCAATTTAAAAGGTGAGTGGATACATTTTTTTTTAATGTCTAAAGATACAAAAGGGAGAGAATAAGTACATATATCCATTACAAATATTTTATTTAAATCGCGAAATGATTACCAACTTAATAACCCTTAAAATTTTATATAAAAGATTCGTTGTATGAAAAAGAGAGTTATTACGTCAGAGGGCTTTCATATGCAAAATGTTATTTCATTATTTTTTTTACATGCATACACGACCTTGACATTGCCTTTCGTGAGACAATGAAATGTAAAAACAGCCCGAGTAGATTATTTCGGGTTTTAGCCGGATTTAGATGTAGTGAAAATCAATTTGGCTCAACATTTCAACCAGTTAAACATTACGTGAACTATTTTGTTTGTCTGTAAAGTCTTGATGATAAATTGACACTTTGAGCTGATTCGTGTTTTGTGAGCTTAAACATCGGAAAGAGCTCAATTATTTTGTTTCCGCAATAAAAATGCACAATCCTGCATATAAAAAAAGTCAACTTACTTTGCTTATGCAATAAATCTCTGGCCTTGACTAACTTATCTGACTAACTGGTGATGTCGTTTATCACGTGACCGTATTTTCAGTGACACAACAAGCAGCAGGTTGAGGGCGGTAATATGTTTGTATATAAAAATGTTTAGTTTGCTCGTCTTCCCTTTTGAGAGCAGTGTACCATACCGATCATTGTGCAATGTACCAATTCTGCCAACTACCACACTCTCACAGACAAAAATTCACATACGCACTCACACGCTTTATCACAAAGGCAACACCTGACTCGGATAGATAAATTTCTGCTTCATTGTCGGATGGTTGGACAGGCTGGCAAAACATTAATTTGCCGCACCTTGTGCATGCGTGTGTGTGCGTTATCTCGTATTCTATAACAACTGACCAGTGCTGTGTTCTTTAAACTGTAATTTAAAGCGTTAATAAAACCGTCAACATAATTCCGAAAATCTCTATTGCCGTCAGTTTGTAATATTTTCTTCTGCCACAGTGTCTCTTTAACAATAAAGGTGCATATTTTTCATGGACGACTGGTGACGTCAGTCCTGTATCTCCGCCATCTTCTTTCCGCATATTGCTTGTCATTTCAAACCAAGCCTCGTTTTGGAGTCCTCATTAAATATACACAAACTGAATGCGAATCGTCAAAATTATCGACTTTTGTTATATATGTTATTAATCCTTCGGTTAATGTCTATTATATTTCGGTTAATGTCTATCAGTATGAATTTATTATAGGAAGAAACACATAACCAGTTATTAATTTAGATTACATTAACTCGGTGACTGTGCGGTGAAAAGGCTTTAGCTAAGATTATATGTCAGTGCTAGAACAGCACTTTAACAGTGTGTAATGAAAACAGCACAGCTGTGTGTAATGAAAATAGCACAGCTAAGATTATATATGTCAGTGCTAGAACAGCACTTTAACAGTGTGTAATGAAAATAGCACAGCTAAGATTATATATGTCAGTGCTAGAACAGCACTTTAACAGTGTGTAATGAAAATAGCACAGCTAAGATTATATATGTCAGTGCTAGAACAGTACTTTAACAGTGTGTAATGAAAATAGCACAGCTCAGATTATATATGTCAGTGCTAGAACAGCACTTTAACAGTGTGTAATGAAAATAGCACAGCTGTGTGTAATGAAAATAGCGTAGCTTAGATTATATATGTCAGTGCTAGAACATCACTTTAAGAGTGTGTAATGAAAATAGCACAGCTAAGATTATATATGTCAGTGCTAGAACAGCACTTTAACAGTGTGTAATGAAAATAGCACAGCTCAGATTATATATGTCAGTGTTAGAACAGCACTTTAACAGTGTGTAATGAAAACAGCACAGCTGTGTGTAATGAAAATAGCACAGCTCAGATTATATATGTCAGTGCTAGAACAGCACTTTAACAGTGTGTAATGAAAATAGCACAGCTAAGATTATATATGTCAGTGCTAGAACAGCACTTTAACAGTGTGTAATGAAAATAGCACAGCTCAGATTATATATGTCAGTGCTAGAACAGCACTTTAACAGTGTGTAATGAAAATAGCACAGCTCAGATTATATATGTCAGTGCTAGAACATCACTTTAACAGTGTGCAATGGAAAATAACATAGGTAAGATTATAAACGCCAGTGCTAGAGCAAGATAAAATAAAACCTCGTGTGTTGAAAACACCCGCCTAAGAATATCCAGAAAACAGCTTCATTGGCTGGCAGATAGTTCACTGAGACGGTTCCAGTAAATAAAAGAGGAATACAAATATATTTTAAAAATAAAATGCGCACAATATTTTAACTTTCACCTAACATTTCAGTCTTAACGGCTGCCTGGCAGCAATCAACAGAGTTATCTACGTAAGAAAATAAAATACAGCAAAAAACCCACTGCCAGCATTGCTGGTTATTGTAAATAAAATACAGCAAAAAACCCACTGCCAGCATTGCTGGTTATTGTAAATCAGTCAGAAGTTAGTCGCTACTTACTACAGCACATTTTTCAATTGTAATCTGAACTAAATGAACGGTAATATGGACTAAATTAATGGTATGGACTAAATGAACGGTAATATAGACTAAATTAACGGTGTTATGGACTAAATTAACGGCAATATGGACTAAATTAACGGTTATGGACTAAATGAACGGTAATATGGACTAAATTAACGGTAATATGGACTAAATTAACGGTGTTATGGACTAAATGAACGGCAATATGGACTAAATTAACGGCATGGACTAAATGAATGGTAATATGGACTAAATTAACGGTGTTTACTAAACGAACGGTAATATGGACTAAATTAACGGTGTTATGGACTAAATGAACGGCAATATGGACTAAATTAACGGTATGGACTAAATGAACGGTAATATGGACTAAATTAACGGTGTTATGGACTAAATGAACGGTAATATGGACTAAATTAACGGTTATGGACTAAATGAACTGTAATATGGACTAAATTAACAGTGTTATGGACTAAATGAACGGTAATATAGATCGAATGAATGCTAATATAGGCTGAACGGTCATATGAACTAAGTAAACGGTAATATGGATTAAATGAATGGTATATGGACTAAATGAACTGTAATACAGACTAACAGTAATATGGACTAAATAAACGGTATGACTAAATATGCGGTGATATGAAGTAATATGGACTAAATATATGGTAATATGAACTAAATGAAGGTTATATGGACTAAATAAACAGTAAAACGGACTAAATAAACACCAATACGGACTAAATAAGCAATAATACGTGCTAAATAAACACTAATAAGGACTAAATAAACACTAATACGAACTAAATAAGCACGAATAAGGATTAAATAGACACTAATATGGACTAAATAAACATTAATACGAACTAAATAAACACTAATACGGATTAAATAAACACTAATACGGACTAAATAAACACTAATAAGGACTAAATAAACATTAATACGAACTAAATAAACACTAATACGGATTAAATAAACACTAACACGACTAAATAAACACTAATAAGGACTAAATAAACACTAATACGAACTAAATAAGCACAAATAAGAACTAAATAAACATTAATACGGACTAAATAAACACTAATACGGACTAAATAAACACTAATACGAACTAAATAAGCACAAATAAGAACTAAATAAACATTAATACGGACTAAATAAACACTAATACGGACTAAATAAACAGTAATAGGACTAAGTCACCGGTAAATTCAAATGCAGATCACCTGGAGTGAAACCTACAGAAACACCTGGCAAAGTAGAGCAATAGTAAGTGAACAAGGTTTTCTCACTGATATAGTCTTAATGAATTTACCGGAACATTAAAGTGAGCAATAGTAAGTCAACAAGGTTTTCTCACTGATATAGTCTTAATGAATTTACCGGAACATTAAAGTGAGCAATAGTAAGTCAACAAGTTTTTCTCACTGATATAGTCTTAATGAATTTACCGGAACATTAAAGTGAGCAATAGTAAGTCAACAAGTTTTTCTCACTGATATAGTCTTAATGAATTTACCGGAACATTAGTCTTCGATTATTAAAGTGAGCAATACGGTCTCTCTATTTTGTAGCAAAGAAAATGCCAAATTCAAACATCAGGATTAAAGTTAGGCAATGAATATTTTAAAATAAAGCAGTATGAATGCCTTTGTGAAAGACAAACTGTGTGTGTGTGTGTGTGTGTGTGTGTGTGTGTGTGTGTGTGTGTGTGTGTGTGTGTGTGTGTGTGTGTGTGTGTAAAATAGAATTAGAATCCCATTTTACAGACACACCATCTCTAGATATAAATTAAAATACCACTAAAACACTAACTATATAACAGAATGCCAATATAACAGTCTCACTATCAATATAACAGACTCATTATATGTCAGAATGCCAGTATAACAAACTATAATTAGATATAAATTAAAATACCAATATAATAGACACAGTATAAATAAATATAAATTAAAATACCAATATAACAGACAAAGTATAATTAAATAAAATTAAAATACCAATATAACAGACAAATTATAATTATATATGAATTAAATACCAATATAACAGACAAATTATAATTAGATATAAATTAAAATACCAATATAACAGACAAATTATAATTAGATATAAATTAAAATACCAATATAACAGACAAATTATAATTAGATATAAATTAAAATACCAATATAACAGACAAACTATAATTAGATTGAAATAAAATACCAATATGACAGACAAACTATCATTAGATATATTTAAATTAAAATACCAATATTATAGACTCACTGTATGTCAGGGAATCCTGGGCAAATTATGCCGATTTATGGAAACATTATTTTCAGTTTATTAATCGTTTCTTAACTATCTATTTAATTTATGAGAAGACACTTCCGCTAGGCTACTTGCGTTTGGATGGTGCAATAACGTGTTTACGAGTTCGCAGTATGTTAATCGCCCAAGAAGTGAGGGAAAGGCCGTTAACAGGATACGAGACGCCCATATTTGGTCACTTGCGTTCCGTATCGTGACGTAGCGTTAATCCGCCAGGTGACCTAGAGTCATTCACTTATACGCGTGAATGAATCGAAATTCCTCAGACACTCATATTCATTCACAGTGCCCATGTCCAGGGGGAGGCCATCGCGTCCAGCAGACCGCATACGACTTTACATAGTGGTAAATATAGTTGACTTCTCTAAATTGTTGTATTAGACTGCATACGACTTTACATGGTGGTAAATATAGTTGACTTCTCTAAATTGTTGTATTAGACTGCATACGACTTTACATAGTGGTAAATAGAGTTGACTTTTCTAAATTGTTGTATTAGACTGCATACGACTTTACATAGTGCTAAATAGAGTTGACTTCTCTAAATTGTTGTATTAGACCATGTACGACTTTACATAGTGGTAAATATAGTTGATTTCTCTAAACTGTTGTATTAGACTGCATACGACTTTACATGGTGGTAAATAGAGTTGACTTCTCTAAATTGTTGTATTAGACTGCGTACGACTTTACATAGTGGTAAATAGAGTTGACTTCTCTAAATTGTTGTATTAGACTGCATACGACTTTACATAGTGGTAAATAGAGTTGACTCCTCTAAATTGTTGTATTAGACTGCGTACGACTTTACATAGTGGTAAATAGAGTTGACTTCTCTAAATTGTTGTATTTCCTATTTGTAGAATATTGTGTCAAATATTTATGTGATTGTTAAATGATTGATGTATTTTTCTCTCAGACGCTAAGTGGCGTTAGCGATTGATACATTTTGTAGAAATGATCAAGATAGAATAAAACCGTGTGTATTGCTATATTCCCGCTGTTAAAATCATTATAACGGGAAAGCGCTAACAGTGAATAAACAATTGTTAATAAGCATCGTGTGGACCACAGGCTAAAATATATTGTATTGAGAAGCTGTACATTTGTAAAGTGAAATCATTTGTTCATTTGAATATTTTATTGATTTGGAATTGTGAATTAACTTGTAGCTAATTAGTAAAGATTGTAAAGAGTAATCTATCACTGCCGATAGATTACAAAGCCTATATGATTACTTATTTTAACATGATACTGTAGAATGATGTTATTCATTTACAGCCGGTCTTGAGTTTTAGACTTGGAGTCTTAGGCTTGGAATCTTAAGTCCTGATACTAAATCCAAATGCTAATGTAACACACAAAATATCATTATATATATATATTCATAATATTGGAATTTCAATATAGCAAACATAAACTGTCATTTAAAATAAATTTGAATTTCATGACAACTAGATATAAATTAGAATTCCATTTAATAGACAACTAGATTTAAATTAGAATGTCATTGCAATAGAGTACGAGGTAAAAATTATAATTCTATTGTAATAGATTAATAGATATAAATTAGAATGTCATTGTAACAGACAACTAGATATAAATTAGAATGTTATTATAATAAACCACTCACCTGATATCGTTACAAGCAGAAAGCCAGATAGAATAGACACAAACTCTCACCCGATATAATTACTTTAGACAGCCTGATAACAACAGACGTAAAATCTCACTCGGTATAATTACACTTTAAATGTACACTCTTCGGAGTCAACACATTTTAAGGAAAGTAAAAATCCCAGTAACACTGCCAGGGACAGTAATTCTGGAAGCAAACCACTGGTACGAGTGCCTGCAAGATTAATGGCTTCCTAGAAGCAGCCCACAGGGAACTATTTCTATAAGTGATTATTGATAAAATTTAACAGTTTCATGGAAAACAACAAGATTGTCACTTCACTTTATGACAGTTTGGTAACAGGACACGTTGGGGTGACCTTAGTGCACTGGAATCAGTACAACCTTCGGACGTCATTCCGAATTTCGGGACCGTAAATTAAAAGTTGTAAAATATACACTAGTTTTAAAAATACAGAATACATAACGTCATATCATTTTTAATTTAAAAAATAAATCCATTTAGCATCTGTTTACAATTTTACTTTTTTTAAAAAGAATTTTTCATACACATGCCAAATGAAAACTACATGTCAACTTTCCAAGTATCGGTAGGCTATGGCATCACTAGTGAGTCATTGAATAGGATGTCTATAAGGGACAATAATAAATAAACATACAGCCACTTACGATACTAAATAAATATAAAAGAACAGACAATACTAAATAAACATACAGCACATGACACTAATTAAATATACAACCACACACAATACTAAAATAAATATAAAAGAACAGACAATACTAAATAAACATACAGCCACACACGATACTAAATAAATATAAAAGAACAGACAATACTAAATAAACATACAGCACATGACACTAATTAAACATACAACACATGATTCTAATTAAACATACAACAACAGAGAATACTAAATAAACATACAACACACGATACTAAATAAACATAAAACAAAACAAGATACTAAATATACACACTGCAACACACCATACAGAACAAATAAATAATAATTTTTTTTTAAATCCCTGCATTACTTTACTATGTTTAGCATTGCTTTATTGTGGTCACAGGAATAGACTTCTGTGAATCCTGTGTCTGTAGGAGAAAAAAAAACTGTCAAGTTTTCTACAGCAGCCCATGTCTCCTGATTATCACCTCACATGCCAGTTCAGTAGGAGTTATTTTTTAAATTATTTTTATTACGTCCAGTTCTGGAAGCCATGTCTTAGCTATCCACCAGCTAGTGAGGGCGGACTGAGATCTATGGTGTACTGATCTAGCTTCGGTGGTGGTGTTGGGAATCTATGCAGAGTGGTGAAGGACTGGGGGTTTCCCTACTATGGGACATAACTACTTTACATTGTAAAAAAATCTAGAATTTGTTTTCTGATTTACAATCGGCACCTTTCCATCAGACTGAAAACATAATTTTACATTTGTTTCCCTCCAAGGAGGTATAAGACACTTTCTCATTAGATAGTTGAGTGTCATTTGAAAAGTGTTCTTGTCTAGTGCAGAGGTTTGCTTACGAGCGGATTTTTGATGGGTTAAGTCACGTGAGTAAAGAATTAACTTTTTTACTTATTAAAAAAAAAAAAAAACCCTCCTCGCACTTTATACCAAGTAAATATGTTTCGAAATTTTGGGTTGCGTGTGAAAAGTTTGGAAAGCATTGGTCAAGAAGAGAGCAGTCGCTTTTCCAGTCGACAGAAGGGCGTAATTTGACTAATGTTATTGTCAAGCTGGGAAAAGTATGTGTTACACTATTCCTGCCATCAGGGGTCACATTCTTCAACCCACGTTTTATCATTTTTGCCATCATCAATGATGATACTGATGACGAAATAATAATTTCAAATGATTCTAAATGCAGACACTGCAAAAACATGGATGAAAAACCAGATCATATATTATTTGAGTGTCATTTCTCGCTGAAATTGTATACATCAAAAGACAAAATGACGTGGCTAACAGCATACATAGAGACCTATGTGAGACATCAAAAGACACAATGACGTGGCAAACAGTTTACATAGAGACCTATGTGAGACATCAAAAGACATAATGACGTGGTAAACAGCATACATAGAGACCTATGTGAGACATCAAAAGACATAATGACGTGGTAAACAGCATACATAGAGACCTATGTGAGACATCAAAAGACATAATGACGGGGCAAACAGTTTACATGGAGACCTATGTGAGACATCAAAAGACATAATGACGTGGTAAACAGCATACATAGAGGCCTATGTGAGAAGAACTATGGAACAAACTCAGGAGAAAGAACATGGACGCATAAAACAGACGCAGTCACCGAGACAGAAGAAATCTAAACACTGTGGGACTTTGAGATAAGAACAGATCGAGTGATCCCTGCGCGAAGATTAAACAGTGTAGTTCTCAATATGTCCAATAGAACAGCAGCAATCATCGATGTCGCTGTTCCAAGTAATAGAAACATAAAAACAAAAGAAAGAGAAAAATAGAAAAATAACAGAATCTCAGATTAGAAATTCAGAGACTGTAGAAAATAAAAGCAGAATTGATAACTGTAATGATAGCTAGGAGTGTTAGGGTACATAAGATTTGAGTTGGAAGGCTATCTGATAAACTATCTGGAAACCACAGACTCGCCCCACTGCTAAAAGCAGCGCTCCTTAGAAGTGCCCAGATCCTCCGTAAAACTTGGATCTCTGACAGTCAACAGAAGTCCTGGGGGGGAAAGCTGAATAAATAATAAATATATAAATCAATTATAAGATTGTATTATTATTTACACACTTAAAGCACGAGCTCTGCCATAGTGGATAAAAGATGCAAAAGAACGTGTATGTGAGTGCTTTATGAGTGTATTTGTGTATGTGAGTGTTGTATGAGTGTATTATTTGTTTATGATATATGAGCGTAGGTGCGTGTTCTCTATGAATATATGTGTGTTTGTGGTGTCTGTGTGTGTATATGAGTGCTGTATGAATATACGTGTGTTTGTGGTGTATGTGTATATGAGTGCTGTATGAATGTACGTGTGTTTGTGGTGTCTGTGTATATGAGTGCTGCATGAGTGTATGTGTGTAAATGAGAGCTGTTTGAGTGTAGGTCGACCTAGTATTGTGTACGGTTGGTGAAGAAAAACTACGTGAAAAGAAGCTAAAGAAAGAAAGAAAGATAACTCTTCTGTACATCTTGCACTGTAGTCAATGAAAACTGAAAGAAAGATAACTCTTCTGTACATCCTGCACTAGTAGTGAATGAAACTGAAAGAAAGAATGCACAATGAAAGACTGAGTATTTTTCTCTACACTTAGTACAAGTTGTCACTGACAGTTGACAGAAAGAAAAAAGGAGTACATTTCTTTGCACTTTGTGCAAGTTGTCACTGACAGTTGAAACCAAGCAGAATGAGGCGACTGTTTATTCGATAAACGCAGTTCGTAACTTTCAGAAAAGCCACTAAATGGCAAAACCAGGAACTGTGTCTGCTCGATGGTCGGGTGTGGGAGGCAGGTCATAAGGTAATGATGAACGCCAGTAACACCACACTGTGCACATTTACAGACTTTCTTTCAACACGACACAGCTGCATGTTAGTCATTCCTTCTTGCTCTTCTCTGTCTTCTCGTTCACTTTATAAGTTTACCATTTGCATCTCAGCCCTGCTTCCCTAACCCTAACTGCCGGCTCTAAGGCCCAGGACCTCTTACGTCTTCCCTACAATACACGAATGGTCTTTTGCCTCTCTTCTGTCTCTCCAATTGTTTTAAGTTGCCGGCCATAAGACGTCCTGTCCTCCCTACATTGTTTGTCCGTTGCTTTTCCTCTCTCTGCTCTTCTCTCTTGACGTCGTCGTCATATTAGGATCAGGCGTTGGCCGATTTCGCTGCCTGGCACGAATTGTGCCGCTGTTGTGAGAACTGAAGATGATGAAAGACAGAGTGGACGGATGTTGACAGAAACATTGTAGAGAGGTGATGATGAATCGTGGCCGGTGGGTCCGTGGCTGTCATGTCTGGCCGGTAGAGGCACGCATTAGCCCGGTTGTCCGTGGGCTAATGTCGTTGTGGTTGGTGTTGTTGATGTCGTTCATGTAAACATACATCCATGTGAGAAAATGCTTTGTCAGAAATAATGACGTATCAAAAACCCTGTATCGAGTGTATGGGAATCCGTGCGTGCGTAACTTTTGGAATTTACATGTTCACAGTTACTTGACATTGATGTACACTCATAGTTACACGACATTGATGTATACTCATAGTTACACGACACTGATGTACACTCATAGTTACACGACACTGATGTACACTCATAGTTACACGACACTGATGTACACTTATAGTTACACGACATTGATGTACACTCATAGTTACACGACACTGATGTACACTTATAGTTACACGACACTGACGTACACTCATAGTTACACGACATTGATGTACACTCATAGTTACACGACATTGATGTACACTCATAGTTACACGACACTGATGTACACTCATAGTTACACGACACTGACGTACACTCATAGTTACACGACATTGATGTACACTAAGTATGAGATACTGATGTACACTCTAAGTTACTCATATTTGTGTACACTCACATACACAGCACTCATGTACACTCACATACACACGACACTCATGTACACTTGACGAAAGGGACGTAGTTGAAAACATGGAACTTCCAATTACAGAAATCGCAAACTTTTCGCAACTGAGAAGACTCGGCCTTGACAATGACTGCTGCAAAACATGACATCAACAGTCGGCTGTGTTGCTGACTAAATGACAAAACGCCAAAACAAGATGAAGAGTTGAACTCGAGATGTACCGAGCACTTGAAATAGAAATCCAGGCCGAAAGCGCCCCCTACATAAAGAAGAAGAGAGAAAATGTTTTTGTTTTGTCCAGTGCTTGTGTATATCAAGTCAGGCAAGTAGCACCATGACAGTATTTATCTTTCATGTCGCGCTAAAAAGGGGCACACGTTTTGAACAGTGGTTTGAGATCACAACAAAGGGATACATGTTTTGTACAGTATTTTCTATTTATTGAGTATATATGTATTCAAGTCACTCTACAATTGGTCACGTGTTGTGAACAGTGTATGTATATTTAAACTTAAGCTATAAACGGTCACGTGATTTGGACTGTATGTGTATATTCCAAATCAAATTATAAAAAGATCACGTAATTCATGTGCGAAGTGACCAAACGGTCTCTCATTGCACTGTGAGTAAATTATCTGTCATAGGACTGCGTGAGTAAACTGTCATAACACTGTGAGCAATATCAGTGTAAGCTAAACGAGAATTGTCAAAGCAATTTACTTTGGCATACTGTCAAGACGATAATGATAACCTGGCATTACAGTAACAAGCTTGTTCAGTTTGAGGGCGATAATGATAACTTGGCATTACAGTTACAAGCTTGTTCATTTTGAGGGCGATAATGATAACTTGGCATTACAGTTACAAGTTTATTCATTTTGAGGGCGGCAGGGTGGTAGTCGGAAGAACAGGATGACTGATAAAATCCGATGCACTCTCCTTCAGACACGATTTGATAATAGTTGTAAAAAGTTATCTCCCTTATGTACAGCTAAAAGTTACCGCCCCTCAACACATACTGTGATTTTAAGGATTAAGACCCCCTCCAATACTTAACAGTTTCTTCTGGAGGCATACTATGAATACATCTCGAGGCACGGGAAAGTGTGCATGTGGTGGTGGGGTTAGTGAGGGAGGAAGACAGTTTTATGATTTTTTAAACTTAAAAGCATGGAAAACGAGTCAATCAGTAGCTTTGGAAACAAGGGAAATAACTCTTCAGCAAAATTTCCTTTTTTTTAACTTGCTCATACGCACACAACACCACCACCAACAACAACAACCAAAAGCGGAATAGAACTAATATTTGTATTTTAAAGCATCTCATTTCTTCATCTTTTAAATGAACACAGTAATCAATCGAGATTTGTTGATATCTATTTACAATAAGTGAGATTTGTTGATATCTATTTACAATAAGTGAGATTTGTTGATATCTATTTACAATAAGTGAGATTTGTTGATATCTATTTACAATAAGTGAGATTTGTTGATATCTATTTACAATAAGTGAGATTTGTTGATATCTATTTACAATAAGTGAGATTTGTTGATATCTATTTACAATAAGTGAGATTTGTTGATATCTATTTACAATAAGTGAGATTTGTTGATATCTATTTACAATAAGTGAGATTTGTTGATATCTATTTACAATAAGTACATACGTGGACCTCTACATATCCACTCTCACCCAAACATGTCTTGTGACGCACCCTCATCCAAAGAGACTTTTGACACCCCTCATCCGTACAGACTTTTGACATACTCTCACTCAAACTGTGTGAGTAAACACTAACAGTCTAACCCAGACACTTTTGACAAACACTCAGCCAAACAGTCTTTTAACAAACCCTCATCCAAGCAATCTTTTGGCACACCCTCAACCCTAACCTCCGTTTGACAGACCTTCATGCAAACAGTCTTTGGACATATCCTCATCCGTATAGTTTTTGTTCAAACCCTCATCATAACACTCTTTTGACCCACTCTCACCAAACAGTCTTTTGACAATAAATAAATATCATTAATACTGGAATAACAGAAACAATATATAAGGATCCTTCGAGTCGGAATATCGTAATGAGCTAGTCTCTTTCCTGTCAAAAGATGACTGAGGATCCCAACTGGACTGACGCACATTCTGAATTGGCAACTTCCGGCTCGACGCAGTGGGATACAGCCGGCTCCGCGTGCGACGTACGTCATGCGAGCAAGGTGTTGCGTTCAGAAGTGAGGTGAAGGGTACGGGGCTGCCAGTCTATCTTTATGTTGTTCAGCTCAAGCGGTGACCCTTGCCGTACGAGCAAAGCAAAGCTTTAGAACGGATTAAAGGAAAAAGACAAGTTTGGGATATACACTTTTTCCTCCATAAGTTTTTTTTTCCTCTGCAGCAGGAAATGAGGTAAGTGACCTCGTTTTGTTTTTGTCCAATTTCAATTAATATTATTTTTTTAAATGAAAAACAATGCATGCACTGCAAGCAAGTGAAATTTATTAAAATAATTATCATAAATAATTAAATAAATTATGTACTGAAAGGAATCGTTAGTATCCGATTATTGTCACAGCTGCTGAATATTATTATTAATGGACTTCAAGAAGGGTACTTTTTGTTACTGTTAACAGATCCGCTAACATCGAGCATTGCTTGCAGGAAAGTTCAAAAGTTCAAATGTTTCTAATACTTAATAGCCACAATCAGTGAAATGGTTTGTTTTACTTATTTTCACTGGTTTTGCGGTTGATGTATAATCTATTAGCAACCTGTTGTTTGTCGTCATTATTGTTTACAACTTTGGGTTCAGCACCAATGACCAGGCAGACTTCACGGTTGACCTCAATTTGACTGCAATTACTCGACCGTGTCAGCTGTACACAGATATGAACTCAACCAGCGTTTAAAAACATTAAATTCGTGTTCTGCGTTTACCATCTGAAGACAAGTGTCATTATATACAAACTATCAGATGGCATATTGAACTAGCAAAGTGGATAAATATGCAGACGACTGGTTTTCAAGAAACAAAAGTTTTTTATTTTAATTTTTTAAAAAAAAACTACTGAATGCACATTTCAAAGCCTGTAAAGACACTTGATGTCTTAAAATGAATTCATATAAGACAATGCGCATAGACATAATGTTCATATTAGACAATAGATCTAGACACACTGTTTTAAAATGAATTCATATTAGACAATGGATGTAGACACACTGTTTTAAAATGAATTCATATTAGACAATGCATGTAGACTATGTTTTAAAATTCATATTAGGCAACCTGTGCAGACACAATGTTTTACAATGAATTCATATTACACAACGCGTGTTGACACAATGTTTTAAAATTAATTCATGTTAGACAGCGTTCGTAGACAGTGATAAAAGACTACGTTTAAAATGTAAAAGTACAAAATTTGGGAAGTTTTAATGCTTTGGCACTAAACTCGGGCACTACAAGACTTTCCTATACATAAGGATTTGCTTGTCGATACAGTTGTTAATTCCGAGTTCAAGGTTATAAAACTAGTATCGTGTAACGTGTAACTTCAATCATGTGGACATTTGGTGTCAGCATCAATAGGAAAAATAGTGTGTGGACATTTGGTGTTTTAATCTGCATCAATAGGAAAAATAGTGTGTGGACATTTGGTGTAGTCAAATTCAAATCTTCCTTACAAAACTTGTATCGTGTAGATAAACTTTTATCGAGTACATAAATAAACTTGTATCGTGTACATAAACTTTTATCGAGTACATAAATAAACTTTTATCGTGTACATAAACTTTTTTGTCGTGTACATAAACTTTTGTCGTGTAAATAAACTTTTATCGTATACATAAACTTTTATCGTGTATATAAACTTGTATTATATACATACACTTTTATCGTGTACATAAACTTTTATCGTGTAGATAAACGTGTAAATAAACGTGTATCGTGTAGATAAACTTGTATCGTGTAAGTACCACATATTTTACGATGGCATATCAGTGGTCTTTGTTTAAAACTAAATTAACTACGGTTACATATATATATATTTGTTTGCGTGCGTGCGTGCGTGCGTGTATGTGTGTGTTGTTATGTAAGATCCCTACTTTGAACCTACCTCACCCCATCTTGCTCCTTAAAAATACTGCCCATCCCCGCCTCGCTATCAGACTGGTATTCTAATGCTCAATCCATTTTCAATAAGTAGAACAATGACAAAGACAACTGTGTACAATGAATCAACAGTCCATTCTCAGTACAAATGTGTAAATCAATCAACAGCCCATTCTCAGGACAACCGTGTACAATCAATCAGCAGCCCAGTCTCACGACAACCGTGTACAATCAATCAGCAGTGCACATTCACTATTATCATAGCACAGTCGATTTCATCATACTCATGACACATTCAGCTTCAACATTCAAATGGCACACCCACTTCTACCAATCTCATGACACATTTACTATCATCATTCTCACGACACATCCACTTTCACTATTCTGAATGGAACATCCACTTCCACCAATCACATGACACATCCACTTCCACCAATCTCATGACACATCCACTTCCACCAATCTCACGACACACCACTTCCACCATTCTCATGACACATCCACTCCCACCATTCTCATGACATATCTCTTTCCACCAATCTCATGACACATCCATTCCACCATTCTCATGACACATCCACTCCCACCATTCTCATGACATATCTCCTTCCACCATTCTCATGACACATCCACTCCCACCATTCTCATGACATATCTCCTTCCACCAATCTCATGACACATCCACTCCCACCATTCTCATGACATATCTCCTTCCACCATTCTCATGACACATCCACTCCCACCATTCTCATGACATATCTCCTTCCACCAATCTCAGTGTCGGATCCACTGCCAACGTTCACAATTTGAAGCTAGATGAATCGTCACAACTCTGTTACGTGTCTAACACTCAAAAACTTTTTACGCCCGTCACTCATCCGTGGTGTTATGGCGCGAGACGATAAAACAGCACTGACACATTATCATTCCCGCCTCTTTTCTGGTGTGCCCACAGACGTTGGTGAGGAGGGGAAGGGAACGCACGAGACAAGAGCAAAATCATCAAATAAATATCAACATACACAAGGTTATTACGAATCTAAGCGTGCGTGTATGACTGTGTGTGTGTGTGTGTGTGTGTGTGTGTGTGTGTACGTGCTCGCATGCGTTTATATGTGACTGTGTATATGCGTGTGTATGTGCGCGCGACTGAGCTCTACATGCGAAGAGAACACAAGGGCAAAATCACTGTCGCCAATCACCCGTCATATTGAAAATACCATTATAGCGTCTATGGCAACTACACGTTTGGTATTGACAGTTTTCAATATATACATACTGTGTATAAATTGATGAAGTTATAATTCAATAAATATCATTAAATTTAGAATAAACAAGATACATAACACTTAAATACATAAGCCTACAAATTATTCTTGAAATATTTGATTAGAATTGTTTAAATATTTTGATTTACATTTTTCTTAAAAATAATGATAAAATATTATTGAATACATCAAATATTAGGTGGTTGGATACTGTAAGTGTAAGGTTCCAGATATTTTCATAAATACAATAGGTATTCAGTGAAAATATCTCATTTAATCAGTTGTACAAGTAATAGACAGCCAATAAAGCCACCACAAAATTACTGTTTAACCAACTCTACAGACAATAGAGAACCACTACAAAATAACTGTTTAACCAGCACTACAGACAATAGAGAACCACTACAAAATCACTGTTTAACCAGCACTACAGACAAGAGAGAACCACTACAAAATCACTGTTTAACCAGCACTACAGACAAGAGAGAACCACTACAAAATCACTGTTTAACCAGCACGACAGACAATAGAGAACCACTACAGATAATAATTATACAATAAATAATTTTAACTAGTGTAAGTAGCTAATGTAGATAGTTAAAGTAGCCTGGCTATAATGTGGCTATTGTAGGTTGTTAATAAAGTAGTTAGTATAACCTGTAATGTATAATAGCCTATTGTATGCTACATTTTCTTTAGTACACTGTTGAATGTATCATCTTGTGTTTACTCTATCAGCACTGCTGTATGCTACATTTTCTTTAGTACACTGTTGAATGTATCATCTTGTGTTTGCTCTATCAGCACTGCTGTATGCTACATTTTCTTTAGTACACTGTTGAATGTATCATCTTGTGTTTGCTCTATCAGGACTGCTGTAACCATTTGTGAGTTCGTACGCGCGCAAATAATGTTATGTGTGTGTCTTATGATACCTGGGGTAAACTATAATTAGACTGGTTATTAATGTTGCGACAGTTTGGTATTATGATAATTTCTTTTCTCGTCTTGCACCAAGGCAGTTATCACATATAATATTGCAATGACGCTATACGATTCAATATATCATATACTGTAACAATAACATGAAGAGAGTTTAACAGTTCTTTTTGATGGCAAAGAAGAAACTGTGACATATAATTATAATTATAATTATAACACTATGTAACACAATTTTTGTTCCTTGGCTTCTAAGTGTTATATTTCAATTGCTTATGTCTAAAGTACTGTAAAATATGACATAATTATATACAGTACTGTAAAATATTAATGAATTGACCATCACACTTCCAAGTGGCATAACTATTAAATAACCTTGCGCTAACTAGTCACTGGCTCCAATTCCACATGAATTTGACTCCAACACAGACTCGAAGGGAAAGTGACTCCAACACAGACTCGAAGGGAAAGTGACTCCAACACAGATTCGAAGGGAAAGTGACTCCAACACAGACTCGAAGGGAAAGTGACTCCAACACAGACTCGAAGGGAAAGTGACTCCAACACAGACTCGAAGGGAAAGTGACTCCAACACAGACTCGAAGGGAAAGTGACTTCAACACAGACTCGAAGGGAAAGTGACTCCAACACAGACTCGAAGGGAAAGTGACTCCAACACAGACTCGAAGGAAAAGTGGCTCACACAGACTCGAAGGGAAAGTGGCTCCATCACAGACTTGAAGGAAAGTGGCTCAAACATAGACTCGAAGAGAAAGTGGCTATATATATATATATAACTCTCAGGTCACTTGGTGTGAAATTAATTTACTGAGATGATATATAACCAATATGTTCCCCCAAGTTTGTTCTCAATATACATCTGTAACTTATTTTAATTGCTTTTTACTGATCTTTGAGATGACATCATCACTACAACAACACGACTTAAAACTGACGTAAATTCTTCGTTCACACTCTTCCATTTAAAAATTAAAAACTAAATTTGTCAATTTCACTTTCTTGTAGTCACTAAGTTTATTTGCTTTTGTTTTTTTTAAATAGTTTCCAGACTTCGACTTCAGTACTTCTAATCTGTCCTTCGACACCCCCCCTTCCCCGTGACGCCCGCCCCAAACAAACCCTTCTCTGTCCAGCTGTGCGCAGAGTGAAGATCGTTGGTCAAACTCAGAAATAGTATCGAATTACACCCTTGCCTACATCCCTAGCCACCTAGTTCATTAGCAATCTATGCTTTCCTCTAACTTTCGCGGACAGTTGGACACACCTGTCACATCTTTTGTTCGTGACTTGGCGGTGCTTGTTGCCGCTCGATTGCTTGCAATTCAACCGTTAAACACAGCAGAATAATAATAATTTCACTCACACATAACACTCGCCAAGCTATTTACTCAGTATACAAGTGGTAGTAGACATTTCCGCTCGAGTGCCATCGTTTTCAACAGGTTATGAACAACGTTGTATATTCAAACACCCTCTACATTTAATTTTCCTCTACCTCCTGTTTCAAAAATTAAAAAAATAAGTTTGATTTATTAATGCATCAAAAGTGATGTAAATAATAACAATAAAATTCCCAATGTATCACAGAAAATGTGTGGGAGTTTTTGTGTGCTTGACTAAAATAATTTTTCATTTATTCTCAGCTGTTCCTGTCAATCCAGTATTCAGACTTACTGCCATTTCTTCAAAGTGCACACTTAATGCTGTGGTGAAATATCTCTTATAGGTCTGAAGGGGGGGGGGGGGGAGGAAGATGAGAGAATTGAAAAGCAGATGTAGAAGAGAAAGAGATTAAAGACAGAGATGGAGAGAGAAGTGAGAAGAGAGAAGTACATCTATTACTTCTCTCTCCATTCCTCCCACCCTCTCCCTTTTTCCTCTCTCTTGTTTCCTTTCCTTCATCTATGAGAGAGGAAAAAGGGAGAGGGTGGGAGGAATGGAGAGAGAGAGAGAAGTAGACAGGAAGGAGATGAGAGAGAAGTAGACAGAGGAAGGACATGAGAGAGAGAGAGAAGTAGATAGAGGAATGAGATGAGAGAGAGATAGAAGACAGAGATGAGAGAGAGAAGTAGACAGGAAGGAGATGAGAGGAGTAGACAGAGGAAGGATATGAAAGAGAGAAATAGAGTGAGGAAGGAGATGAGAGAGAGATTGAAGACAGAGATGAGAGAGAGAGAAGTAACAGGAAGGATATGAGAGAGGAATAGACAGAGGAAGATGAGAGAGACAAGTAGACAGAGGAAGGAAATGAGAGAGACAAGTAGACAGAGGAAGATGAGAGAGAGAAGTAGACAGAGGAAGGAGATGAGAGAGAGAAGTAGACAGAGGAAGGAGATGAGAGAGAGAGATGAGAAAGAGTTGAGAGGGAGATGCAAGAGAGAGATTGAAGACAGAAATAGAGAAAGAAGTAGATAGGGGAAAGAGAATAGAGAGTGGGGGCAGAGGACTAAGTGACTGAACTTTGAAATCCAAAACGCAACCTCACTGACAATCATAAAACAAGATATATCGACATCTACAGTTTTTAAGTAATAGTTCTAAGAATATTGTTCACAAGCCTACAAACACTACATTGCAAAATGAATTAAGCCAGCAAACACCTGACTATTTTTTTTTGTTGTTTTTGGTTGCTATTTCTTTCTTTTTATTTTTGTTTCTTCTTTTTTTTTTGTTTGCACCGCAAATGAAACGACTTTCTGGTGTCACAGAGTTACGGCCCATTAGTACGCGCAAAAATTTATGTCAGTTTCTGTTGCAGACGCATGTCTTGCATGACAAATACATATTTACAGGCTTTGAAGTTTCCATGACTTTTTTCCTATTACTTAAGGTAATGAAAAAAATAGAAACAACCGACAAACAACTGACCCAAATCAGTAGAAAAAAATTGGTATTTATAAGCGACGCAGTATCAAACACCTGATCCATGTCATTAGAAAAACTGATATTGAAGTGTTTTTGAGTGATATGTAGGGTAAAAATTGGGAAAATCAGTTATCAGCGATGTACAGTTTCTTTTCACATTTCATTCACTCGTTCGACAATCAGTCGCATTCAGCCAATTAATCAATTACTCAGTCAAGTCCTCTCATTCAATCATCGACCAATTAATCTCTCCGTCGTCGCTCAATTCATCCATCTCTCAGTCACCTCAATCAATTCATCTTTCAACCAATTATTTACTATCTAAATCCAGACTACACAACTCTTAAATTTAAATTTAAAATTTCAGAGTTACACAAAGATTTCACGCTGACATATATCCGTCGCAAGAAGGTAGTATGACTGTTTTATTTTAAAAATAATGAAATCGAGAACTGCATGCTCCCAGGAGATAGGGTAGCTCGCCATTAGTCGCTGGTGTATATATAACCTGTCTTCTCTCAAACATTAATGGTAGTATGGTAATTAGTAACTAGTTTCTTTAGTGTATACATGCCATCTCTTCTCTCAAACATTAAGGGTAGTAAGGTAATTAGTAACTAGTTTCTTTAGTGTATACATGCCATCTCTTCTCTCTAACATTAAGGGTAGTATGGTAATTAGTCACTAGTTTCTTTAGTGTATACGTGACATCTCTTCTGTCATACATTAGGGGTCACAGGTTTCTCGATCTGTTGGATCTCGTCAGGCCATCTCAGAGCACTTAGTGGATGTAACCCTCACAGAGCTCTGCAAAGACCACTGGGTAGGTGTAACCCTCACAGAACACTGAGTGAATGTAACCTTCGCACATCACTAGGTGGATTAACCATCACAGAAAACTGTGTGGATTTACACCCATCACAGCCAACCGGGTGGATGTAACCATCACAAATCTCTAGGTGGATTTAACTCACAGACTATTGGGTGGACTTAACCCTCACTGGTGGACGTAACAGTCACAAAGCACTGGGTAGATTTAACCCTCACAGACCATTGTGTGGGGCATCATGGAGTCCCGGAATCACTGATCTCGTCACTCGATTTGTACGATGATAAGCCTGACGATTTTCACCACTCACCTAGAGGATGATACGCTCGGTGACTCTCACCGCTCGGCTATACGAAGATAAGCACGATGGCTCTCACCAATCGCCTATAGGATATCAGAGTGACTCACCACTCGCCTATAGGATGATAAGCAGGGTGGCACTCGAAAGTAAAACTGGCTCTCACCACTTGCCTATAGAATGATAAACAAGGTGGCTTTCGGCAACTAAAAGTGGTTCTCACTACTCGCCTATATGATATAATCATGTTGACTCCTCACTTGCTTATACGATGATAAATAGGGTAGCTCTCACCACTCATCTGGAGGATAATAAACAGGATGACTCTGTAACAGAATCTAGCACGCGTAATTTGAATATGTCATTACTACTCATAAAGAAAATCAACTGAAAAGACTAAATCTTTCACGGTGTTTGCAACATTTTATTAAATACAAAATATCTCTAATAATTAAACATGAACGTTGAGTTCATAATTAGTATCTCTCTTAACTTTGGAATTCGTAAGAAAAAAATATCGTCGGACTTTGAGAAACAACATGAAAAATGTGTAAAATATGAATTATAAATTAATTTTTAACCTTGCAGCCAAAGAATTTAGTAACCTTTATTAAGTTTTCAAATTTTCTCTGCTTACTTTCTTCTTAAAAACTGTTAGATAATTACATATTACAGCAGCCAACCATTCCTTGAGATTTGTCTTTAACCTGTAAAAATTATATTTTAACTTCCAAGCATGTCTTCATTTTCGTCTTAACCCTTAGATAATCATTTTTTTTACAACAGCTAAACATTTTCGACTTAACCCTTAGATAATCATTTTTATTTTACAACATCTAAACATTTTCGGCTTAACCTTTGGATAATCATTATTTTTTTTTAGAACAGCTAATCATGTCCCTAGATTTTTTTCTACACTTTGGATAATTATTTTGTCAAGAGCTAAGTTTAGATTTTTTATTTTAGCTTTTTAATATCGAATACATCAAACAATGTTCGATATAAAGTGAACTGCCTAACTATTAAGCCATTTTCATTTTCGTCACGTTAACCCCTAAATGACGTATTCTGTTACACTCGCACTCACCATATATCCGCTAGGGAGAGTGAAGAGTATAAAGGAGACAAAAACACTTTTAATATATAACACGGGAGCTTCCATACACGTAAAACGTGTTCATATTCTATAGCTACACACGTCATACAGTCTTAACTCCCTATGGCTACACACGTCATACAGTCTTAACTTCCTATGGCTACACACGTCATAAGTCTTAACTTCCTATTGGTATACACGTTATAAGTCTTAACTTCCTAAGGCTACACATGCCTTACAATCTTAACTTCCTATGGATACACACGCCTTACAATCTTAACTTCCTATGGCTACATACGTCATAAGTCTTAACTTCCTATGGTTACACACGTTATAAGTCTCAATTTCCTATTGCTACACAATTTCCTATTGCTACACACGTCATAAGTCTTAACTTCCTATGGCTACATACGCCACACAGTCTTAACTTGTATGGCTACATACGTTACACAGTCTTAACTTCCTATGGCTACATACGCCACACAGTCTTAACTTCTTCTGCACACTTCTCAGACTAGGTGTTTTCTCACAATAATATTCAACCATTTTCTTGTGCTTTCAAAAAGCCTTACACTTTAAACCTAAAATAGCAAACCAGTCCTTTCCAACTGACAAAAACATTTCTTGACAGATAGTACGTAGCCAGGCGAAAACGACCTGGTCATGGCTGAAAAGATAACAGAACTAGTAATTTCTTAAAAGACTGTAGCTAGCCCAGGCGAAAACGATCTTCTTATGACTATAAAGGTAAAACAGAACTAGTCATAACGTTTGTTAAGGTCGTCTAAAACTAGAACACGACCTTACAGAACACAACCTTAACAAGCCGGCAAACGACTTTGACAGTTAGCTCGCCCACACACAAAACTATAACACGACCTTACACAAGTTACAGAACACAACCTTAACAAGCCGGCAAACGACTTTGACAGCTCGCTCAAACACAAAACTACTTTCACACACGATACTACAAAGGAACAACCAACAGATGTGGCCAAATTTGCTTATGAACACGATGTCGGTATGAGTACACCCACACAAACACGTGATTATACGTACGAAACTATTTGTTTATAACAAATTCCAGAACCACCCTGCTTATAAAAAGAAAGAACAATGAAGGAACACGGAAAGTATTTTTTAAATAACAAAAACAACCAATCAAACATAAATTAATAGAACTGCACCTCGGAGATGGGAAAGACTTTTCTGTTTGGAAAGATGCGCCAGTAATGAAACAGCCATTATCTGCCCTCCTGCCGATAAGTGTCGATATTTTAGTACGGTCTGTTGAACCCTTAACTAAAGGCAGAATTCATAGTATCGTTGAAATGGTATGTGGGGGTGGGGGGTGGGGTGTGTGTGCGTGATGGTGTTGAAGAGGGAGGGAAGGAAGGAAAGGGAGAATCTGAGTATGTGAACAAACATTAATTCGTCAAGAAATCAAATTGAAGTGTTTCTATGTAACGACAGTATTCATATATTTTTTTTTTAAAACTGCATGAATTAACACTTTTATCGTGAGGCCTTTATGTGGTTTTGAATACAAGCAAAGATATATATAAAACTTCTCACAAGTCTGCCAGTACAGCCTTCACTTGTTAATTTGACTTGGGTTATTCCTGATGCCTTGGTCACTGATTAGGTCATTCTGATGGCTATCGGTTCAGACCATGGTGTTTTGACCACTGGTTTAGTGTATAGCTAGTGTCTTGGCCTCTGATTTAGTGAGTACCGGTATTTTGGTCACTTGTTTAGAGGTACCTGGTGTTTTTGGTCACTTGTTTAGAGGTACCTGGTGTTTTGGTCACTTGTTTAGAGGTACCTGGTTTTTTGGTCACTTGTTTAGAGGTACCTGGTGTTTTGGTCACTTGTTTAGAGGTACCTGGTGTTTTGGTCGTTTAAAGGTACCTGGTGTTTTAGTCGCTGGTTTAGAGCGTACCTGGTGTTTTAGTCACTTGTTTAGAGTGTACCTGGTGTTTTGGTTACTGGTTTAGACTTTAGAGCACATTTAGTATCTATGCCACTGGTTTAGAGTGTACTTGGTGTCTAAGCCTCCGTTTTACAGCATTTCTGGTGTTTTAGCCACTGGTTTAGTGCATA
Source organism: Sinotaia quadrata (assembly GCA_028829895.1). NCBI lineage: Eukaryota > Metazoa > Mollusca > Gastropoda > Architaenioglossa > Viviparidae > Sinotaia > Sinotaia quadrata. The sequence goes on along the minus strand of CM054181.1, from coordinate 74,240,747 downwards.
CCTGGTGTATGGGCCAGTGGTTTGAAGCATACCTGATATCACACGTTAAAATGATTTATATTGAATATTACAGAATATTACAGAATGCAATATGGCTTGCTTAATCTGGCATGCTACCAAAACTAGCAAGAGAATGTGAACATGACCCCTCTAATTATGAACTTTCGATTGAATGTGTATACTTCAGAGAAGTATAAATTTGTCATCCGACCAACCCATCTCGCTTTTACATACACATGGAAGTGTAATTGAAATGAAATTATTTTCATTGTTATTTTTATGCAGGAAAAATGTTAACAGTATATAGAATAGATAGAAGTAGGAAAAATGTTAACAGTATATAGAATAGATAGAAGTAGAAAAAATGTTAACAGTATATAGAATAGATAGAAGTAGGAAAAATGTTAACAGTATATAGAATAGATAGAAGTAGGAAAAATGTTAACAGTATATAGAATAGATAGAAGTAGGAAAAATGTTAACAGTATATAGAATAGATAGAAGTAGGAAAAATGTTAACAGTATATAGAATAGATAGAAGTAGGGAAAATGTTAACAGTATATAGAATAGACTAGAAGTAGCACTGTTACAACAAAAAATTCATTAAAAACATCAACAAACACATTAGCAGCAGTGAGGTGTGGGGGAATGATCCACCTTTCATTCCATTTCATTAGAATTTGCTCCAAGATGGCTGACAAGGAAAGAGATGCAAGCAGTTGGAAACATGCGACCAGTTATTTTGGAAAGAGAAAAAGCAATCGGAACATCACGACCATCTGTTTTGAAAAGAGAAAAAGCAATCGGAACATTGCGCGGTTTTCAGTGAAAAGCAAAACGTTTCTTTGATAGTTCTCCTATTACGTACCCGACTAACCCCAGCAAACAGTACATGAAAGGTGCAGTCACTAGCCGGGTGAGCACAAAGTTTGAATTGCACGTAAATTTTATTTAAATTTTAAAAATTTATAATTTTTTTTTGGGGGGAGAGTGTGCCACTAGTGCCTCTGGCTCTAGAGTGCCAGGTGTAAACCACCTTCGCTTTCTCAGGGTTTTTAAACCCTACCCTCAGCCGACGTCATCAACACATTTTGTTTGACTCATCCGAACAGTCACTGTTGTAATCTTAAATTATTAAGTTGGCCCATCATTGACTTCAACATGGCCCATGACTGCCTAAAAGTTGACCCGTCATTGCCTCATTGTGGCACATCACTGCTTTCAAATCTACTCACCATTGTATGGCCCACCACTGCTTTTGACCCATCATTGCCTTAGTATAACTCTTCACTGCCCTCACTTATCCTTCATTGCGCCCAATATAGTCTATCACTGGTCTGAAGTTGACATGTCATTGCTCTTAGTATTATTGTCATGTATTAGTATTAATGTCGTGTGTTTACTTTTGGACTTTCTTGAATGAAGACTGATGGAAGTATTGACATAAAAGACACGTTATTTGGGGATTCTTACCTCTACTTTTTATGTGACTTCAGATTCTTTGGCATTACTGAAACAAAATTCCTCACACAAGAATGCAGAGTTTGCTTCTAGGAATTGTGCAGTTTTGACAAATTTAAGAAACTAGGTAAGCCCTTGTGCAAATCCTGTCAGCATACACATTTTAGGACACCAGAAAAATGAAACTTTCCTCTGAATACAGATACAATAAGAATCAAACATGAGACTATGTTGTGAATGTAGACACATTAGGATTCAAACATGAGACTATCTTGTTAACACAAGCATATTAAGATTCAAACATGAGACAATCTTGTGAATACAGACACATTAGGATTCATACATGAGACTCTCTTGTGAACACACACATTAGGATTCAAACATGAGACTATCCTGTGAATACAGACTCTTTGGGACAGCAGAAGTGTCCTGGTTCTAAAATGCAAACATTCTTTGGATGATCACAATGTCCGGATTGTCAGGAATGCTTGTTATAAATAAATGCTGTTTACCTTAAGATCCCACAACCCATGCTAGGATATCTTTTACAGATACCCGTTATGTCATCAGGATTTTATATTTCTTCAGTCTCACAAATTAAGACACTTTCCCAGCGCTAATTCATTTCTGTTCTTTTGTTTGCTGCTTGTTTTATTTGTTTCTTCCTGTGAGTTTCATGATTTTGGCTGCAAGAGTCCTTTCAGCTAGTCTTACTAGGAGTGTTAAAATTCTTAAACTGCCTTCTTGCAGAACATTTTTTGTCGAGTCATGTGCGTTTGGCTTCTGGTTATTGGGCTTCTGGTATTAGATAAATAACTTCTGGCTATTGGGCTTCTGGTTGTAGATAAATAACTTCTGGCTATTGGGCTTCTGGTTGTAGATAAATAACTTCTGGCTATTGGGCTTCTGGTTGTAGATAAATAACTTCTGGCTTTGGGTTCTAATTAAATGACTTTTGGTTGTAGCTAAATAGTTTCTGGCCTGTTGGTTCTAGCTAAAAGGTTTCTGACTTTTGGTTGTAGCTTAATATTTTCTGGCCTGGCTTTTGCATCTAGCGTTTGATTTCTAGAAGTAGCTAATTAATTTTGGAGTTGATTTTTGGTCTTTTAGTTCTAACTAAATATTTTCTGATCTTTTTGGTTTTATCTCAAAATTTCTGAACATTTAGCTTCTGAATTTTTGTTCTATTTAGAAGGCTTTTGGTTTCTGGGCTTTTGTTCCTGGTTTTTGACCTTCTGGTTCTAGTTAAGTGGCTTCTGGCCTAATGGTTATGGCTTAATGGCTTCTGGCACTCATTCTAATGAACCAATCAGAGCACCACTCAACCATGTGCAAATAAACCTACATGAAACTCACCTAATATTCATTAGTTGAATGCGAGCTGACAGTAGAGGTGACACATATTTTGGCTCATGGAGTTAAAGTATATTATACTACTAACCTTATCACTGATTACCAACAGTATATTATACTATTAACCTTATCACTGATTACCAACAGTATATTATTCTACTAACCTTATCACTGATTACCAACAGTATATTATACTATTAACCTTATCACTGATTACCAACAGTATATTATTCTACTAACCTTATCACTGATTACCAACAGTATATTATACTATTAACCTTATCACTGATTACCAACAGTATATTATTCTACTAACCTTATCACTGATTACCAACAGTATATTATACTACTAACCTTATCACTGATTACCAACAGCATATTATACTATTAACCTTATCACTGATTACCAACAGTATATTATACTACTAACCTTATCACTGATTACCAACAGTATATTATAGTACTAACCTTATCACTGATTACCAACAGTATATTATACTACTAACCTTATCACTGATTACCAACAGTATATTATACTACTAACCTTATCACTGATTACCAACAGTATATTATAGTACTAACCTTATCACTGATTACCAACAGTATATTATACTACTAACCTTATCACTGATTACCAACAGTATATTATACTACTAACCTTATCACTGATTACCAACAGTATATTATAGTACTAACCTTATCACTGATTACCAATACAGAAGGAAACCATTCTCTTTATATATATTGCTGCCGAATGTATGTTGCTTTGCTTGTGTAACTAAATATTAATAAATATTATATCTATATTCATTTAACATTAATTATATTTTATATTGTTATATTTCACTTATGATATTAAAATATATGACCATGTAGGTAAGAGTGTTTTGTCAGAGAACACACAAAGACGAATTCCTAGCCCAGGTGTATTTTACTGGCAGATCGGCACTTTTTCTGAGATGTTGAATTTGATGAGCACTGAGCCATGAAGCAATGCCAGAATGGAACTACATTATCTTGGTTGTTGAATTCATAGAGCATCAAGCAGTGAAGCAACACCAGGGTGGAATGACCATGGGCCAGAGGCACAGTCCCATAGACCATATGTGCAACCACACACACACACACACACACACACACACACACACACATATATATATATATCGATATATATATCGTTGGGACCATAGACGACACATCAGGTAACCCCTAAGCTAAGTAATTTCAATACCAACAAGCTGATCAGTTTTAATCAAGATTCAATCAAATTCACTTGAACTTTAATCAAAGTAATTTTAGAGTCCACTCAGAAACAGTCAGTGTTCTCTTATAAACTCGTTATAAATTCGTTCATCCCAATGTACCAAATAACTAGTACAGTGCCGTAGGACTCAAAACGAACATTCTCTTACAACACCACACGGTCATGAATATTTGTATAAAAATACATAAACTCTAATTGTAACTGTTGAGTTATTCGCTATATATAACCCTGCTGTCTTATGTTATTTCTTGTTGAATACATTTATTGTTGATTCTTAGAACACTCGTGTTATTGTGACTCACTTACATGTTACATGTTGTAGTCTGTAATGTGTAATAACTTACTATCCTGCTGTTTGTATCAGGGGGCTCGAACTACCTTCTAGAACTACCACTCTTCTATTCTAGTTTATCTACCTTCCATTTTTCTAAAACGCGTGGCCAGCCAGAAGGTGTGTTTTGGGGATTAGACTAATGTTGCAGGTGGCCCGGGCAGTGGAGAATTAACATATTGCCGATCTCAAAACAAAACATCACAATAGCTCATTGACTTCTGGTCTCATAAAAATGGCTGAATGGCTTCTGAATAGAAAGTTGAATGAATTCTGACTGAATAGTTTGCTGGCTTCAGTTAATCTTCTTCCTTCTGACTAAATAGTTGAGTGCCTCCCGTTGATGTCATAGCTGAATGTCTTGTTAATTTAATTGTTTAAGCTGTCTATTATTTAAAGACGTTTATAGCACGAACATTATTCATGGTCCATGTTTCCTAGTAATAAATATACGTTTTGTTTATTAAAATTATTATTATACATCAGAATCATTTCTAATAGTAATACTGAGTTGTTCTTTCTGAGTGGGATTTACTCGTAATTTGTTATCTCCTATTCTAATAAGTGTAGGAAGGAAGGCAATAAGTGTAGGAAGGAAGGCAATAAGTGTAGGAAGGAAGGCAATAAGTGTAGGAAGGAAGGCAATAAGTGTAGAAAGGAAGGCAATAAGTGTAGGAAGGGAGGCAATAAGTGTAGGAAGGAAGGCAATAAGTGTAGGAAGACAATCTTAATGGTTGTAGGAAGGAAGGCAATAAGTGTAGGAAGACAATCTTAATGTGTGTAGGAAGGAAGGCAATAAGTGTAGGAAGACAATCTTAATGTGTGTAGGAAGGAAGACAATGTGTGTAGGAAGGAAGACAATCTTAATGTGTGTAGGAAGGAAGTACAGTTTCAATGATCATAAGATGTTTTATTTACACAAAATTACATTAGTATAGGGTGTTTTGCTTACACAAATTTACATTTGTATAAGGTGTTTTACTTACACAAAATTATATTTATATAACATGTTTTACTTATACAAAATTACATTTGCATTACATGTTTTACTTACACAAAATTACATTTTTAGTATCACATGTTTTACTTACACAAAATTACATTTGCATAAGGTGTTTTAGTTCTACAAATGAATATTGCGCAGTATAAAATCTAGCAATGCGGAAGTAATGTGGCACAATGTGTTAGGGTGGTGTTGTAATAAACACCCCTGCCACCCTGCTGTGTCATAAATATTAATTTTCATTTTTATTGCAATGAAATGTGCACAAACTAACGAAAAAATATTTAGTTTACGGATGTCGCTTTCAATGTTATTGCAATGTCCAGCTAGGTTTGCATGTTTGCTCTTATGCTTTTTATATGTTTTTATATTACAAATTACTGTAAAATGTCAGATTTAGAATTATGAAAGAAATAAACGAGTAAAGTGCTGTGTCACAATTTTGGTGGCCCATGCTGTCTCGGCCGAGACGACGGATGTTGTTCTGTGACGTCATGACTAGGCAGAAACACATGTTGATCACTGACTTTTTGTAGTGAGAATAACACATGATGGGTAATACATTGTAGTCTGAGAATAGGGAGTGGTGAACAATACATTGTAGTCTGAGAATAGGGAGTGTTGGGCAATACATTTGTTGTCTGAGAATAAGGAGTGTTGGACAATACATTGTAGTCTGAGAATAGCGAGTGATGGACAATAGATTGTTGTCTGAGTATAGCGAGTGCTGGGCAATAGATTGTTGTCAGAGTATAGCGAGTAGTGGGCATTAGATTGTTCTGAGTATAGCGAGTACTGGGCATTATATTGTTGTCCTAATATAGCGAGAAGTGGGCATTAGATTGTTGTCAGAGTATAGCGAGTATAGCGACGTAAAAGTAGTAGAAGTAGTATTACTGAGTAAAAGTAGCAATAGTAGTAGTACGGGAAGTAAAAGTAGCAGAAGTAGTAGTAATGAAAGTAAAAGTAGCAGAAGTAGTAGTATTGTAAGTAAAAGTAGCAGTTAAAGTAGTAGAACTAGAAGTAAAAGGAGTAGTAGAAGAAGTAGTACTAGAATTAAAAGTAGTAGAGAGAAGTAGTAATAAGTAAAAGTACTAGTAGGAGAAAAAATAAAAGTAGTAGACGTAAAGGTAATAGAAGTAGTAGTAGCAGAAGTAAAAGTTGTAGTAGTAGAAGTAGTAAAAATAGAAGTAGTAGTTGAATTAGTAATTGTAGTGTAGTAGATGTAAAAGTAGTAGTAGTAGTAGAAGTAAAAATAGCAGTAGTACTTGAATTAAAAGTAGCATTAGCACTTGGAGTAAAAGTAATAGAAATAGTATTAGTAGAAGTAATAGAGCATTTGAGGTAGTAGTACTAGAAGTAGAAGTAGTACTACTAGAAGTAAAAGTAGTATTTTAAGTAGCAGTATTAGAAATAAAAATAGCAGTTGAAGTAGTAGTATTAGAAGTAAATTTAGTAGAAGAAGTAGTACAAGTAGTAGTGGTAGTAGTAGTAAAAGAAGTAGAAGAGGTAGTGGTAGTAATAATAGTAGTAGAAGTAGTAGTAATAAAAATAGTAGTGGTAGTTTAAAAAGTAGTAGAAGTAGCAGTGGTAAAAGTAGTAATGAAAGTAGTAGTAAAAGGTAGAAGTAGTAATAGGAAAAGTATTTACGGTTATATTTCATTGCTATTATAGTATACTTGGAGATATATTTTTTGGTGCTAGTTTAGTAATTTGCAGGTGTATTTGATTGTTAGTACAGTATACCGAGGTATTTCTGTGTGCTTGTAATAGTAAATTGGAGTGTATTGGATTGCCTGTATAGTATACTGAGGTATTTCTGTTTAACATCTCTCTACCCTGTTTAAACAATTTCTGTTTAACATCTCTCTACAAACAGTCTACACTGTTTAAAGTTAAACAATGTCTGCTTGAGTTATAACATCTTTCCACACTGTTTAAACAATTTCTGTTTAACATCTCTCTACACTGTTTAAACAATTTCTGTTTAACATCTCTCTACAAACAGTCTACACTGTTTAAAGTTAAACAATGTCTGCTTAACATCTTTCCAAACTGTTTAAATAATTTCTGATGAACATCTCTCCAGCCCTCGCTGATTTCGTGGACAAAGAAAATCATACACGCATCTGCTGTACTAAAAAGCGAGATCAAGTGTCTGTCTTGTCACTCTCATCTTTGGATCTTGTTTGTCTATCTCTTGTTTCTGTCTTTGTCTCTCTGTCTCGTCTTTTTATCTCATCTTTCTTTATTGTCTGTTTCGTCTGTCTTTGTCTTGTCTGTCTTTGTATCGTTTTTCTATCTCATATTCCTACATTATCTGTCTGTCTTTTCTTTCTGTCTTGTTTTTCTCTGTCTTATCTTTCAATGCCTAGCCTCTACTTTGTCTTGTATTTTTTAATGATTTATCTATATTGTCTTCTCTAGACCTTTTTAATCTTTTTTTTCTATCTTGATTTTAGATTTTCTTTCTTGTTTTTCTTTCCCTTGCTCCGGAGTCTTTGTTTCTATTTTCTCCTGTAATCTTGATAGACTTAAACTCTCTCTTCCTCTTGTCTGTTTACTGTTGGGTATTTCTTCGTTACTTCCTATTCCCCTTGTCATTCATTCATTCAGTGATTTGCATCCTTACTTTTTTAATCTCCCCACTCCCCCGCCCCTATCTCACGTAAGATTCCGCTACATGGAAATAAATAGTTCTACGTGATTACCAATTACAGTAGTTATTAAAAAAATATATGTAATATCAAAGGAGTTAGATTAAAATAAATCACTGATGCTGGACGTTGCACTTGGGAGTTGCAATTCAGTCCTTTGCTGCACGACACAATACAACTGTTCGCTTGTCGGATCGCTTATATATATATATATATATATATAATACAACGCATTCCTCTAGTTAAGGAGAGGCTTGCTGTTACTATGAAACAACGCATTAAGGAGAGGCTGGTTCTTACTACAACAAAACCCATTTCTGTCGTTAAGAGAGGCTGTTTTTTTCTTGGATGATAATCGCTAGTTTTGAATTCAGGCAAATTTACACGTGAAATATTATGAACCATTAGTGCAGTACTAAATCAAAATTCAAAACGTTTTATTGATACAAAACCAAAATAACTGCAAATTTGTTTTGAAGGTCTGTTTTCAATGGTCTGTTGTTGTTTTTAAAAATGTTTATTGTCGCGCTGTTTTCATTGTTGAACAAAACATGACATTGGAGTCAGTGCAAATATACTGGCATAGTAAAATTCTTACTGGTAGATATCAGCCAATGAACTTTCCTTTCTAGATCAACCAACCAGATTTTGTTATTCATTTCTGTTTCCTTCAATTCCAACACTTCATCCAGTGACCACGCGTGTACATCTAAAAACCATTTGTTCCATTTTCCCCAGTCACTACTCATTGCCCGTCTTGCATCATGACTTTAGCCTTGTTTTTAAAAAGTATTTTTTTTTATAGTATTCATATAAGTTATACATTTTAAAAAAATACTAAACAACAAACGTCATCTCTTTACAATGCAAATTCTGGGTCTGCCATCTCTTAACATTCACGAGTGAAATGGATATCATGTCATCATACTCATTAGTTTTGTGACTGCCATATCTTTACATTCTTCTGTTTAATGTATGTAATCTATGCTCAACAGCGTTGTGTCTATTATATCTTTACATCTATCAGTCTTGTGTCTATTCCATTATATCTTTACATCTATCAGTCTTGTGTCTATTCCATCTATCTTTACACCTGTCAGTCTTGTGTCTATTCCATCTATTATATCTTTACATCTATCAGTCTTGTGTCTATTCCATCTATTATATCTTTACATCTATCAGTCCTGTGTCTATTCCATCTATCTTTACACCTGTCAGTCTTGTGTCTATTCCATCTATTATATCTTTACATTTATCAGCCTTGTGTCTGTCATTTCGTTACATTCATGTCTAAAGTTTGTCATTCCGTTGCACTCACTTGCCTAGTGTCTGTAATCTTGTTATACTCCCCAGCTTCGTGTTTGTCATCTCTTAACGCTCACCGCTCTTGCACTTGTCATCTCTTAACGCTCATCGCTCTTGCACTTGTCATCTCTAACGCTCATCGCTCTTGCACTTGTCATCTCTTAACGCTCATCGCTCTTGTACTTGTCATCTCTTAACGCTCATCGCTCTTGTACTTGTCATCTCTTAACGCTCATCGCTCTTGCACTTGTCATCTCTATAAGCCATCATTCTAGTGAAGTGCCACGAAATCCATATTTCCTAAATTCTAAAAACTGCAACTTATTATATTACCGTTTATTATGAGTAAGAACTCTAAATTGATGTTTATTATAAATAAAGAAATCTAAACTGATGTTTATTATGAATAAAGAAATCTAAATTGATATTTATTATAAATAAAGAAATCTAAAGTGAAGTTTATTATGAATAAAGAAATGTAAACTTATATTTATTATAAATAAAGAAATCTAAACTGATGTTTATTGTGAATAAAGAAATCTAAAATGATATTTATTATAAATAAAGAAATCTAAACTGATGTTTATTATGAATAAAGAAATATAAATTGATATTTATTATAAATAAAGACATCTAAATTGAAATTTATTATAAATAAAGAAATCTAAATTGATATTTATTATAAATAAAGAAATCTAAATCGATATATCGTAAATAATTTTTACGGAGTAAGACGTCAGTAACACTTGATAATGCCGGAAGTGATAATAGAAAGAAATGACGATGCGATTGGCTTGAATGGTGTGCATGCGGCTCCAGATATTATTCTAGAAGTTGACATCCGTCCATGACTGGTTGGTGAAGCATGTCAAGACATATATCTACTACAAACATTTTTTGAGAAATGTGGGGGCGTGTTCATAAATACCGGAACTAAACCTACACAAATGGCGTCAACAAAGTTTAAAAAAGGGAGAGAAGCAAAATGTGATGAGTGGCGAACGTGTGTCCAATTATAATTGTAAGTCGAGAACAGATTTTAATGTTATGTGATCACACTACTTTAAAGTAGAACTTTGGGGAGAAAGTTAGAACGAATCTATCATACTGGTATGTGTACCTTATGAACTAGACTAAATTAATAATTAACAAATTATAGATTATTATTAAAGCGGTTTCCTCAAAGGTTTACTAACAGCCTACCTCGTCACTACAAACCAAGTGTGAAGCTGTGGGGTCCCACTGTGGCACTCCAGATAAAAAAACGTCTGATGACGAAATGATCAATGCAAGTTGTAGTGGCGAGTAAAACTGCTATCGCAACACACACACACACACACACACAAATAGGTGCGTTGGCCACAAGTCAGTTTCAGTAAAGAGAATGTCATGTAGTTCACTTCCATGCCTCTCCGTACTGACCAGTAGTGCCTTCATCCAAAGACCAGCATAATTATCGTAATAATATTTTAATAACAACTCGGTATTAATTCATCCAAAGATTAGTATAGATGTCGTAATTTCAATAACTAAGCATTCACTCACATCATTCAGCCAAAGACCAAGATAAATGTCGTAATGACAATTCAATATGAATCACTCATCATCATATTAGAGATAAAAGTGTGTTAAAAGGCCGAGATAGGCAATGATATATTAAATATCTTTACCGATGATAAAAGTATTCTGATGTTTGTAGATTCGTATAAAGATGTATTGTATGCACTCGCCTGTATGTGTATGAATAGATTGGTATATTGGTGTATTGTATTCAATCACAAATACTTGTGTTGATTACACTACATCAAATAGATTGGTATATAGGTGTATTCTTCTTCTTCTTCTTTACGTTCACTTCTTTTCCCCACAGGAATTGCGTGGAAACTTTTCATCTTCTTGATGTTCTCAGTTTTCTGTAGAGTTCCTGTGGGGCCTTCCTCCTTACTCTGTTATTCTAGGAGCGTAGTATTGTTCTTAAAAAAAAAATGTTGAATGTAAGACGATTGCTGATGTCCGTGGTATTTGCTGACACGGAATTTGTGTCACCCCTTCCGACGGGTACATCTAGAAACGCTATGTGCGTGCTCACCCCTTCAAACGGGTACATCTAACCCGCTAACTACAGACGGGTACATCTAACCCGCCAACTACAAACGGGTACATCTAACCCGCTAACTACAAACGGGTACATCTAACCCGCTAACTACAGACGGGTACATCTAACCCGCTAACTACAGAATGGTACATCGAAGAGGACAATGACACTCACAAGACAATGTATAGAGAAACACATTCGTTCATTGCTAGTAAAGCATTCAGTCATTTTTACTACATTCATATAATAAAATTACAACAGACATGCACACTGTGTATCATGACGTAATATTTACCCACAACAAGAGAGTACGCACTACGCAACGTTTGATGTTACAAGACTAAGAATGTGTCATGTTAATTCACAACTGCAGTTTTGAGTAATTCTGTGACTGTTAGAAATATGCAAAACATGTTATATTAAAATAATAAATGTCACTGATACAGGTTAAGCATAATAAAATACACATAGATATACGATTAACCTTTCATTAACAGACTGAGTTTACTTAGTTCATGGCACTTTAATTAATTTTGTACCATTTTGTAATCTTTCTTTGAGAATCTATTCAGCCAACTCTCTTAGAGTCCCGAACCCAAATAATTATTCCTGGGACATGTTCTCATATGTCAAAAGGCGAAATGTTATTGATCAATTATGCATAAAATTGTTCGATAGCCTGGCCTTCCACAAACCTACGGTTGGTTCTATTTTGAGAGCACATAGAGCCTCAATGTCTCATTACTGTTGCTCGGACAACCAGTAGGTCAGTGTCCGAATGGGTGTGTAGGTGGGTGGGTTCAGTCAAAGAAAGGTTGAGCAAATTTGTTAGGAGTTAAGCTTTTATATTTTAGCGCTAATAACTTTGAAAATGGGTTTACAATTTAGTCCATATTTTACATCACAGTATAAAATGTAAGAGTAAAGAAAGATAGAAATAACTATTATATGTGAACACAAGACTGTGTATCTGTGTGAACAGAAACTCTAATGGGAAAATTAATATTTTCTTAAGACAGAATTGATGGTAATGTAATATATTTAATTACTCTTAATGCATACTTTTATCTTGAAAGAAAATTGTAAATGTGACCTGTTTTCAATTTTAAAATGTGTTACTGTAAAACCACACAAAATGTAACAAGTGCCTGATACCTTATTACAGAGTAATAATTATGTTCAGGCAGTAGTCAAGAGAGATATGTCTAATTTGGCAGTATTCTATTGCTCTGCTTTAATGCCGAAATTCCTGTAGAAGATTTTGTACATCTTAATATGCATTGTGCATATGTCTGCGTGTGTCGGTGTGTGTGCATGTGTGTGTGAGAGAGAAAGAGATGTAACCTGACCCAGAGAGAGAGTGGATTAAATTGATAGGACTTGCACAAAGTACTGATATGGAGCTAAAAATAGACCAGCTCGACTGGATGCTGTATATTGTGGCGACCTTTAAATATACATCCAGAATTCATGAGCTAAATATATGATATTGTATATTGTGGCGACCTTTAAATATACATCTAGAATTCGTGATACTGTGTTATATGGCAAACTATAACTATACATCCATCATTCACGAGCTAAAAATAGACCAACGCGATGGGATGCAGTAAGTCTATATTGTGGTAAACTATAAATATTCATTTAAAATTCATGAGCAAAAGACAAATGAATTTCAAGGAAATGGAAAGAGATTAGATATAAAAGAAACGAACTTTATCTATAAAATAGCTCATTAGTATATTTTGCATGTTCAGACATAAATGTTCACTTGTTAGGCTACAAGCAAATTCCTTTAATGATAATCGATTTCTACAATCAACGGGAGATGGAGAACATGAGAAAGAAAGAAACAAAGAAAGAAAGAAACAAAGAAAGAAGGGAAAGACAAGTGGAATATTCCAGAATCTCTTGTCCACTTAACATAATCTATACAAGGTCCTGTCTCATTTATCTTCTATCTTCCGGATTCTTCTGTATCGACCGCGTTTCTAAAACGACACTCAGGTACGTTCGTATTCCAACTTTTCGTTTTTTTTCTCTTTTGGAATCTCCTGCGTGTCCGCCATCTGAAACATCTCCCTTCCATTGTGCTTTACCCTGCACCTGTCACCTGTCTCCAAACCTTGCGTTGTATTTCTCCTGCATGTCACTCACGTGATCTATCTGCTGCAACCGTGGACTGCCAGTAGTTAGTTGGGGTTTTTGTTGATATTTTCGGGCAACTTAATATTTTTTAAAAGAAGAAGACAACAACTAAGCTTGCTGTTCTGTCGCTCTAGTTGAGATGTACGCTTCTCAGGCATGACGTGTCTTCAAGATCAAGATCAAATGCACCGTTTATCTTGTAACTAAAACAGAAAATGTGCGTGTCTATCTGTGTAGCCGTGCGTCCTCGTTGCATGGGCACATGGGGTGGGGTGGGGGGTGGGGTGTAGGGAGGAGCTACCAAAAATAAATTGCATGCATGCGTGGTTTAACCCAGCCTACTCCATCCCGTGTAGACGTGGCAGTTCATATACACCCTACACATACCAATGTCCTATACTAATACCAGTTATATATATATAACGATAATTAGACTCTTGTCTGCTGTAGTGTTGTAACTGTTTAAAGTATAGTGAGGTGTGTGTCACTCTTTCATCAGTGGAGTCCTGTTTTGTCGATTATACAGAATTTAGCTCCACATGGGTTTGTAAGATACAAATCTGTTCGTTCGCTTGGCGTCTGATTTCCCGCCTATCTGTGAAACATTCAGAGATATATTGTATACTTTACCAACTACAAACATTTACATCAACTCCATAAATAACAAAGTATATTAACTACAAACATTTACATCAACTCCATAAATAACAAAGTACATTAACTACAAACATTTACATCAACACCATAAATAACAAAGTATATTAACTACAAGCATTTACATCTCTCCCTCTCTCTCACACGCACATAAAACCAGAGTACACTAATTGTAAATATTTATAACTCAGCACTCAATATATAACCAAAACACTAATTGCAAAGAATTACAAGTACACCTGCGGGTATAATAACCGAACACATTGACTAATTGCCCATTAACGTTTACTACATTACCCAGTTCCATATATACATGTATTTGGAATACTGCGGTGTGCGATGACTGTACATATACATGTACTGGGAATACTGCAGTGTGCGATGACTGTACATGTATTTGGAATACTGCAGTGTGCGATGACTGTACATGTACATGTACTTGGAATACTGCAGTGTGCGATGACTGTACATGTACATGTATTTGGAATACTGCAGTGTGCGATGACTGTACAGGTATTTTGGAATACTACGGAGTGTGATTGTTGTACATGTACTTTGTAATATTACGGTATGCTATTATACATGTACTTTGGTATATTGCGGTATGTAATGACTATACACATATAGTTTGGGACACTAAAATATAATAAAATCGTTATTTTCATCGCGCTGCTCTAGATGAGGGATAACAAAAAATATGTCAGGATGAAGGAAACACTTTTGATTGATAACATATAAAAATACGCTTTTCTTGCACAGTAAGCAATGATTTTCAAAGAAACGATTTGATTATAAACACGTATATTTTAAGCTGTTTGTTTGTTTGTTACACGAACTTGTCGCCAATTGGCTTTTTTTTGTTGACGGGAATTAGTCCTACCCCAATCACTCTTACACCTGAATGAATAAAATGGTGACCTATGCATTAAGGACTTTTTCTTATGACTGTACGTTATCAGAAGTGTTGTTTACTAATAGAACTAAATTGTTCATAATTAATAGTCATGTTATTTCAAATATTACCAGCGGAAAATTAATGTAGAATGACACATTACTGGCAATCAATCAACCTGAATGAATTGTCTCCCTTAGCTACTGAGACTGCCACCCGTGACACACGCACAGTTTGATACATTTCTTGTTAAAAAAAAAAGAAAGAAAGAAATATACCTCCTAACATTATTTAGCATCAGTAAATGTGGTAAGATTACTATCCACGGGGTGGAGTGGGGATATATAAATCGGTCAATGAAGTATGCGTCGGATAAAATCCCGTCCCATTGGTTCAGTGTGCATAGGTAGCCTAAATTACTTGCTTCTTGATTCTCTTCCAACTCAGCAGACGACAATAATGATGTAAACATGACAGTGATGTGTTTTGTGCTTGATACGTGAGACTATCGTCAGCTTGTGAAATCAGGTAACTTTTAAATGTCCACTTGAAGAAACAAATGTCCTTTGTTGATTTATAGATCTAACTATTTTTTGTGGTAAGATGGGTGGTGAGACTTGTGGTAGTATTTTAATTAAGATAGGTAGCCAGATATGTGGTAAGACGGATGGCCAGATTTTGGTAGGTGTTCATCATGATGACGGTGTTCATGTATTCTCGTGCATAAGTCAGCTGTTTAAGTGATTGAGTGGTCTTGGTTGGAAGGCATCGTTTACAGGTGCACGGATAAATGTAAACAGACACACCGACCTAGAGAGGACTGTGTGGATGGTTCTTAAACACACACACACACACACACACACACACACACACACACACACACACACACACACACACACACAAACTTAGAGTGAGTGGCTCTAAAACAGACATATTGACCTAGAGAGGACTGTGTGGATGGTTCTTAAACACACACAAACACAAACACACACACACACACACACACACACACACACACACACACATACACACACACGAACTTAGAGTGAGTGGCTCTAAAACAGACATATTGACCTAGAGAGGACTGTGTGGATGGTTCTTTATAGCAGACGATGTGTAATGCTTTCATATTCTTCCCACTTCTAACAATAATGGGACAAGAGTAAACTTTTCTTGCTTGTATTTGTAACCAGCTCTCTTTATTAACTGACATCTCTTACTCGTGTGCTGCTGTCACGAGCTGAGAGAGGCCTTGCGAAAATCTCTTGGCAAGCAAAGATGTAAAACCATTCCTCCTGACTCGCCTATCTCCCCCTAAACACTCTCCTATAATTAGCTGACACAGTTCATCTTATATACGTTTATAGTGCATAGCTTTGCTGTTTGCAGTGAGTACGAATTGGTCTAATTACATATGTTAAAACTTGTTTGTTATTATAGTAAGCAGTGATTGTTTTAAGGATGTATATGTGTATAAATGATCAGAGTGCATCACTGAAAACCGTAATGTCAGGACACTATCTAATCTATTACTAATAATATTACTTTAGGATTAATTATCTTTAACTCACTCTTATTATGTCTAAATGATGACTTAGTGACACAAATATTGTGGACAGAAACTTATATGTCCACTTGTTAATTTAGCATCTCAATTAGCCCTATCATATCTGAAGGTAAGCCAGTTAAACTCTCTGTGTGGAGATAATTAGGCTTGGTATTGAACAAGGGGTGACTGACTCTTGCAGATCTGCACCTTATAACTCTGTGACTCCATGACTGACTCGTGTTGTGACAAGAAGTGCACCACAACCAGCAACCAGGACAACAACCAGGATGAGAGAGAACTGAACTTCAACTGAACTTCAAGTGAACTTCAACTGAACTTCTGTAACATAACAGCTATCATTTATCGCAAGTCAACACCCAAGAGCTCAAGGGCTGGCAGATATGCTGGGGCATAATTGTCATGCTGTCACTCAACCAGAGACATGTCACAGTCACTACTTCAGATAAGTTGGCTTCAACCAATTGCCAAATCACACAGCAGTTAAATAGCTTTTACCCTCAGATTAAGTAATATCATTCGAACAACAGGCAACCTCTTTTCCCAATTGTTATCTATTACTATACATTAAATTTATATCTTAAACCTTACTTGTCTGACCTAGTTAATTTGTGTAGTATTGTATGAATGTTAGAGTAAGGGGACATAACTTGGAGGGGGGCTCGCTAATTAGCCTTTCTCATCTTTCCTTTTATTTCTACTTTGTTCAGTAACTCTGATATTAGAGTCTCTTACTTCTTTCTTGTGAATCTCTGATTTCTTTATTACCAATCTCAGACATCTTTATTGTCAGTATATTACTTCTTATTTACCAATCTCTTATTTCTTTATTACTAATCTCTTACTTCTTTATTACTAATCTCTTACATTTTTTCTTGTCAGTCTCTTCTTTCTTACCCTTTTTATTGTAAATCTCTTCTTTCTTACCTTTTTTATTGTCAATCTTTTCTTTCTTACCTTTTCTATTACCAATCTTTTCTTTCTTACCTTTTCTATTACCAATCTCTTACTCCTTTACCGATAATCTCTTCTTTATTTCCAACCTCTTATTTCTTTATTGCAAATCTCACATCTAAATGCCTTTTAGAGCCATTCTCCCTTACGTCTAAATATTCACTCAGTAATCTTGCAGACCATGAATTGAACGTCGCCTTACGTCTAAATATTCACTCAGTAATCTTGCAGACCATGAATTGAACGTCGCCTTACGTCTAAATATTCACTCAGTAATCTTGCAGACCATGAATTGAACGTCGCCTTACGTCTAAATATTCACTCAGTAATCTTGCAGACCATGAATTGAACGTCGCCTTACGTCTAAATATTCACTCAGTAATCTTGCAGACCATAAATTGAACGTCGCCTGATTAATTTCCATTCGATTACTCGTTCATTTTGTGGAATGCTGCAGCAAAATGTATATGTACAAAATCAGTCAGTATTTTAGCCTATACCTACTTCTTTCTTCAGTCATACCTCTGGCCAGATGTATATGTACAAAATCAGTCAGTATTTTAGCCTATACCTACTTCTTTCTTCAGTCATACCTCTGGCCAAATGTATATGTACAAAATCAGTCAGTATTTTAGCCTATACCTACTTCTTTCTTCAGTCATACCTCTGGCCAAATGTATATGTACAAAATCAGTCAGTATTTTAGCCTATACCTACTTCTTTCTTCAGTCATACCTCTGGCCAAATGTATATGTACAAAATCAGTCAGTATTTTAGCCTATACCTACTTCTTTCTTCAGTCATACCTCTGGCCAAATGTATATGTACAAAATCAGTCAGTATTTTAGCCTATACCTACTTCTTTCTTCAGTCATACCTCTGGCCAAATGTATATGTACAAAATCAGTCAGTATTTTAGCCTATACCTACTTCTTTCTTCAGTCATACCTCTGGCCAGATGTATATGTACAAAATCAGTCAGTATTTTAGCCTATACCTACTTCTTTCTTCAGTCATACCTCTGGCCAAATGTATATGTACAAAATCACTCAGTATCTTTAGCCTATACCTACTTCTTTCTTCAGTCATACCTCTGGCCTATGTATACCATTTTCTTCACTCAGTATCTCTGGCCCATACCCACTTCTTTGTTCAATCACACCTCTGGCCCATACCCACTTCTTTGTTCAATCACACCTCTGGCCCACACCCACTTCTTTGTTCAATCACACATCGGGCCCATACCCACTTCTTTGTTCAATCACACATCAGGCCCATACCCACTTCTTTGTTCATTCACACCTCTGGCCCATACCCACTTCTTTGTTCAATCACACATCAGGCCCATACCCACTTCTTTGTTCAATCACACATCAGGCCCATACCCACTTCTTTGTTCAATCACACCCCTGGCCCATACCTACTTCTTTGTTCAGTCATACTGGCCCATACCTACTTTTTTCAGATAATACATCTGGCCTACTTAAGGCGTAACTATTCATTAAAAAAAGAAAAATCACTGCTTTCTAGCATTTTCGAAGTTATAAATCTTGCAAAGGTGCAATATTAGTGAGACGATAGGGCTCATCCCTGTATTGCTTTAGATCTCACATTTTAAAGTACTTCTCTACATGTCTTGTATGTTAGTTCCTGTGAACTAATCACCTCTGCATGTATCTACATGTCCAGTATCAATTAGTTCAATTAGTTCAATTATTCACCTCTACATGTCTAGTATCAACTATTTCCTGTAGCCCACCCACCTCTGGCTTCCACTGTTCACGACAGTAATGCGATTTTGAAATAATGAATCCAGCAATATCGTTTAAGATTCGAAGAAACAAAAATCTAATGAACCTTTTCCATTTTACCACTCATCAAACAAATTGATCCTGTCAGTTAAAGGGCGAGTCGAGGTTACAGATGTGTGTGTTGTGTTGTTTTGTTTCGTGATTGTGTGTGGTCTGGAGAGGGGGAGGGGGGGCATTGGCAGTACAACAAATTCGAGTTTTCTCCCTTGTCACCAAGCTTACTCTTTCTTTTATCGCAAAGTCTCTAATTGTATCATTCCACTTAATTAGAGAAAGGTTCTAGCTCGCGAGTAACTTAGTACATTTCTACTCTTAATTTGGGTTATTATTTTATGATTGGAGAAAGGTTCTAGCTCGCGACTGACTGGGTCGTTTCCTTCTACTAAAGTTAGGTGACTGTTTTATGATTGATTAAAGAAACCACTCTTTCTGCTCGCCATGAATTGCGTTTATTCAGATAATTGCCGTTCGTTAAACGCGAGTGATTTCAAAACGCCATTTTACAAATTACTACATCACTCATGTCTTTGGCTTTGCGATTGAACATTTTAACAAATTACATCAGTCGAGTCTTTGGCTTTGCAAATGTTCGTTTTAACAAATCAGGATTTGTTCAACACAATTACTTGGCTACAACGGTTGCTGTTTTGTTTTGTGTTGCTGTTGTTTCTGGTTTATGTGTGAGAGGACGGTTGGGGGGGGGGGGGGGAAGAGTGTTTGTTACTTATTTTTTCTTGTTTCGGGGTGGTGGTGGTGATATTGTTTCTGTTTTCTGATGTACTTTGGTAGTTTGTTTCATTTTTTTTGTTTTGTTTTTCGTTAGATATTTTGGGGGAGGTGGGATGCAGAGGGAGGAATAATTGAAGTTATTTGCAGATTTAAATGATAATTAAATATTTAAAGACAGTTCTGAGTAAATTTTATTATTTTCTGTTGTTGTTCTTAAATAAAACTGCAAATTACAACATACATATACATGAGAGGATCATCTTTGCTGAAAGTAACAAGTGGAAATGTAAAACCCCACATGAAATGCATAATTTCCTTGAATTTTGAATAAAAAGCAAACATTATTGAAAGAAATAGTCTGCAATGGCCGTTGTAAGTTACAGCTATGTGTATCCGCTAGTGGTTACTTTAGATAAGATAATATCAGCCAGATTGATCATCGTTACACAACTTGTGAAAGCAATATAAAAAGCACAATTCTATAATGAAGTGAATACATCAACATTACCTAACAAAAATGTTATATATGTACAAAATGTTATGTGGAGGCCTGTAAAAGGCCTGTATAAAATGTTATGTAGAAGCCTGTACAAAATGATTTGTGTAGACGTGCAAAATGTGTGCAAAGAACTGAATAATATGCAGCTTTAAAAATTTACGCATTATGGAGTGGCTTGAACAAAAATCAGCAACAACTATAATATGAAAATGCTATGTAGAGATTTGAACTATGTACAGCCTGCTTTATTAAACACTATGCAAAAGCCTGAATGCAATGTAACATGAAATGTTAAAATGCTTTATAAGAAAAGGTACAGTATCAAGAAAGTAAAATACTGTATAGAATCTTGAATGAAAAGCATAATGAAATATTAAAATGGAATGTAAATATTGTATAAAATCAACATGAACTAGTAAAATGCAATATACATGCAGTAAAAAAGCAACATGAACTAGTAAAATGCAATATACATGCAGTAAAAAAGCAACATGAACTAGTAAAATGCAATATACATGCAGTAAAAGAGCGACATGAATATTACAACGCTCTTAACAAAGAGCAACCTGGATTATTAAAATAGTTGTGGATGGTTTAACAAAAAGAACATGAAAAATTAAAACGTTATGTAGGAATCTGCAATTGAATATTAAGTGCAGGTATATTAAATATATTATCAAATATCATAACGCTTTATAAATATATATTATTAGCGGGCTTTTTTTAATGGTTGCTGTGGAGACAATGCAAACGCAGACACTGATCGCACTAATAACTTTCGTCATAATAACAAATGGAAAATGACGTAACAATAACAAATAGACATTGATGTAACAATAACAAATGGACGATGACGTAACAATAACAAATGGACAATGATATTAACAATAACAGGTGAACAATGATATTAACATTAATAGCTGGAAAATGATACTAACAATAACAAATGAACAATGATATTAACAATAACAGGTGAAAATGATACTTATAATAACAAATGGATAAAGATACTAACAATAACATGAACAATGATATTAGCAGTAACAGGTGAACAATGTTATTAACAATATTAACTGATCAATGATTTTAACAATAACACGACAAATGATATAACAGGTGAACAGAAACAAATGATCAATGATATTAACAAAAATATGAACAACAGTATTAACAATAACAGGTGAACTATGATATGAACAATAAAAATGGTCAATGATATTAAGGTCGATAATATAAATAACTTATCTGAATGGGTCATGCAAAACTTGTTGGTGTTAGGCCGTTCGCGAAAAATAAATAAATAAATAAATAAAAATTCTAGAGAACAGTATTTAGCCATACTTTGCCTGACCAAAAAGTGAAGAAAAATTCTCTCTTATCTGTATTTTAATAGACGTGTTTGTGTGTGAGTGCATATGTGTGTGTATCGTGTAGTGTGTGGAGATGGGGTGGGAGATGATAGTGGTTCAGTAATATTTTGTATTTTAGGTCAAGGACAGTATAACGTTGTGTGCGGAATTGACTGAAAGTGTCAAATGTCATATATGTCAAATGCCGAAATCGGTATAGAGACACATTTCAATTCAGGACAAGCTTAATAATACACCAGAAGTAGTATAATTATAATTAATCAGCATACAAACAAGTATTGTCATTAATCAACATACAAAGAGATGTATTGTCATTAATCAGCTTAAAAACAGAGGTACTGTCATTAACCAGATTATGAACAGAGTATTGTTATTAATCAGCATACGAACAGAGTTTTTTTTTCTAATCAGCATACGAACAGAAGTGTTGTCATTAATCAGTATATGAACAGAGGAACTGTCATCAATCAGCATACGAATAGAGGAACTGTCATTAATCAGCATGCCAACACAGGAACTGTCATTATTCAGCATACCAACAGTGGCATTGTCACTAATCAGCATGCGAACAATGGTATTGTCACTAATCAGCAAACAAACAGAAGTATTGTCATCAATCAGCATACAAACAGGGATACTGTCATTAATCAGCTTATAAACAGAAGCATTGTCATTAATTAGCATTTGAAAAGAGGTACTGTCATTAATCAGCATTCGAAAAGAGATATTGCCATTAACCAGCACCTGAATAGAGGATTTGTCATTAATCAGCATACAAACAGGTTTTGTCATTAATAAGATATGAATACTGGTACGGTCATTAATCAGCATAGTAAAAAGAAGCAATGTTGATTAATCAGTACACGAACATAGTACCAGCATTAATCAGCATACAAACAGAGGTTTTGTCACTAATCAGCATACAGAGGTACTGTCAGTAATTAGCATACGAACAGAGATACTGCCATTAATCAGCGTACAGAGGTACAGTCATTAATCAGCATACGAAAAGAGGAACTGTCATTAATCAGCATACAAACAGAGGAACAAACAATATTCATACAAAATTGAAATATGTTGTTTATGAACACAACTACAAGAGTAATGATTTTTCATTCTAATAAATGTCTTGTAATTCTCAAATACAGTATACAGAAATACAGCGATGTTTCAAGTAGAATAAGTGTCTTGTATAACTAATATACAGCATACAAAAGTCAACGATTTGTCAAAATAAACATGTTCTGTAATTACTCATATACAGCATATAAAAGTCCAGCGATTACTCAAACAGAATATGTTCTGTAATTATTTATATAAAAGTTATATAATAAAAAAGTTAATAATAAAGTTATATAATAAATCACACAATAAACGTCTTGTAATATTTCATAC